>OY759264.1:37372758-37420258 GCA_963662155.1 Lamellibrachia columna | reverse complement strand
GATGTTGCTGCTGTTGCTGTTGTTGTCGTCGTCTGTATTGCCTTCCTCTCATATGTCCTCCAGAAGCTTTAAAAGGGTTGCACACATACCCGATAAATCGTTTCGTCGCATCAGTGTCTCAGTCTCAAACATCAAAACGTTTCAACATCCTAGTTTGTGGTCCGGTTCTTCTGAACTTCAGCTTGTGTCTGCCACAGGTCACATCCGCTCCTCATCTGGCACGTACACCTTGTTGAGATTGTCTCCACTTGCCATTGGTGAGCAGGTGGTCGATTTGATTGTTGTCTCTTTGTCTGAGTTAAATCCATGGGAATGTGTGTATCTCCAATCATGTTCATCCGATGACATAGATGTTCAGGCCACATTGCGTGTTATGGTCTTATTCATGCAATATGGTCTCCCACTACGATCAGCAGTTGATGACGCGATATTTTGAACAGCCGTTTTCGTAGTATATAATATTCCGGCTACATGTAGCCACTTCTTATCCATGTTACGCCGAATTTCGGTTCTCCCCAAACCTAAATTAATGTAATAGTTTGTCAGATGATTTCTTCAAAACTAAGTAACACACAAATGAGTTGGCAGAGAGTAGGGTCTGTCTGAAACAAGACGAGCGAAACATCGAATTGCGGTGATAATTAAATGCTGTGACTCTTCAACAAACCATTATGTTTCGCTTGGACATGATGAAGATGAAACAGGCCTATATTTATGGATTGAGATCTTGTTATAGTTTCCGTCAATTTGTCCGAGATGTCTACAGCATAATAGCATTCTCCCAAACGTACTGGATACTTCGATATAACGGGTATACGAATACTCGTTTCATTTATATTCTTTACGGTGACAAGTGGCGCCACCTGTATACGCTATGTTTATGCAAAGATGACACATTGTCGTTTTTAGCACGTGCGATTACATTTATTCTGTAAAAAATATGTATAATACATATAAGATAGGACATGTGACATGTAGGTTTGAAAACATATATCGACAGCCTCCGATTATTTGTCCGTTAAACATGTATGTATACGTTGTACCGACCAAATTATCGGAAGCGTTGTTTGTTTGTTCTGACGTGTACAGGAATGGACCATGTAAGCAGACTCTTTTAAAAGTATGGAATCCCCCATCAACACGCTCGCTTTCCTCGTAGCGCCCCTTTAACAACCCTGCCCTGTGCCACTACCTTTCATCCATTTTGTTGTTTCCCGTTTGTCTTCTTTTCATGGTCTTTCCAACTGTCTTACCACCTGACATTCGTGTACCTGTCTTTTCCCCATCTGTGTCCTTTCCCCTGCCAGCATGTTATCTGCCTGTCTTCCTTTTATCCCTTACCAGCTGTCTCAGTTTCGCCACATCGTTCAACGACAATTGCACTTCCTGACATCCCATGCACACAAATTCAAAACCCGCTAACTTGGTTATGTGCCACGATAGCGACACGTTCTAAGGTCAAGCCAGCTATCGCAACTGTGGAAAGTTGTTACCCCATATGGGGCACGTTGTTATAGATAAGAACGCGTAGACCGCAAAGCAGGCGTCACTCGTATCGTACATGTTACTGTTATTACATTAATTGTATCATACACACTTATACATCTGAAGTTTCTTATATTAAGCTTCTTTAGTTAACAAAGGAGCTAATTCCCGGATTCTTACATTACAACCACCTGTGAACGGAATATTAATCTTTGAATGATGTTTGAAATAATGAATGGTAATATATATATATATATATATATATATATATATATATATATATATATATATATATATAAATATATATATATATATATATATATATATATATATATATATATATATATATATACATATATATATATATATATATATATATATATATATATATATATTATATATATATATATATATATATATATATATATATATATATATATATATCATATATATATATATATATATATATGTATATATATATATATATATATATATATATATATATATATTATATATATATATGTAATGCGACTTTTATTTGATTGAATGATATACACACCTTACGAACTCACGTACACGCGTGCGAACATCCATATTTCAATGAATCGTGCAATATTTATTAATTGTTCAAATAGGGCTGTGCCATAAAAAATAACAAGATTGAACAAGAATGTTATCCAAGGCAAAAACCAGATGGCAGGTGGACAAGAAAGCCATTGGCTTATCGTGAGTCCAACAATGTTTCATTGATGTGTAACCCGCCCTTCTGAGACATTTGCTAGCTGCTAGCATTTAAAGTACTTGTCATAAAAAATACAATAGGCTTCAAAGTGAAATAAAGCGTTCACGCGTCGTGGTTAAATAAGTGTTGAACGTTGTTACAGTTGTAACAACTTGCCCCCAATCCAATTATACCAACCTGCAACAAACACACTTTTTGAGGTTGAACGCACGTGGACGATAACAAACAAACAACAAATAATAAACCTAAATTTCAATTTAGCTTCTATTTTGCATAACCCCTTATACTACATAGTAGACATGTTTCACGATTCTTCACGAAACATAAAAGTGGCTGTGTGAGATGATATAATGTCAATCACGAACAGCTTGAATGGTGCCTATGAAGCAAGCCAACATCAACCTGCCATGGACAAATATGGCAGGGTCATCTCATATGAGAAAGAGAACATATCAATATGGAAAGAGAACTTTCAGAGCATCTTAAACAGACAAGAACCAGCAACCACAGCTGATATACAAGAAGCAGAAGAAGATATTGATGTCAACCTCGATCGGATCACTGAAACTGAAGTTAGAGAATCTATCAAAGCACTCAGAAATGGAAAGGCACCTTGTGAAGACGGGATCTGCCTAGAGATGATGAAGGCTGAGGAAGTTGTGAAATCCAAGATCCTCTTTAAGATGTTGCAGCTGAAGACACCCAAGAGGGATGGAGAACTGACACTATTGTCAAGCTTCCAAAGATAGGCGCTCTTGGGGACTGCAATATCTGGTGGGGTATAGCTTTGCTGCTTCTCATCAGCACAGTCTTCAGCAGGATCAACCTCAGACGAATTTCAACTGCAACTGAGGACATCATCCGCTAGGAACAAGTTGGCTTTAGAAAAGGGAAAACCTGTGTTGAACACATCTTCACCCTCAGACAGATCATTGAATAGTCAGCTGAATGGAACAGCTCCATTTTACGCCAACTTCATAGATTGTGAAAAGGCGTTCGACAGCCTCCATCGAGAATTACTCTGACAAATCCTCCGATCGTATGGGATCCCCCAGAAGATGGTGAATATCATAAACTGTCCATACAGAGACTTTGAATGCAAGGTTATATGCAACAACCAGCTCACAGATAGTTTCACAGGGGTCAAGCAAAGGTGCTTCTTATCACCATTCTTTTTCACTGTTGCCATGGACTGGCCTATTAAAGTGACGACAACATACAGCAGAAGGGGAATCAGATGGACCCACACCACCTACCTGGAGGTTCTGGGCCCGAGGTTATAAACCGTACTCAACTCAATTGAGCACGGTTTCATGCTCAAGCCTCGCTTTCACACTATGCTCAAACTCAGGCGAGGTTATAAAACATCTTGAGCACGAAATCGTGCTCAGCGTTGAGCACGAAATGCTGAAATCCTGAGTATGCTCAAGACCATGCTCAACGCCGTGCTCAAGCATAAATAAAAATGGCAGCTCACGCATACATTTATTGAAGTCGTTGAAAGTTCGTCCGTTTTGAGAAGATAAGCTGTCCGATTTTAGGGTCCAGGCCGCCTACTTCCGAGTTTTATCCGTATGAAGACCTGATGGAATACGACATTTGTGAAAGATTTTGTTTGATGGCTCAAACTGCACTATTTAACGAACATTTGCCAAATGTAACCGCAGCAGCGACAGACACCACAAAACAAGTGATAGTTTACTTTTAGTTGCGGCTTTTTTGGCGACGTGGACCATTCATTTACAGCTGCTGCAGGACGACAACATTATATTTCAACTGCCGAGTCAGAGTCATGATTCACACGAAATGTGTCTACAGAAATTAAAACTATGTGGTTTAGTTGAACGATTTATAACATGCCATACTGGACATTAAGGCATACCAATACGATATATGCGAAGTGTATGTGTGCTGCAAAATAAAATTATTCCGTGAACTGCCAATGCCAATATCATGGCCATGGCAATACAGCCACTTCGTTTTGTCACTGAAAAGAATTAGGCAGTGATTTAAAACATTTCGCCAGTTTTGAGTTGGGAATATAGCAAATAATATATAATTATGTTTTTATAACATAATATAGCTAATCTAAATATTATATCAACTGGATTAAGCTTACATACCATGCTATATTTATAGTATTCATGCAGCCCGACCCCAGACCATGGCGAAGGATGTATGTATATGAAATATAAAACAATTGCTATCAAGGCAGCTATAGCCCAAGGGTAGGACTTCACATAGTGGGTGCCCTTTGGAAGTAGAATATACATGCAAAATATGCAACACACACATCCAGGATAATGTAACACTTGTGTTGTTGAGTTTTTTAAAGAGATTGTTCAAATTGAACAATATGTAAGAATATGTCTATATTTAGGCTACCGCAAAAAGTAAAATTGTAGGTTATTGATGTTAAACATAATGCTGTTCTAGCCTTACTACTCCAATGCCGCAGGAAATCTAAGAACGAACTAGTGCAGGTGACAAACTACAGCTCTAATATAGTGTTTACACCTTTCCTATAATTTATAGTAAATGCAAATTTTCAAAATAATAGATAAAAAGATATCACGACTTTTCTAAGACAAAGAAGAACATCAAACTTTGGGAAAAGTATGTGATTGGAATATAAAGTACTGGCAAATATAGCTATAGAATGATTAAGAGGCATGCCACACTAAACTAAGCAAGGTGTTAGTGAAAACAACGACATGTGTAGTGCATATACCCAGGGCGTATGTAATATAATACTAATAGTAACATATGCTGCATATATTGTCTTGTGCAGTAACCTATTTCAAATATAACTTAATTTATGATAAATAAAATAATATATGTTATGGAAATAATGATTCCATATAGTAGATAGTGTGCACATTAATAATGCAAATAATATATTCGCTTGGGCACTTTCATCATAATTATTATTATTAAGAATTACCACTACAAATCAATGATAACATAGCTTACTCTTTCAGTTTACACTTTACTGTTTGATATTGTATTAGTACTATATTTGTTTTATTATCTATAAAAATATTAATCATTAAGGAGTAATACAAACCATTCTATGATATTCAAATCCGTTTTAGCATATCATCTATTAATTTCAATCACTTTACTCTGTAATACTACACCCATATAAAAGATAGGCTGGACTAAAATTATAGACTACTAACAGTGGGTAATCCCCGTGACACAAACATGTGACACCCGACGTCAAAACTAAGCCTAGGCTAAGGGGGCAAACAAAATTAGTTGTTAACACCGCTATTTCTTAGTTTTGACAAATACTTCAGTTTCTGGGTTCACTGCGCAACAATCTGAATACATCACTGTGTGCCACACAGAGTCTTCTATGTGACTCTGACGTATGGTTCCACCAGACAAGTGTATAGACTATAGTTCAAGTGTATAGCCATAGGCATAGGTACAACATGATCTGAACAGAGTAGTTTTTACATATTCAGTACACATAGAATGATCAAAACTATGAAACTGAACCTTTGTCTCACAAAATGTTTATTTTTGTACTCCTCTTTCCAGTACGTGTGTATTGTTACACGCATGTATAGATTATGGAAACAATGGATATTCTAATGAAATATTAAAACAACATATTATAATGAACCACGGATTTAGGTAATGTCATTATTGTTTACCTTTGACAGCATAAATATATTTTGTAAAGAAATTGATGTTATATTAACACTTGCATTCATTAAAGAAAGTACAACTTGTCGTGTTCCTCGGTACATTTCCAGAAGTTCTAGTTACTACGCCAAATGAACATGGCAAACATAATTAGGCTGCCGAATCGCTTAGTTGGGGCAATCTTAGTCTGGCTGCGAGGTATTACTTTTTGCTATATTTTATTTTTAGACAGTTTTATCTTGTGACTCGTCTCGTTCTGTCTGTTAAATCGTTCACTGTGTGCTCGACTTTCCACACAGCGTGTGATATTGGTGATGGATTGATTTTTCTCCGGCGCTTTTTCCCGCAAAAGAGACGCTTGCAGCCGAAATTCTTCGTCCACCACTGTTTATATGCGGAAGTATCTTTGTTATCTTTTTCAAAAAGGGAGTTCCACTTCGCCGCTTGTGCATTTGAAAAAAACCGCGTCGTTTCGTACTCAGCTGAGTACGTACTCAAGACGTTTTATAACCTCGGTTGAGCACGAAAACTCTGGTGAGCATGAAATCTCAGACTTGAGCACAGACTTGAGCTTGAGTTCGAGTACGGTTTATAACCTCGGGCCCTGGACTATGCTGATGACATCAGCCTGCTTTCAAGTCGGCAGAGAGACATCCAAGAGAAGACAGACTGAGACAGCACAGAAGTTGGGTCTGAAAGTGAACACCAGCAAAACAAAGCTAATGAAAATGAATCACAAGTCAAACGACCCATTCACCATGAACTATAGTGACATAGATGAAGTGAACGAGTTAACATACCTGTGGAGCAAACTAGCAACCAACCAGTCCTTTGCCATGCTGAAGCACATCTGGAAGTCAAAACGTATTGGAACCAACACTAAACTCAGAATATTTAACAGCCATGTCCTCAGCGTTTTACTGTATGGGGCAGAGTGCTTTAAACTAACAATTAGAATAGCTCACAAAATACATACCTTCCAGAACAAATGTTTGCGGAAGATTCTCAGAATCGTCTGGCCTAGATGAATTTCAAATTAAGAACTGCACCAGAGGACAAATGCAAAATATCTTACCCAATCTGTCAAGAAGAGAAGATGGAGATGGCTGGGACACGCTGGACACCGGATGGGAAGCGGAAAAGAGGTCGTCCTAAGGAGACATGGTGAAGAACCATGGAGAAAGAGATGAAGGCATGCGGACTGAATCGGGAAACCATCACCAGACAGGCCGCAAACTGACAGCAGTGGCTTTCTCTTATGGAAGCCTTATGTGTCACTTGAGGCTCGAAGAGGACTGAGTGAGTGAGTGAGTGATTGAGCGAGCGAACGAGCGAGTGAGCGGCCACTTCCTCTCAAATGTTGTGAATGTAATGGTGTACGTATTGTGCACGTAAAACTTTTGTAAATGGTTTCCTCGAACTCCTCGTTGTACTTGAACAGCATCGTGCAGTATATCCGTAAGATACTTAATATGTTATCATGTTTGAACACATCGTGTTTCCAACTACTTGATACTACAGTGCGTCGTTACTGCAAATGTGGGTGTTTTCATTCCGAGACACCATATCGTAGATAGGATGCCATCCAAGAGGAAGAGGCCCCATGCCCCTTAAGTGACTACACTTAAGTGACTACATCTTTGACCTGCCTGGATTGGGCGAACCAACAAGGCACTTAAATTATGGCCAGAATAGTTCTCTATAATTCTACATAATGCTGTGGTATCATATAGGATATCAAGAATGAATCTTCGTAAATTACTATGGAATACTACAACATATTACCGCAACCTATAAAATATAATAGACGGTGGTATGGTGTTCACGTAAGAGTTAGCTTAGTACTATTAATAGATTATGGGACGTGTATCTGTTAGCCTCATGAAGCTACTTAGATTGCGACCAATGAAGTGGTCGGCATTCTTACATATCTAGGTCATTATGAAGACATTCGCAGGAAGGCTCACGTTTATGTAATTGCAACACAACACATACAGAAGGCGTCTGGTTCTCTCTGCCTGAAAAAACGACACGATGAAGCTATTCCTGGTGAGTTAAAATTAATATTTTTCTACGGTAAAAATACTACTGCAAACCCTTTTGTAGAAGGCCTTTCCAAAAGAGCAACCGCCATGTTTGGAAATGTCATTGTAATAAGGCGGTATAAATAAACAAACGCTAAAGTAACAAGGTATCGTAAATAAATGCGCATAAATTTGCATTGCTCTCCTTCTAGCGCGAGGTTTGAGCTATAACTTCCCCATCTGCAACCTTTCGGTCATTTAATGTGGACGCTATAGAGCCAACCGACTGTGCAGTTTCCGGAGCCATGCGCAGTCTGCTGCACGGTGGCGTGGGTGAGCAAGCTCCGCCCCACCTGACTACCTCAATAGCACCCCATATGTTAGGCATTGTTACCGCCTTGTACTACATACTAGTGCCCTGCGCGGGCCTAGAATTTGATCCCAAGCCCGGCCCGCAATTAGCAGTTAGAGTCCAGGCCCGGCCCAGGCCCGCAATAATTTTTCAAGCCCGGCCCGGCCCAGGCCCGCAAACTAGAATTTAGGCCCAGGCCCGGCCCAGGCCCAACCCAGACCGTGAATGTTTGGCCCAGGCCCGGCCCGGCCCGCAACTTTCAGGCCCAGGCCCGGCCCATACCCGCGGGCCAAAGATGGGTAAGCCCGGGGCCCGCAAGCCCGCGGCCCGCTAAGTTTAGAGAAGATAAACCTGTAATCTTGTAACAAAGACGAAAAACAAATAAACTGTAAAACATACTTATTGTTTTATTAAATAAAAAAGGTCCATAGTGTGCTGGATGAGTTCTAAAAATTCAGCACCACCAACTTCTTCAAACTTACAAATATCCTGAAGAAAAATAAAGAAAAGCTTCTTAGTGTCATTACTATTAAATATGGAAACATTTGTTATATTTGGCTTTAATGTATTGGTTTATTGTTAGGTTAGGATATTTGTTTATCAAACCCTGACTTAACCCATATACAAGCCATAATCCCAATTTATATTGTTAATTGAATTAGCTCAACTAAGTTAACATAATTTAATATGATATTTCAATTAAATGTCACCCACTGGCACTGACACCCAGTGGCATTTCCAGCAGGCCTGCAGTCACTAGCCTGAGACAGACATGTTCAGACATGTGTGAATTAGTACAAGTGTGAATGAATTAGGACTGGGGAGAAAATTAATACCAATTACCAACTGGGTTGGGTACTGGGTAGTGGGCTAGTGGCCAAGTGTGCACTTGGCAGTGGGCAGGTCTTTCAGGTGGGCAATGTTTGGAGGGAAGACCTAGACAATAGAATGTCCACTGGTATGGTCAAAGGGTGATAAGTTGATTGTTAATCATGGCTTGATTGCCTCTGCAAATATTTCTAAAGTAAACATTTGGGGCTGGCTACTTCCAGCCAAGTGAACTTATGGGGTCATTAGATTCCATGCAAGGTCTCAATTTGCAACTATATAATACTAAATAAATAATTTTAAGCATTCATTAAACGGAATTACAATTTATAATAAGTTTTTATTAAAAAAAATAAAGTAATAATTGGTGTTTTGTATGAATATTTTTATTATGTCCAGGCAGAGCCCAGGCCCGGCCCGGCCCGCTCACACTAGGCCCAGGCCCGGCCCAAGCCCGATGTGTTTAAATTGTTTTCAGCCCAGGCCCGGCCCGGGCCCCCAGTATGTAGGCCCAGGCCCGGCCCGGCCCGCGAGATTATGTAGAGGCCCGGCCCGGTCCGGCCCGCGGGCTGCGGGCCGGGCCGGGCTTGGACCAAAAGCCCGGCCCGCGCAGGGCACTACTACATACAGACGGCGGTCGACCCCGTGGAAAACTGAAACAGACGCAATAAAGTGTCGGAAGCAATAACTTTAGATTTAAAACAGACAGGCATTAACCACAGCCCACGTAGTATATTCCTTGACCTACGATCTGTTCACTGGAGTCAGGAAGTAGAAGAAATATGCTTTAATTAATTGATTATGAGTTCGTTTGTTGTGACCAGTAGGCGTTATTCATAACTCAACCCCCGCCCGACGTCACGTGATGTTGCGGTTTTCATCACATCACTAACATGTTATAGTATTATATTATATATGCAGGATTATTGTCAAGTAACTAGCGATATACGTGTGATAACGGGGTTATCTGGTCGATCTTGAGGTGGTGGAATAAGCTGGATGAATGCACTGTGACGACCTCATCCCGCTGTAAGATATGACTCCCCACTTATCTTCTGTTGGACCGCACGCAATATTCCGAGAGGCACTTCTCACATATGTAGATCTTACTGTCGGTCTTCTTTGCACTCACTCGACCAGTGAGTACACGGAGTACTCTATACGTGTAAAAGCATTGTTTTCCAGGTTCGTCATTTTAATTGTGTACATCAGACGGCAATGTAATCGCTCATCAATCGTTGACAGTAAAAAAGCAGTGAATATAAATATAACACCGTAAACCGTAAAGAAAAGTCGTGAATGTAAACATCTCTTAGACATTTGATATATAGAAGAATAAAAAGAAACATTGAATGGTTAAATCTGACGTGTAATTGTGAGGTATAATGGTAAAGCAGGAATAACCCGCCAGGACCATCCTTACTGATAATTTGGATGCCTAAAATTGTAGCTTATGCCGGCCCCTTGCAATCCCTCCTCCGAGGTATATATACTCCATGTTTACCAAATTCAGACGCCGTCACTTTATAACGTTACGTTATAATTGCCTAATTACCCAATGCGTTTTACCATTGGTTCAACTTGCCAAACCACCATCCGTCCCAACCGCTGGACAGTGATGTCCTCCGGAAGTGTCTTTCCAAATCTGCAAATGAACTTTTTTGGAATTAGGCCCTTCCATGGTTCTTTGGGTTCCCGAATTTCGTTGACAGCCGAGGATAAGGCAATTTAGTAAAATGTCATGATTAGACAAAGGTATTTGTTTTTCATACGGGAGAACGGTAGTGCTAGCATTATCATCAATCTTTGGCTCCATATTGATTTTGTCAATATCCACTTGGGTGGTTTTTTTCGAACCCTGTTTTGTTTGGTGCTAATCTAGGCTTAATATTTCGATTAAACACTTCTTAAAGGCTTAATACAATTAGTTATTCAAAAGTAATTAAATTAAACAGACAAATACTTTACATTGTGGTTTGAGGTGGATGTCCTCCCAGTTGTTTCGGGGGTATCGGCTTCTCTTCTGGAGAGGATGGTTTTGTTACACTTTTGTGAGGTACGTCGCTGCTGAAGAGTTCAAGGACGACTAGCTCTTCGCTAGATACAACGTATGGGGCTTCAAGGACCTTTGATACTTTTGCTGTCGACAGTATACAAATCTGAAGAGTGTGTTGGCACCCACATTAGACCTCAGCCAACGACAAGGGTTTGCACCCTCGCTGCCATATCCAAAAACCTTGGGCGATGTTTTCAAAGAGTGTTTCTGACCGTCTTGTGGGCCGACGGTATCACTATTCAAGTGTATCCAAGATAGGTGGAAACGTATTGCACAAGAGGACCACCAGACAGATCGAGCTGACCCTGATTTACTTGGGAGAAATGCCCGCCTACGTCATCCACTTTATATCACCTGGAGCCATCCACCACGCCCAAAAGATGCATACATTTTAAACGCAATGCTAGTGAAGAGAAAGGACTGCGGAGGTTTAACATCTTCTGTGCGTTGCTGTTCGCATAGCTAAGGATCGCAGATCCAGACGCAGTATATGCACCAAGCCATATAAAGTTGGAAGATTTTAATATTGTTGAGAACAAAGTAGCAAATGTCTCCATCACTACCTTGAAACCCCATGCGTGGTATATTAGCGTAGAGCTAATATACGCCCGTGACGTATTCAGCAGCGTCGAAAGCTCACAAAATGCCAGACTCTCCAGAAGAGCAACCGGCTCCCCCGAAGTGACTGAACAAAAACTACAGAACATCCACCTCAAGTCACTGGATGTACTCATCACCATGCATTTATCCAGCCTATTCCATCGCATTAGGATCGATCTTAGCTTCTTGGCAGATCACCCAATTCTGTGGCCCAATTCTGCAAAGTACATTGGGGGCTGCAAGAACATCAGAACACAGGCAGTCTATACCAACACTGGTGTATGACATGACATTGATTAATTTATGGGAATTGTTCTGTATGGGCGACGTTGGCGCATGAATATATGGATATGTTTGTAAACATTGACGGACGTAGGGGGGAGGTTTATAAAGAGCTGGATTCCAGATCATTACTTGTTAAGTGCCGCTATTTTCCCTTAAGGACAAGAAGCCCTTAAGAGAAAAGGGTTATAGTTATTCATAAACTTACTGTTTTAAAACATATATGCCGTCACACGATTTATGTAATACCAAAATATTATTGACGATTGACAACACTAACAGAATGTAATCGGTAATCTTTAATTAAATATTGTCCAGAGGGGGCGTGAAATCGAAGCCGTCTTGACACCCCCTTCTATGGGGCATTAAGTCCCGGGGGCGTCTTGAGACACCCCCTCCTATGTGGCATGAAGTCCCGGGGGCGTAATAGTCTTTCTCCGTTGTATAAATTAACAATATTGAAATGAAACAAACTACTCCTAAATTTAAAACAAATGCATTTTATATTTGATATATATATATATATATATATATATATATATATATATATATATATATATATATATATATATATACACGCACACACGCACACACGCACACACACACACAGACACACACACACACACACGCACACACGCACACACGCACACACAGAGACACACACACGCACACACGTTGTTTGTCGCGGATTTAATATTAAGCGTCGTGCAACCGGTGGGATTTGTGCTTTATCTATCATACATTACTACATTATTGTTTATTATGTTGTCATTATATATTGTAAAACTAATGTTGATCAATACTGAAACACACATCCTCGACTGCTCACAAAATCTAACATATCATGAATTTAGTTGTAGATCTGGTATGTTCTGTTAGCCCTAGTGTTTGGAGGAAATGAACATGCTGTCAATGCTGAATCAAACGAAGTCTTGTGCAAGACGTATTGCGTGAAGAAATATTTCGAATGCTACCACAAACACCAGTGCGAAAGACCGGAAAGGAAATATCGTATTCAGATCTGCAAGGAGCAGTATGACAAATGCTACACGCAGTGTAGAGACGAGCTACGTGTGCTGGATTTTGAACAAAAACCACATGACATAAATGAGAAGGACAGAGAAATATTCAGACGACTTAGAAAACAATTGGGCGGAAGCAAGGGTGGGTTCACGTACAAAGAGCGGAGGGACAGCGAGGGATAGGTTCATGTACAAAGAGCGGAGGAACAGCGAGGGATGGGTTCACGTACAAAGAGCGGAGGGACAGCGAGGGGTGGGTTCACGTACAAAGAGCGGAGGGACAGCGAGGGATGGGTTCACGTACAAAGAGCGGAGGGACAGCGAGGGATGGGTTCATGTACAAAGAGCGGAGGGACAGCGAGGGATGGGTTCACGTACAAAGAGCGGAGGGACAGCGAGGGATGGGTTCACGTACAAAGAGCGGAGGGACAGCGAGGGATGGGTTCACGTACAAAGAGCGGAGGGACAGCGAGGGATGGGTTCATGTATAAAGAGCGGAGGGACAGCGAGGGATGGGTTCACCTACAAAGAGCGGAGGGACAGCGAGGGATGGGTTCATGTACAAAGAGCGGAGAGACAGCGAGGGATGGGTTCATGTACAAAGAGCGGAGGGACAGCGAGGGATGGGTCCACTTACAAAGAGCGGAGGGACAGCGAGGGGTGGGTTCACGTACAAAGAGTGGAGGGACAGCGAGGGATGGTTCACGTACAAAGAGCGGAGGAACAGCGAGGGATGGGTTCATGTACAAAGAGCGGAGGGACAGTGAGGGATGGGTTCATGTACAAAGAGCGGTGGGACATCGAGGGATGGGTTTATGTACAAAGAGCGGAGGGACAGCGAGGGACGGGTTCATGAACAAAGAGCGGAGGGACAACGAGGGGTGGGTTCATGTACAAAGAGCGGAGGGACAGCGAGGGATGGGTTCAAGTACAAAGAGCGGAGGGACAGCGAGGGATGGATTCATGTACAAAGAGCGGAGGGACAGCGAGGGATGGGTTCACGTACAAAGAGCGGAGGGACAGCGAGGGATGGGATCACGTACAAAGAGCGGAGGGACAGCGAGGGATGGGTTCATGTACAAAGGTTGTGTCAAAAGAAGAAAATCCCAACATAAGAAAGGCAGCGCGAACACACCAGTGAGAAAGAGCGGTGTGAGTGAGATAAAGAAGAGACAGAGATCACGTCAACAACGCTCGACCATTTCGTTCTCCGTCGACACATTCCCTTTAATTGAAATCCTTCATTTTTCTTACTCGACCCTGGAGCTAAGAAGGAGACACTAGTAAAAAACACGAAGTAAATGCCGATGACCATACACAGTGGTCATTGGGCTAGATGCCCCAATGTTGAAAAGAGTAACCGGTCATGGCAACATTGAGGGGTACCAGGTTTGGCGCAAAATTTGTTTTTATTATATCCATGGTTATATATTTTACAATACATATATTTGAACATTCGAGATAATTAGAGATAATGTTCAAACAAACGTTATGACACAATTAGATAGTCAGCACATTACCACAGCTCCTGTTTATTAGTTAATTGACGTATGTGGGTACTTTATTCTACAAATAGTCGTAAAAATGTCGTAGATGTAATAACGGATTAATATGTATAACCACTCCAAATGTGATTTACAACGGGGGTGCGCTTTGCCCGACACGGGGATTCGCTTTGCCCGACACGGGGATGCGCTTTGCCCGACACGGGGATGCGCTTTGCCCGACACGGGGATGCGCTTTGCCCGACACGGGGATGCGCTTTGCCCGACACGGGGGTGCTCTTTGCCCGTCACGGGGGTGCGCTTTGCCCGACACGGGGGTGCGCTTTGCCCGACACGGGGGTGCTCTTTGCCCGTCACGGGGGTGCGCTTTGCCCGACACAGGGGTGCGCTTTGCCCGACACGGGGGTGCGCTTTGCCCGACACGGGGGTGCTCTTTGCCCGACACGGGGGTGCGCTTTGCCCGACACGGGGGTGCGCTTTGCCCGACACGGGGGTGCGCTTTGCCCGACACGGGGATGCGCTTTGCCCGACACGGGGATGCGCTTTGCCCGACACGGGGATGCGCTTTGCCCGACACGGGGGTGCTCTTTGCCCGTCACGGGGGTGCGCTTTGCCCGACACGGGGGTGCGCTTTGCCCGACACGGGGATGCGCTTTGCATAAAAAATGTATGTATATATGTATGTATGTATGTATGTATGTATATATGGATGCATATACGTATGATTGCATGTATGTATGTATGTATGTATGTATGTTTAGTATATATATATATATATATATATATATATATATATATATATATATATATATATATAGCAACACCATGCATATATATATATATATATATATATATATATATATATATATGGATCTCTTATATGATACTGTTAGATTTGGTTTAAACCAGAGGGACAATGCCACGAACACCTTTGGTATTTACCTTGATTACACAATGGTACGTTCAAAGTAGACCTGGTTAGATGCATTTCAAACAGCAGCATAATCAGCATAGGTTATTTATCTTAAGCCTAAATATTCATATTATAATATGCAGATTGTCATAACAAGTTGCAGATTAGTGGACAAAGAAGCCATTGGTTTATTGAGAGTTCAGTCATGTAGGAATATATCCTGCACTGATTGATTGATCTATTCGTCGCCACCTCGTCTCTAGTCTCTAGTATTGCCTGGGGTGACGTCATGCCTGCTTCCACCCAATTGAAGGAAAGGAATATTCCTATGTTCTTCTCATTCATGTTGTATGATTTTTTTCAAAATCCAGCACACGTAGCTCTTCTATGCACTGCGTGTAGCATTTGTCACACTGCTCCTTGCAGATCTGAATACAGTATTTCCTTTCCGGTCTGGCACACTGGAGTTTTTGGTAGCATTCGAATATATCTACACGCAATACGCCTTGCACAACGCTTCGTTTGATTCGGCATTGACAGCACATTCATTTGCGCCAAACACCAGAGCTAATAGAACGCACCAGATCTACAATGAAAATTCATCACATGTTTTGTAAGCAGTCGGGGATGTGTGTTTCAATATTGAGCAACATTAGTTTTGCAACATGTAATAACAACATAATAAACACGCTTAATATTAAATCCGTGACAAATGCCACGTCTGTGATACTGTGACAAAACTTCGATTTAATTAATTTTACTTTCCTGCCTTTCTCTCATATATATATATATATATATATATATATATATATATATATATATATATATACATATACATATATATATATATACATATGTGTGTGTATGTGTGTGTGTGTGCGTGCGTGCGTGCGTGCGTGTGTGTGTGTGTGTGTGTGTATGTGTGTGTTTGTTTGTGTGCGTGCGTGTGTGTGTGTGTGTGTGTGTGTGTGTGTGTGTGTGTGTGTGTGTGTGTGTGTGTGTGTGTGTGTGTGTGTGTGTGTGTGTGTGTGTGTGTGTGTGTGTGTGTGTGTGTGTGTGTGTGTGTGTGTGTGTGTGTGTGTGTGTGTGTGTGTGTGTGTGTGTGTGTGTGTGTGTGTGTGTGTGTGTGTGTGTGTGTAGGAATAGCCAGAAAACACAAAAGTCGACCAGGCCCGATGGACAAGCTGTTTCTTACTATTCGTCCTGTTTCTACATCTACAGTGGATAGGGTCACGGGACAACATCAGGTTAAGGGTGCAACAGCAGCAGTTGAATCTGACTAGAATGGTTCAACTCGGCTGATTCCGATAGTTTTTTAGCAAACTATCAACTCCTACGTTCACTGATTTGTAAACAGGAAATTAAGCCAAATATATTGATTATTATATTCTGTCATGTTTTCAGTTTTAACGAATGTTCTTAAGATGTATTCGGGCAGACACCTTTTTTCAGGGGAAAGACAACTGGCTTTTGTTGGACCAGCTGCCGAGAAATAATGTTTTCATATGAAGGTCATACACTGCTCCTCGGCACATTTTAAACACTTTTACTTGTGTTTCTTGCCTTTCCAATGCTTACTTTCCAAATCGATGTAGGAGACGTTTAATATAACCTCGCTCCTGTGTTCTTATCACGATATTGGCTGCTGGATGAAACCGATGTGTACTGTATCTGCTTTTTGAGGTATGACCTATGAATATGTCGTTGCATTCCTTCCTATGTAATTCTCACAAAGCTCTAATACTGGGTGTTAGATGGTCACCTTTTAAAATACCGGGGATTCGTGAGGCAGATTAATTTTCCAGCTCAGAAGAGTTTGTGTCCAGAAAGGTATTTTTCTTTTATGATGATACCTTAACCAAAATACCTATACATAATAAAGTATATGTCACTAATCACCTTAACTTTTATGGGTGTTCTTTATGGATTCGTGAGGCTAAAGCTCTTATTGACTACAACTGACATTCATTTTCTTTTTTATTTTGGTACAAACATTACTTAATACTTGGTTCTTCATTATATGTTCGTAGTATATATATGGAGGGTCACATGGAACTTGATAGTGATTATATATGTCGATATTTTAAAAGTTTTGTCAGGCCTAATTTGTTTATTCGTGAGACAGAAGGAAAAAATTGCCAAAGAAAATAAAATCAGTGAAAAATCAAATTTGGGATCAGTGTCTTGTTACCATAGAAATCATTGAACATTGACGGTTCGATTATAATGACATTCGTATGGGTATATGCAAGTAGTAGGTAATGGGTTTTCATACCCCCAAATGAGGAAGAGGAACCGTCCACGATTCACTTCTGCTTCCGGTTACTCGCATATCCAATCAGAGCGCCTCCTGACGGTCACGTGATTAGCGCAGCGCCTTCTGGGTAATCAGCGCCCCCTAGCGACTGACGGGTTGGTGGGCCCCCTAGTGACTGACGTGTTGGCGGGCCCCCTAGCGACTGACGGAGTTGGCGGGCCCCCTAGCGACTGACGGGCGGGTTGGGCGGGCCGACGGGCGGGGACACCTAACGTATTTTAATGAATAAAACCTATATTTGAATCGATGCGGTACATTTAGCCCCGTGTTACCCTATCAAGGTGGAGCATTTAGCCCCTCATTACATTATTTAGCCCTACGCCACGACGCGATGTAGTAATCTGTAGTTGTAACCCGATATCCGGTGCACTGTGGCCGACTGTGTTGCGCGTTGCAGGCCGAAGCGGACAGCTGTTGCAGACCGCTGATAGAAAGGACTCAGGAATGCAGTGGAAATTACGAAGGTTGGAGACAATGTGTGCGGTGGAAATGCGGTGGAAACTACGAAACTCGGAGACATGACGGAAACTACGAAAGTTGGTTGGTATGTTGTGTTGTTATTACGAACAGCTGTTGCAGACCTGTAATGACACGGACTTTCGTTTGTTGCTCGATGTATATATTCACAGCGTAGAGCGAAGCGTGTTGTGTAAATCGACGAGAGACAACAGTGGTTGTAACTCGATACCTAACCGAAACAGTATATATTCACAGCGTAGAGCGAAGCGTGTTGTGTAATTCGATGCTTAACAGAAACAGTGGACTCGTTTTTTAAGTAAACAGCTGTTGTTTGTTGTAGGATCGAGTCGAGGCCGGTCGAAATAATCGCATTGGAACAGCGGCGTACTGCGATTGGAGTTTATTCGTGTTTTGCAAGCGGTCGTGTATAATAATTATATTGTATGGAATGGAATTCATCATTTACCGAGAACGACAACAGACATGTATTAACGCAATTGCTAAGTTGGTGCTATGTGAGGTTCCTCACATGTACAATTGCTAAGTTGGTGCTATGCGAGGTTCCCCCATGTACAATTGCTAAGTTGGTGCTATGTAAGGTTCCTCACATGTACAATCGCTAAGTTGGTGCTATGTAAGGTTCCTCACATGTACAATTGCTAAGTTGGTGTTATGTAAGGTTCCTCACATGTACAATTGCTAAGTTGGTGCTATGCGAGGTTCCCCCCGTGTACAATTACTAAGTTGGTGCTATGTAAGGTTCCTCACATGTACAATTGCTAAGTTGGTGCTATGCGAGGTTCCCCCCGTGTACAATTGCTAAGTTGGTGCTATGTAAGGTTCCTCACATGTACAATTGCTAAGTTGGTGCTATGCGAGGTTCCCCCATGTACAATTGCTAAGTTGGTGCTATGTAAGGTTCCTCACATGTGCAATCGCTAAGTTGGTGCTACGCGAGGTTCCCCCCATGTACAATCGCTAAGTTGGTGCTGTGTAAGGTTCCTCACATGTACAATCGCTAAGTTGGTGCTATGTAAGGTTCCCCACATGTACAACTGCTAAGTTGGTGCTATGTAAGGTTCCCCCCATGTACAATTGCTAAGTTGGTGATAGGGGGCGCTGATTACCCAGAAGGCGCTGCGCTAATCACGTGACCGTCAGGAGGCGCTCTGATTGGATATGCGAGTAACCGGAAGCAGAAGTGAATCGTGGACGGTTCCTCATCCTCATATGGGGGATTAAAAACTCATTACCTACTACTTATGCATACATTTCTTAGTGGTAGGTAAAGTTTGGATTTTTTTTTTAAATGTAGCAAAAAGAGCAAAATGGACACTTTATTAAATCGTACAGCCCATAATATTTGTCACACATATGGAATATTATACGTAGCGCGAAAGCTCTCGGTCTGCTCTATGCGCACAACTATGCGCACAACAACAGTATCAGTCAGACGGCCTTAAATGGCATTCACATATATCAACTCTCACAAACAAAACTCCACACTCGGTTTTATTAGGCGTAACATAAGCCACTGCCCAATCAACAGCAGAAGGACAGCATACATTGTTCTTGTGCGCTCTGTCTTGGAATATGGATCCAGTGTGGAACCCGTACCATCAGGACAACATAAATCGACTTGAACGAATTCAACACCGCGCCGCCCGTTTCATCATTGGCGATTATCGTTCAAGGCACGAGGGGTGTGTGTCCACTAGGCCTACAAACCTTGGACTAAACGGTCTACAAAGCCGAAGGCGAGACCAGCGCCTCAAATTCTTGTTCAGGATATTCGATGGTTCTGTGGCCACACCTCCTGATAAATATTTTTGTTCCCAAAGACCAAACGAAAGACGAGTGGATCCGAAACCTTTTACAGATTATATGACTGTTAACGTCGTTGAAAGACATCAAAAATAATAACTCAAGGTGCTTTGTAGTGCCCCCAGCCCACACAGACCAATTGAGAAATTCCTATTTTGTAAAGACAATAGTTCAATGGAACACAGTCAGTGAGTCTGAAGTATGAGCAGGAACAATAAACGAATTCAGCCGCCTCTCCTGCGGCCTATATAGCCAGCAGACTCCATGCGCACTCATCCCGACGTAGACTATAGCCAATACACACACACACACACACACACACACACACACACACACACACACACACACACACACACACACACACACACACACACACACACACACACACACACACACACACACACACACACACACACACACACACACACACACACACACACACACACACACACACACACACACACACACACACACACACACACACACACACACACACACACACACACACACACACACACACACACTGAGCACGACCCGATCTATCGTGTTCATGCTTGGTGTACATACACTTAGGAATGATATCTGGGTTGATTCCATGAAAGCTCCCAGGGTATGTTTAGCGGACAGTACGGAATTGTTCATCATACAGATGCCAAGGAATCTTTGAAAACATTTGAGCAATGTCACGAACAATGTCGCAGTATTCGACTGGGAGCTAATTCTGGAAAACGTTTAATGTAAACGGCCCCAGAAGTTAGAAAAGCAGCGGTCCACAAATCAATCGTGGGGAACTGTCTTCCGCTATCTTGTGGGGGTTAATTGGGAATCCAGTGAAGTGTTTCAAAACCAACTTTCTTTTAAATGTCAGTATGCTCAACCTTCGTTTGGTGTACTAAGCTATGCATAGTTACAGGCTTTAGACAAACAAGAGGTCGCTCAACAAGTTCAAATGTTAGGGCTAGGGCTAGAGTTACGGTTAGAGCTTTCGTAGCCATTCCGATCGAATACGCAAGTTTTTTGAGAGGTAGTTAATTAATGTTATGTCATACTCAGTGTTGCTGAAGGCTGCCAGCTCTCTGGTCTTCTTGCAGCCCCAACGTACGTTGCAAAATTGGGCCATAGAATGGGGTCATCAGCCAAGAAGCTCTGGTCGATTCTGACGCGTTGGAATAGGTTGGATATGTGCACTGTGACGAACTCATCCAGTGACTTGAGGTGGATGTTCTGTAGTTTTTCTTTTGACATTTCCAAATATGGCGGTTGCTCTTTTGGAATGGCTTGATATGAGAGGGATTGCTGTAGTATTTTGACGTTAGAACAATTTTATTTTAACTCACCAGGAATAGCTTCATCGTGTTGTCTGTTCAGGCGGAGAGAACAAGACGCTTTCCATGTGGGTTGTGTAATTACATAAACCAGTATGTGAGCATTCCTGCGAACGTCTTCATAATGACCTAGATGTATGTGTAGATGTATGTATGTATGCCGACCACTTCATTGGTCATAGTCTAAGTAGCGTCGTGAGACTAGGTACACATCCTTTAATCTATTAACAGGGCACGGTTAAACTTTCAATCATACTAAGCTAACTCTTACACAAACATCATACCACCGTCTATTATATGTTATAGGTTGCGATAACATGTAGCATTCCATAGAAATTACAAAGATTCATACTGGATATCCTATATGATACCATATCATTATGTAGAATTATAGAGAGCTATCCTGGCCGGTCCTTAAATGCCTTGTTGGTTCAACCACTCCAGGCAAGTCAAGGGGTATTTCATGCATGGGTCTTCTTAAGCTTTCGATGGCATCCTGTCTACGAGATGGTATTTCGGAATGAAAAACACCCACAGTAGCAGTAGCTTTGTAGTATCAGGTGGAAACATGATGAGTTCGAACTTGTGCGAACTCATCGGATGTGCTGCACGATGCTGTTCAAGGACAACGGGTAGTTCGACGAAACCCTTTACAAAACTCTTACATGCACAATATGTACACCCTTACATATATATATATATATATATATATATATATATATATATATATATATATATATATATATATATATATATATATATATATATATATATATATATATATATATATATGTATATACATATATATATATATATATATATATATATATATATATATATATATATATATATATATATATATACATATATATATATATATATACATATATATATATACATATATATATATATATATATATATATATATATATATATATATATATATATATATATATATATATATATATATATATATATATATGAATTCGACCTCATGTATATATAAAATGCAATATCTCGAAAACTAGTGAACCGATTTTAATTAAATATAGCTCCATCAACCGGTTAACCCTAACCCTATGTCCAGGTTTATAGCTAACTTGTTCAGTGAATAAACCTTGACACTGCCTACTTGATTCGACTGAAGAAGGGCAACCAGCAATCGACCCATTTTGATGAACATGTGAAGTATCTGTCGAAAATATGTGCATGACAAATAGCGAAGTTCAAAATCAATATTTTTTTTATTGTTGCTATGTACAACAACAGTGTCAATTTCCGGGTGAAAACGAGGCAAGCGCACCGTCTGCATGTGCAGAACCTGTTTTGCAAATTACATGTCAAGTTTCTTATTTAGTTCAGCATAGCACATGCTCGTGAGGTGGAGAGTTCATCCTAGCAAACAGCAAGGGAGACCGGGGTTAGTTGTATATGTAGGGGCAAATTGTTACAGAGGCTTTGAAAAAAAACATGGAGATACCATCGACAATAGTTGGTTGGAAGTCCACCAGCAGACACACTGTCCAAAAATGGGGAGCTAAGAAGCCGAATTTAACGAGATGTGAAAAAAGATTACTTCTTAACCAGCTAAAACTTGTTTTGGTATGCCCGCGTAATATCATCTTACGTTGCCACATTTTATGTTTCGTGAATGAATCTTGAAACAAGTCTACTATATAGTATAAGGAGTGATGCCAAGTAGATGTTAAATTGAAATTTAGGATTTGTTATCGTCCACGTGCGTTCAACTGCAAAAGTGTGTTGGGGCAAGTTGCTACAATGGAATTGGGTCACGTTGTTACAATGGTATTGGGGCACGTTGTTACAATGGTATTGGGGCACGTTGTTACAATGGTATTGGGGCACGTTGTTACAATGGTATTGGGGCACGTTGTTCAACTGTAACAACGCTCGGGCGGCCCGTACTGATGACTCAACCAACGAGTTGTGTGTTGACAATGACTGATAGAACAGCCTTTATTTAAACACGACGTATGAACGCTTTATTTCATTTATGAAGCCTAGTGTACTGGCTTATAAAAAGTTATGTAAATGCTAGCAGCTTCAGACAATTTTTTTTAATATCTCATAAGGGCGGGTTACAAATAGATGTAAAATTGTTGGACTCTCGATAAGGCAATGGCTTCCTTGTCCACCTGCCATCTGTTTTTTTTTGCCATGGATAACAATCTTGTTCACCTTTTATGGCACAGCCCTACTTGAACAGTTAATACATATTGCAATTCATTGAAATGTGGGTTCTCGTACACGTGTACATGAGTTTGTACGTGTGTGTATCATTCAATCAAATAGAAGTCATTCATTATTTCAAACTCCATTCAATAATTTATATTCCATTCACAATTGTTTATTGTGTAAGAATCTGGGAATTAGCCCCCTTTGTTAATATGTACGATTTGAATGACATTTGCTTTGCGATCTACGCATTCTTTGCTGTAACAACGTGCAACGTATGGTGTAACAAATCGCTACAACTAGTTTTTCCATCGATCGCGCCTGGGTAAGTTCACATACCTACCTAACTACATCATGCAATACCAAATAACACGAATAAAACATTTAATGTACACGTCGAAAGAAATAATGCATCTAACATATTAAAAAAGTGACTTTAACTGAAAATTGTGACAACTAGCCCCGGTCTCCCCTACATCATCGCCGATTTGGCGAAGAGTTTATATTCGTCGTGCAAACAAATACTAACGCATTGTGAATGTTCTCGTGCGTGCGAGCGTTCGTGTGTTCGCGTGCGTGCGTTTATGTGTGCGTGCGTGCGTGCGTGCGTGCGTGTGTGCGTGCGTGCGTGCGTGCAGGCAACAGCCGGTCTTAGTTGTTACTCTTTTATGTTTACTGGTGATTGTAAAACTATTCAGTTGCATTATTGTTCTATAAACATCCAGTTTGGATGGCCTCGTATTGTCGCCGTCTATGGCGGTCCGTGAATCACGGCTACTCGGCCGTGACCGACCAAAAGGATGATCGTATTCGAGAGGTGACCATATATGTGAAGGTATCTCCGTTTAATAGGTAAAGTATTAATTTCAAATGCCTGACGCATTGGTATTGCATATATGTGATGGAAGGTCAATGGTATTTACATAGCTGTTGCTTGAGCTGGGCTTTCACATACATGTGCCATTTCGTGGAAGAGGTCCGGGATTTTATAAAGGGTCAAGCAAATATACTAATGTAACATGATCAATTGAACCTTCATTGCCTATTATTGCCTGTGTCCACTCTTCACGAAATATGCTAGTTAAGCTATGTGTAACAACCTTATTTAGACGCGTGTTTTAATCAAGAGACCGTTGTGACGTTCATGATTATTTTGTTATTTTGATATGAATAAGCGAGAGACGCACGGGGTGCATTATGGTCGAGATAGTTTGAATACGATCAATATGACTAAAGAAGGCGTGACAAATGAGACGAGAACACATTCCTGCTAGAAGTTCAATAAGACAAAGCCAGGAATCAATGTTTAACTCAATTTCCAATCGAAAAGTGCGTGCGTGCGTGATTCCAGAACTGAGAAACCTTAGTTATGAACAACGCGTAAAAGAATATGGTTGAGCAACTCCAGAGACAAGAAAGTTAAGAGGTGATCAAATTTAAGTTGTTAAGATAATAATAATATTAATTTATATAGCGCCTGAATCCACTTAAAATAAAATTATCTCGGGTGCATTACATAAAATTGCATAAGTTAAATATGTATATGTAGTTAAGAAAATAAACTGTGTAAAACAGACAAACTGGTTAAAATAAATTATAAATATGCACCTAAAAGGATAAAACATTAAAATGATAATACACACACATTGAATTGACCATAATATATATATATATATATATATATATATATATATATATATATATATATATATATATTCAATTCAATGGTCAATTTATTCTCACCAAACGTTCACATTTGGGGTTCAGAGGGGGTAAAAATAAACGCATTCGTATAACTTCGTACTTTTTGTCATATGAAGAGACAATGTTGCTAATTAGGAAATAAAATTTGGGAGACTAACTCCTAAAATTGAGCATTTGACAGCTGGGTGAAGTTGTGATATTTAACTTATGTAAATACTGAAGATCTAAAACCGTACGTCTCCACACAGTTCCTTGTAGTTTGAAAGGTCATTACACTTATTTAGTATATAATTACTTGTGGTGTTTCACGTTCTGTACATGTACAATAATATATTTGTGCTTGAGACTCTGTAAGACGTATTTGTCAAACTGTTTCTCTGTTTGGGCTAACGTTGGGGTCATTTGCATACTCCGACTGCCATTACAAGGGAAAGATATTCATTGAGAAGTACATAACTTGGGCTTTTCAACTGGATACACTTTATTTATATTGGAGTTATGGCTATCAGTTCGTAGGTAGTTTAGAACTGCAGACATACGGTTTCACATAATATAGTTTCCAGTCAGTTTAGCGTCATTTTTCGATACGTACCTGGATACGCAAAATTATTTTTATGCATGTTCTTTATGTGATTATACAATATTCTTATTATTTTTACTAGGGTGCCAACCTATGGAAACCTCATTTATACATTACAGTGAGTTGGTGAATGGTTAAAGCATGATGTGCGTCGAAATGTATTTAAGTGTCAAAAATCATTACATAATAGTCAAAGGTGTTTTAGTGTAGTTATGGTCCAATGTGCTTGATTACATAGTGTCATTAAAAGAAATGCAACTCAGAACTGATAGAACTTTGTTTGATTACATAGTGTCATCCCTCTTTGAAACCAATTATCTTTCTTGTCCTTCTTCTCCGCTTGCTTCGTCGCCAGTTGCATTCTCTCCCACCCTGGACAAGTTGGAATTCTCCTACCTTGTCATAGCTGCATTGTCTGAAGCGGGACGTGACACACATATTCTGGTCTAGTCTTGGGACCGTAGCGTGTGCGGTATTTAATTGTTTGTTTAGTTATGCCATGACGTCCATAGTATTCATCAGTTAACCATTAAATGCCTTTGTTACTCTCACACAATGGCAATAACTGCTAAGTGCTTGCCATGTACACATGCTGTCAACACGCTCTCGGACGGGATCTGTGTATGGGCCTGCCATGTACACATGCTGTCAACACGCTCTCGGACAGGATCTGTGTATGGGCCTGCCATGTACACATGCTGTCAACACGCTCTCGGACAGGATCTGTGTATGGGCCTGCCATGTACACATGCTGTCAACACGCTCTCGGAAAGGATCTGTGTATGGGCCTGCCATGTACACATGCTGTCAACACGCTCTCGGACAGGATCTGTGTATGGGCCTGCCATGTACACATGCTGTCAACAAGCTCTCGGACGGGATCTGTGTATGGGCCTGCCATGTACACATGCGGTCAACAAGCTCTCGGACGGGATCTGTGTATGGGCCTGCCATGTACACATGCTGTCAACACGCTCTCGGACAGGATCTGTGTATGGGCCTGCCATGTACACATGCTGTCAACACGCTCTCGGACGGGATCTGTGTATGGGCCTGCCATGTACACATGCTGTCAACACGCTCTCGGACGGGATCTGTGTATGGGCCTGCCATGTACACATGCTGTCAACATGCTCTCGGACAGGATCTGTGTATGGGCCTGCCATGTACACATGCTGTCAACACGCTCTCGGACAGGATCTGTGTATGGGCCTGCCATGTACACATGCTGTCAACACGCTCTCGGACAGGATCTGTGTATGGGCCTGCCATGTACACATGCTGTCAACACGCTCTCGGACAGGATCTGTGTATGGGCCTGCCATGTACACATGCTGTCAACAAGCTCTCGGACGGGATCTGTGTATGGGCCTGCCATGTACACATGCGGTCAACAAGCTCTCGGACGGGATCTGTGTATGGGCCTGCCATGTACACATGCTGTCAACACGCTCTCGGACGGGATCTGTGTATGGGCCTGCCATGTACACATGCTGTCAACACGCTCTCGGACGGGATCTGTGTATGGTCCTGCCATGTACACATGCTGTCAACACGCTCTCGGACGGGATCTGTGTATGGGCCTGCCATGTACACATGCTGTCAACATGCTCTCGGACAGGATCTGTGTATGGGCCTGCCATGTACACATGCTGTCAACAAGCTCTCGGACGGGATCTGTGTATGGGCCTGCCATGTACACATGCTGTCAACAAGCTCTCGGACAGGATCTGTGTATGGGCCTGCCATGTACACATGCTGTCAACAAGCTCTCGGACAGGATCTGTGTATGGGCCTGCCATGTACACATGCTGTCAACACGCTCTCGGACAGGATCTGTGTATGGGCCTGCCATGTACACATGCTGTCAACACGCTCTCGGACAGGATCTGTGTATGGGCCTGCCATGTACACATGCTGTCAACAAGCTCTCGGACAGGATCTGTGTATGGGCCTGCCATGTACACATGCTGTCAACAAGCTCTCGGACAGGATCTGTGTATGGGCCTGCCATGTACACATGCTGTCAACACGCTCTCGGACAGGATCTGTGTATGGGCCTGCCATGTACACATGCTGTCAACAAGCTCTCGGACGGGATCTGTGTATGGGCCTGCCATGTACACATGCTGTCAACAAGCTCTCGGACGGGATCTGTATATGGGCCTGCCATGTACACATGCTGTAATCTTGTCCAAGAGACATGTGGCGTGTGTCATGTAACTGGTCCAAGAAGACAATTGCTTGCAGTAGGTGCAGTGCCAAGGACAGTGCGAACACAGCCGTTGTTCGACGACTTAGATGAAGACATTGCTGCAGTAGGTGCAGTGCCAAGGACAGTGCGAACACAGCCGTTGTTCGACGACTTAGATGAAGACATTGCTGCAGTAGGTGCAGTGCCAAGGACAGTGCGAACACAGCCGTTGTTCGACGACTTAGATGAAGACATTGCTGCAGTAGGTGCAGTGCCAAGGACAGTGCGAACACAGCCGTTGTTCGACGACTTAGACGAAGACAGTGCTGCACTAGGTGCAAGTGCCAAGGACAGTGCGAACACAGCCGTTGTTCGACGACTTAGACGAAGACAGTGCTGCACTAGGTGCAAGTGCCAAGGACAATGCGAACACAGCCGTTGTTCGACGACTTAGACGAAGACAGTGCTGCACTAGGTGCAAGTGCCAAGGACAGTGCGAACACAGCCGTTGTTCGACGATTTAGACGAAGACAGTGCTGCACTAGGTGCAAGTGCCAAGGACAGTGCGAACACAGCCGCTGTTCGACGATTTAGACGAAGACAGTGCTGCACTAGGTGCAAGTGCCAAGGACAGTGCGAACACAGCCGCTGTACGACTTAGACGAAGACAGTGCTGCAGTAGGTGCAAGTGCCAAGGAAAGTGCGGACACAACTGCTGCACGACGACTTAGACGAAGACAATGCTGCAGTAGATGTAAGTGCCTAGGACAGTGCGAACACAGCCGCTGTTCGACGACTTAGACGAAGACAGTGCTGCAGTAGATGCAAGTGCCAAGGACAGTGCGAACACAGCCGCTGTTCGACGACTTAGACGAAGACAGTGCTGCAGTAGGTGCAAGTGCCAAGGACAGTGCGGACACAGCTGCTGCACGATGACTTAGACGAAGACAATGCTGCAGTAGATGCAAGTGCCTAGGACAGTGCGAACACAGCCGCTGTTCGACGACTTAGACGAAGACAATGCTGCAGTAGATGCAAGTGCCAAGGACAGTGCGAACACAGCCGCTGTTCGACGACTTAGACGAAGGCAGTGCTGCAGTAGGTGCAAGTGCCAAGGACAGTGCGGACACAGCTGCTGCACGACGACTTAGACGAAGACAATGCTGCAGTAGATGCAAGTGCCAAGGACAGTGCGAACACAGCCGCTGTTCGACGACTTAGACGAAGGCAGTGCTGCAGTAGGTGCAAGTGCCAAGGACAGTGCGGACACAGCTGCTGCACGACGACTTAGACGAAGACAATGCTGCAGTAGATGCAAGTGCCAAGGACAGTGCGGACACAGCTGCTGCAGGACGACTTAGACGAAGACAATGCTGCAGTAGATGCAAGTGCCAAGGACAGTGCGAACACAGCAGCTGTTCGACGACTTAGACGAAGACAGTGCTGCAGTAGGTGCAAGTGCCAAGGACAGTGCGAACACAGCCGCTGTTCGACGACTTAGACGAAGACAGTGCTGCAGTAGGTGCAAGTGCCAAGGACAGTGCGGACACAACTGCTGCACGACGACTTAGACGAAGACAATGCTGCAGTAGATGCAAGTGCCAAGGACAGTGCGAACACAGCCGCTGTTCGACGACTTAGACGAAGACAGTGCTGCAGTAGGTGCAAGTGCCAAGGACAGTGCGGACACAGCTGCTGCACGATGACTTAGACGAAGACAATGCTGCAGTAGATGCAAGTGCCTAGGACAGTGCGAACACAGCCGCTGTTCGACGACTTAGACGAAGACAGTGCTGCAGTAGGTGCAAGTGCCAAGGACAGTGCGGACACAGCTGCTGCACGACGACTTAGACGAAGACAATGCTGCAGTAGATGCAAGTGCCAAGGACAGTGCGAACACAGCCGCTGTTCGACGACTTAGACGAAGACAGTGCTGCAGTAGGTGCAAGTGCCAAGGACAGTGCGGACACAGCCGCTGTACGACGACTTAGACGAAGACAGTGCTGCAGTAGGTGCAAGTGCCAAGGACAGTGCGGACACAGCTGCTGCACGACGACTTAGACGAAGACAATGTTGCAGTAGATGCAAGTGCCAAGGACAGTGCGAACACAGCCGTTGTTCGACAACTTAGACGAAGACAGTGCTGCAGTAGGTGCAAGTGCCAAGGACAGTGCGAACAAAGCTGCTGCACGACGACTTAGACGAAGACAATGCTGCAGTAGATGCAAGTGCCAAGGACAGTGCGGACACAGCTGCTGCACGACGACTTAGACGAAGACAATGTTGCAGTAGATGCAAGTGCCAAGGACAGTGCGAACAAAGCTGCTGCACGACGACTTAGACGAAGACAATGCTGCAGTAGATGCAAATGCCAAGGACAATGCGAACACAGCCGCTGTTCGACGACTTAGACGAAGACAGTGCTGCAGTAGATGCAAGTGCCAAGGACAGTGCGAACAAAGCTGCTGCACGACGACTTAGACGAAGACAATGCTGCAGTAGATGCAAGTGCCAAGGACAATGCGAACACAGCCGCTGTTCGACGACTTAGACGAAGACAGTGCTGCAGTAGGTGCAAGTGCCAAGGACAGTGCGAACACAGCCGCTGTTCGACGACTTAGACGAAGACAGTGCTGCAGTAGATGCAAGTGCCAAGGACAGTGCGAACACAGCCGCTGTTCGACGACTTAGACGAAGACAGTGCTGCAGTAGATGCAAGTGCCTAGGACAATGCGAACACAGCCGCTGTTCGACGACTTAGACGAAGACAGTGCTGCAGTAGATGCAAGTGCCAAGGACAGTGCGAACACAGCTGCTGCACGACGACTTAGACGAAGACAGTGCTGCAGTAGGTGCAAGTGCCAAGGACAGTGCGAATACAGCTGCTGCACGACGACTTAGAATGTACGACGACTTAGACGAAGACAATGCTGCAGTAGATGCAAGTGCCAAGGACAATGCGAACACAGCCGCTGTTCGACGACTTAGACGAAGACAGTGCTGCAGTAGGTGCAAGTGCCAAGGACAGTGCGAACACAGCCGCTGTTCGACGACTTAGACGAAGACAGTGCTGCAGTAGATGCAAGTGCCAAGGACAATGCGAACACAGCCGCTGTTCGACGACTTAGACGAAGACAGTGCTGCAGTAGATGCAAGTGCCAAGGACAGTGCGAACACAGCCGTTGTACGACGACTTTAACAAGATTTTAACAAGATTTGCCATCCAAGCCAAAGGCCCAGATGGCAAGTGGACAAGGAAGCCATTGGCTTATCGAGATTCCAACAATGTTCATCTACTTATAACCCGCCCTCCTGAGATATGTGTCAACCTTGTTTTTAAACATATTCCCGCTGCTAGCAGTTACACAATCTGTAGACAATTTGTTCCATTCATTTATTGTCCTCTGTGAGAAAGAGTGCTTCCTGATGTCCAATCTACATTGATCCTTTACTAATTTTACCTCATGTCCTCTAGTTCTGCTATCCTTCTTGAGTGAGAAAAACATATTTCTATCAATATTTTCATACCCATTCAATATCTTAAAAACTTCAATCTGATCTCCTCTTAACCTCCTTGTCTCTAGAGTTGTTAAACCACATTCTTTCAGGCGTTCTTCATAACTAAGGTCTCTCAGTTCTGGAATCATTTTAGTTGCTCTCCTTTGTATGCGTTCAAGCGTATCTATATCTTTCTTACGATATGGTCTCCATGCTTGTATACAGTATTCTAAATGAGGTCTAACTATTGCTTTATAAAGAGGTATAATTAACTTTTTTCCCTTGTATATTATGTTTCTTCTAATCAATCCAAGAATTTGATTACCCTTTGAAGCTGCAATACCACACTACTCTGAAACTTTCATATCAGCGCTTATTGTAACTCCTAAGTCCTTTTCTTTTACAGTAGTACCCAGAACAGTATCTCCCATTTTATAGTTTACATTCAAGTTCCTATGTCCTGTATGTAGGCATTTACATTTCCCAAAATTGAACAACATCTGCCATTTCTCAGACCATTTCACTAATCTGTCTAGATCGTTTTGTAAATGTTGTTTATCACCATCAGTATTAACCTTTCTAAACAGTTTTGTGTCATCCGCAAATTTCAGTACGTTACTTGTTATACTGTCGTCCAAGTCATTGATATAAATTAAGAATAATATAGGTCCTAATAATGATCCTTGAGGTACCCCACTCAAAACCGATTTCCAATTTGAAACTTCTCCATCTACTACAACTCGTTGTCTTCTGTCAGTCAGCCATTGTTCTATCCAGTCAGTTATGCTGTCCCCGATACCATGGGCTTTTAATTTAAGTAGTAATCTTTGATGTGGCACTTTGTCAAAAGCTTTCTGAAAATCTAAGTAGATAATATCTACTGGCGATCCCACGTCTATCCACTTAGTGATTTCTTCCAAAAAACATAACATATTTGTTAAGCATGACCTCGCTTTAAGGAATCCATGTTGAGATGAATTTAATAATTTATGCTTAACGAGGAATTCCACCATATGGTCTTTAATTAACCTTTCTAATAATTTACAAATCACTGACGTTAAACTCACTGGTCTGTAATTCTCTGACTTATTTCTCGAACCCTTTTTAAATAATGGTATGATGTTTGCTTCTTTCCATTCAAACGGAACAACTCCCTCTTTTAATGACAAGTTGAATACTCTTGCAAGTGGTATACTGATTTGTTCTACTGTTTCCATTAGTAATTTTGGAGGAATCCCATCCACTCCCGGTGATTTGTTATCTTTCATTGCCTTTATTTTCTTAGCTTAAACTTAGATGAAGACAGTGCTGCAGTAGATGCAAGTGCCAAGGACAGTGCGAACACAGCCGCTGTTCGACGACTTAGACGAAGACAGTGCTGCAGTAGATGCAAGTGGCAAGGACAGTGCGAACACAGCTGCTGCATGACGACTTAGACGAAGACAGTGCTGCAGTAGGTGCAAGTTCCAAGGACAGTGCGAACACAGCTGCTGCACGACGACTTAGAATGTACGACGACTTAGACGAAGACAATGCTGCAGTAGATGCAAGTGCCAAGGACAATGCGAACACAGCCGCTGTTCGACTACTTAGACGAAGACAGTGCTGCAGTAGATGCAAGTGCCAAGGACAGTGCACACAGCCGCTGTTCGACGACTTAGACGAAGACAGTGCTGCAGTAGATGCAAGTGCCAAGGACAATGCGAACACAGCCGCTGTTCGACGACTTAGACGAAGACAGTGCTGCAGTAGATGCAAGTGCCAAGGACAGTGCGAACACAGCCGTTGTACGACGACTTAGATGAAGACAGTGCTGCAGTAGATGCAAGTGCCAAGGACAGTGCGAACACAGCCGCTGTTCGACGACTTAGACGAAGACAGTGCTGCAGTAGGTGCAAGTGCCAAGGACAGTGCGAACACAGCTGCTGTACGACGACTTAGACGAAGACAGTGCTGCAGTAGATGCAAGTGCCAAGGACAATGCGAACACAGCCGCTGTTCGACGACTTAGACGAAGACAGTGCTGCAGTAGATGCAAGTGCCAAGGACAGTGCGAACACAGCTGCTGTACGACGACTTAGACGAAGACAGTGCTGCAATAGATGCAAGTGCCAAGGACAGTGCGAACACAGCCGCTGTTCGACGACTTAGACGAAGACAGTGCTGCAGTAGGTGCAAGTGCCAAGGACAGTGCGAACAAAGCTGCTGTACGACGACTTAAAGTGACGAAGGTGTACTGATGAGTAAATCAATAATGTGTAAACTATACGTAATAACTGATGATTATTGTAAAACAATGTTGGTGAAAGTTGCCTAAGTTCGCTGGAGATATCCCGGGATTGTTAATCAAGATCCTGACTTGAATTGTCCAAACACAATTCAACATGAAATCTCTCTTAGTTAAATTGTAATTTCAGTGCTGCACTGTAACATATTTACCCAGTGAGGTCAAATTTTATTTTCATGCAGAGCTTCCATCCCACTGTGTGTAGCCGACATACCTGACTACATGAATTTGAATCATTTCTTACTCTCTATTTGTGGGTGTGAATAGGGATCCCAAACAGTACTGCTGTTCTCACTCAATAAGGGGTCTGACAAGGGCAAGTAGGCTTGAATTTTTATTTATGGATGGATCTTGTAAGTTTCTCAGAAAGAAGTACTTGTAATGTGTCATAAGTTGTTTGCTCGACCTTGATGCTAAGAAGGAGACACTAGTGAAAACTCGAAGTAGACGCCGATGCCCCAATGTTGAATAAAGTATACCCTATTTAGTTTGAGGTAATGTTCAAACAAACATTAAACACAATTAGAAAGTCAGTGCATGACCAGAACTCCTGTTTATTAGTTAATTGATATAAGTGAGTGCGTTTTTCCACAAATAGTCGGGAAAATGTCGTAGATGTAATAGAATGATAAATATGTACAACCACTCCAATTGTGATTTACAATGGGGTTGCGCTTTGGTGTGCTTTGCCTGACAAGGGGATGTGCTTTGCCTCGCATTGAACAAGTCTTTGGAATTACAAAAATAATATTGCTCGCATGAACCATTGATGCTCTAGCAAGCCGTGTAACACCGCTGAATTTGTTATAATAATATGGTAATAATATGGATAAAAAAACGCAAAATTATATAACTTTCTTGGCGTGGTGTTTCTGCTAAAATCGAACGTAACAAAATTGGTTTGGCATTTTGTTGCATAGTTTAATTGAAATATTGCACCAATAGAAGTTGCATCTGCTGATATAGATGGGGGTCGGCTTTGCCTCACACTACTGAACAATGTACTTTTGGTTTAATCGTCCCCCGGTATAATTACACCATGTTCTTTTTCAAGCCTGAGGAAGATTTCTTTGTTCTTCCCAGACAAACGGTTCGGGTGTAAGTTCAGCACATGGAGCTCGTCCAGACATTCGGAGTAACATCGGTTGTGCTGCTTTTGGCAAATCTCGATGCGATGTTTCATCTCGGATTTAGCACAATTGTTTTTTGCGATGCATTCGAAATATTTCTTCACGCAATACACCCTGCACAGCGCCTTATTGTTCGGGTCGTTTCTCCTCGACCAAGTTCCTCCAGATACGACGATCAGCTGTACACACAGGATCTACAATAAAGAACACTAGTTATACTTCGATAGTATGATCCTTTAATCCACTGTAACTGTACACACAGGATCTACAACAAAGAACACTAGTTATACCTCGATAGTATGATCCTTTAATCCACTGTAACTGCTTTTTTTTAGAAAATGTTAACAAGGAACAGTTAACGTTGCTACGCATCTGATAAATTTGTTATGATTGATGTTGGGAAATAAGCACTATAGCTCCGTTTTATCGACAAAGGGATTGGTTTTCCAGAAGTATTGTCGATAAAGTGAGATATAATTAAAATAAGGTTTGTAGGAACAACAGTCGCAGCTTTCACTTGTAAAACGGTATCGTCCCAATCTAATTGGCTGCAAAGTTGATGACGTCAACAAGCAAAGATGACATCATCCAGCATGTGTGACACTTTTGTAACACCCCTGCGTTATGTAGCCCACTGTAGATGTGTGACACTTTTGTAACACCCCTGCGTTCTGTAGCCCACTGTAGATGTGTGACACTGTTGCAACACCCCTGCGTTCTGTAGCCCACTGTAGATGTGTGACACTGCTGTAACACCCCTGCGTTCTGTAGCCCACTGAAGATATGTGACACTGTTGCAACACCCCTGCGTTGTGCACCCCACTGTAGATGTGTGACACTGCTGTAACACCCCTGCGTTCTGTAGCCCACTGTAGATATGTGACACTGTTGCAACACCCCTGCGTTGTGCACCCCACTGTAGATGTGTGACACTGCTGTAACACCCCTGCGTTCTGTAGCCCACTGTAGATGTGTGACACTGCTGTAACACCCCTGCGTTCTGTAGCCCACTGTAGATGTGTGACATTGCTGTAACACCCCTGCGTTCTGTAGCCCACTGTAGATGTGTGACACTGCTGTAACAACCCTGCGTTGTGCACCCCACTGTAGACGTGTGACACTGCTGTAACGCCCCTGCGTTCTGCATCCCAAACATTCGGCACAACCCGTCGGGAGACTAATTTCACAGTAAGACCTGATAGCTGGCATACACACATGCTTACATCAGCACAGTTCGGTGAACATTCGCTGCTACGTTTGTAGACCCAGCATTAGCCGACGGGAAATGACTCTTTTGGAAAGTGGTTGGATGAGTGATGAGCACGATCCGGTCTATTCTGTTCGTGCCAACTGAACGTGCACTTGTCGGTACATGCACTGCCATTGTACATGCACTACTACTCGTTGTCACACCACTGCAGGGTTCGGCAGATACAGTCCGCGGTGGACAATGCGAGGTAGAAGAGGCTCACCAGTAATGCGTCCCTTCCAAGATGGGAAGGAAGGCAGCACGGCCACATGGCATATTGCAACAAGAGATTAAGGAAGCAAGCAATCTAGACAGTCAGGACATCGACACACACAGAGTTACTGCTGTCGGTTTGAATGTCTGACTGACCGAGACAACGACACGTCCGCCCATTGATTCCCGTCACACGTCAACATTACAGCAACAACAATAATGCGTGTTTCGTTGAAATATCTCAGTGGCTCAAAGCAAGGTTGAGTAAAAGTTCATATAATAAAAAATAAACAATCGATAATCTGGAGCACTAAGTCAGGTAATGTATATACACGGTCAATAATTGGTGCCTAAATAGGGTCCCACAATCAAACATGCATACAATAGAGGCAAAAATAATGCAGCAAATTATATAATGACAAAACATTTTGTGAACAGCAACGTTATTCAAAACTGGAAAACGACTGGGGTGCTGACTGAGGAGCCGAGTGAGGTGACGACTGGGGTGCCGACTGAGGAGCCGAGTGGGGTGACGACTGGGATGCCGACTGGGGTGCCGTCAGATATCGCCTGTGCACAATAGCAATGTCCCCAGGGTGCAATCGATCAGATATCGCATGAACACTATCACCTGGCCCAAAAACATAATGTATAAATCTGGTGAACTGCAGCTCGGCAACTACATTACAAATATGGCCGTCATCATGGTGCTCGCTGGGTGGTATCAGAGATCGCATGATCACACTAACATGGTGCCTGCTGGGGTGATATCAGAGGTCGCATGATCACACTAACATGGTGCCCTCTGGGTGGTATCAGAGATCGCACGCACAGTAGCAACGCCCCATGGCATGGTGCGATCATCAATCGCCTGCAAACAATGATACAGCCCAAATAAACGATATAGAAATTCGGAGAACTAAGCAGAAGCTAATCAGAATGAGAGCTGTCAACAAGCTCTCGGATGGGATGCTGTACGACAACTTAGACGAAGACAGTGCTGCTGGTGAGTAAATCAATAATAACAATACATAATAACAATACATAATAACTGATGATTGTTATAGAACAATGTTGGCGAATGTTGCTAAAGTTCGCTGGAGATATCACGGGATTGTCAATCAAGATCCTGACTTAAAGTATACAAACGCAATGCAACATAGTACATGAAATCTCTCTTAGTTAAATTATGATATGAATGATTCACTGTAACACATTTACCAAGTGAGCTGTATTTTTATTTTCTAGCATTTGTGGGTTGAATGCACTGCCTGTGTAAACTGTTGTGGCCTGCCTCGTAAACATTTGAAATTATCCGCTAATATTCCATGTATCAAAGTAATAATAAATGAGAAGGGATTCTCATAATGCTTATCATGTCACCAGAGGAATCCGAAGGGGTGGTGGTGTTGCTATATACACAAATAAGGAATTATCATTCAAAATGGTGGAAACTAAATCAATTGAAGTAGAAAATATTCTTGAATGTGTTACTGTGGAATTAACCATAAAGAACCACACACATGTTGTAGTCAGCTGTGTGTACAGAACACCAGGGTCGAACTTAGATACCTTTTGTGAAAACATAGAACATATTTTGAGTGATGCTAAATCCATTAAAACAATATTTGTGTAAGGTGATTTTAACATAGATTTGCTAAAACATGACAGTCACAATAGCACAAAAAATGTCCTGGACATAATTAATAGTTTGTGTCTTTACCCATTAATTGATAAGCCTACTAGAGTCACAGAAAGCTCAGCTACATTGATAGACAATATATTTACCAATGAATTGCGCCACAACCTTACTTGTGGTATCCTTTTCAATGACATTAGTGATCATTTACCAATTTTTGCACTTTGCGAGTATAATATACAAAGAAATATTGTAAAAGAGTTTCAGAAAGATTATTGAAGATACTTTAGCTTCACTTTCAAATGAATTGAGTCTACAATCTTGGGATCATATTTTAAATATAAATGATGTTAATCAAGTTAATGATAATTTTCTTCACATATTTATAGATAAAAAAACATTGTCCAGTGAAAAAGGTTTCCTGGAAAGGTAATATATATATATAAATATTACAAAAACAAACTAACATCTATATTAAGATTTACTGAAAAAACTACTATGACACAGTGTAAGATAAACAGAGAACAAATGTCAAAGAAACTTGCAAAATATTAAATAATGTAATTAACAAAGAGCCAACATACCCAGAATATTTTATAAAAAATAACAAGCAAATCTCCAAAAAAGGAGGATATTGCAGATGGATTTAATAATTTTTTTACAAATGTTGGCTCTAACTTAGCTAAGAATATTTCAATACCTGAAAAAGATGTATCAATTTATGATTACTTGGAAGGCAACGTTGATCATACTATGTTTCTAAGTCCTGTTGATGACCAAGAAATTATTAGAACGGTACAAAATTGTAAAAACAAAAAGTCAACCAATTACAGTGATATTAACATGAGCTTAATTAAAAATGTAATTACAAAAATAGTTCAGCCATTTGGTCACATATGTAATGTATCTTTTCACACAGGTGTATTTCCAAACAAAATGAAAATTGCCAAAGTTGTTCCACTTTTTAAGTGCGGCGAAAAAAATGTATTTACAAATTACAGGTCAATATCATTGTTACCTCAATTCTCCAAATTCTGGAGAAATTATATAATAATAGGATGGAAAAAATCCTCAAAAAGTATGATATACTCAGTCCAAGTCAGTGTGGTTTTAGATCTAATATGTCAACTACTCATGCTCTTTTAGAATTAGTACAAGAAATTACAAGTTCACTAGATAATAACAAGTATGCAATTGGTGTATTTGTTGACCTTAAGAAAGCTTTTGACACTGTTGATCATGATATACTGGCTTGCAGTATATCATTGTTTGTGTGTTGCACATAAATGGATACTGAGTTATTTAGAAAATAGACAACAATTTGTTAATTTTAATAATAGTGACTCAGAAATACTAAATGTATCTTGTGGTGTTCCGCAGGGCTCTATTTAGGTCCAAAGTTTTTTATTATGTACATCAATGACATTTGTAAAGTATCAAACGTGTTTAAATTTATTCTATTCGCTGATGATACAAATTTATTATGCTGTCATAGTGACTTAAATGAACTTGTTCGAATGATAAATGCTGGATTGGATCAACTCCAGGTGTGGTTTTCTGTAAATTGATTGTCTCTTAATGTAACAAAAACTAATTACATGTTTTTTTTGGGAATCTCAAATTGACTGTTGATATTTTTTTAAGATAAATAAAGAAATAATAAATATAGTAAATTTCACTAAATATTTGGGTGTTATGATTGATGATAAATTAAACTGGAAAAATCATATTTGTTTAGTAAAATCTAAACTTTCAAAGAGCTGTGCTAATATGTATAGATCCAGTTTCATGATTGACAGACGTGGTATGCATATTTTGTACTACTCTCTTTTCTTGCCGTATATTATGTATTGTGCTAAAGTATGGGGCAACACATATGCAACAAATGTTCAATGTTTAGTAATACTACAGAAAAGGGTCATAAGGTTACTTTGTGGTGCCAAGAGACTGGACCATACAACTATGCTATTTTATAATCTGCACATTCTTAAAATGCCAGATATAGTTAAATTAAAAACTGCAATTATTATGCTTAAAGCATTTCACAACTTATTGCAATTGAATGTGCAGCAGTTTTTTAGCATATATGAATCAGTTTATTCAACCCAACAGGAATGTAATTTTATACAAAAATATGCATGTACTAGTTTGAAAAGCATGTGTATATCTGTTAAAGGAGTAAAACTGTGGAATGCCCTCGATAGTTCATTGATTAGTTGTAGAAGCGTTCATCAGTTCAAGAAGTATTATACAGACAAAGTATTGAATAGTTATGTACTAAGTTCTTAACCATTTCTTGTAGAAAATTAGTAACTTCAGTTATTGTGTTTATCATCTTCGTGTAAACTAAATTAATGATCAGTAGAAAGTAAAAATGTTAGAAGTATTGTAGATTGTTATTTTAGTTTGTTATTAAGGTTTTCAATTCATATTCCAATATTTTCTTTTGTCCTGCTATGAATATACATGTAAATTGTGTTGTTGCACTTTGAATCTTGACAATAATGGCACTCTAATGAAAACAGTAGTTGTACGTTCAATCACGTTTATTCTAAATATGTTAAATTACTAAAATATACTTATAAGTATTACTTATAAGTATTACACTTCTTTTTACCATTTTTCGACAAATTTAATTAGTGTTATGTACTGTATGAATTATGCAAATGTGTTTTGTTGAATAAATCCATTCATTCAATTATTCATATAATATCAGTAATAAATGTTTAACATAGTGCACTATTATACATATGTTCATCATTGCAAGCGTATTGACCAATGAATGAAACAAATATGATGAACATACGCAAACTGGTTGTGCATCTAAATTTATGGATTAACATGCATGCGAATATAAATACTATTTTGATATTGGTACAAATATTCATAAAATGTTGAACTCACCATGAGTAGTTTCATCATGTCTTCTGTTCGGGGGGAGAGAACCAGACGTCTTCCGTGTCGGTTATTTCGCGTCAAATGGTATTTATGCCTGCTTACGAAACTCTTCGGAGTGACCTCAGTATAGTGCTGTGTAGATCGATCGCTTGACCGTAGTGTAAGTAGCTACGAGTGGCTAATGACTGCACGTGTTTGTGCGTCTCACTAAATCAATATAATCTATTTTAATATGTCTGTGTATAAACTGGGTGAAAACATATGAGTTAATTCGTTCCACCAGACAAAGTTACACCATGTATAAGCACATTACTGCATTGACTCATACGACCCACTTAAGTACAACTACTTTACTGCATTGACTCGTACGACCCACTTATGTCCATACAACCACTTTATGTCTGGATAACTCGAACACCGCACACATGTCCATCGACTAGAACAAGGCACACATGTCCATCGACTAGAACACCGCACACATGTCCATCGACTAGAACAAGGCACACATGTCCATCGACTAGAACACCGCAGACATGTCCATCGACTAGAACACCGCACACATGTCCATCGACTAGAACACCGCACACATGTCCATCGACTAGAACACCGCACACATGTCCATCGACTAGAACACCGCACACATGTCCATCGACTAGAACGCCGCACACATGTCCATCGACTAGAACACCGCACACATGTCCATCGACTAGAACACCGCACACATGTCCATCGACTAGAACGCCGCACACATGTCCATCGACTAGAACACCGCACACATGTCCATCGACTAGAACACCGCACACATGTCCATCGACTAGAACACCGCAGACATGTCCATCGACTAGAACACCGCACACATGTCCATCGACTAGAACACCGCACACATGTCCATCGACTAGAACACCGCACACATGTCCATCGACTAGAACACCGCACACACGTCCATCGACTAGAACACCGCACACATGTCCATCGACTAGAACACCGCACACATGTCCATCGACTAGAACACCGCACACATGTCCATCGACTAGAACACCGCACACATGTCCATCGACTAGAACACCGCACACATGTCCATCGACTAGAACACCGCACACATGTCCATCGACTAGAACACCGCACACATGTCCATCGACTAGAACACCGCACACATGTCCATCGACTAGAACACCGCACACATGTCCATCGACTAGAACACCGCACACATGTCCATCGACTAGAACACCGCACACATGTCCATCGACTAGAACACCGCACACATGTCCATCGACTAGAACGCCGCACACATGTCCATCGACTAGAATTGCTCCATAAAATCTCCGACCGCTGCTTTCAATTAACTCAACAATTTCTTAACTGTCCAATTGCAGCAAATAGGCGCTGTGGGAAAATTCTGCTTTGATTTCACTGACCTCGATAATACTGTTTAAGCCCGGAAGTCCACAATGAAAGGGACACTAATTATTCAGCCATAAAATGCCTTTTTTACTCTCACAAAGTACTGTACCAATAACTGCTAGACGAGGCTTCTTGTGAAGAAGTTAAACTGTATGATGACTCAAGTCAGACAGCTTGGTCTAGTATAACTTGTACCCTGTTACTGCACAAATGTTATATTGAGCCATGGACATTGGCAAATGCTATTATACCGTATCAGCAAACACTAGTTGTGCCAGTTACCACACGCCTTCTAAGACAGGCGAAGGAACTATAAGCAGTTGTGCACACTGTCTCAATGACGCCAACATCAGCTCCGAGCTGATACTGCTCCTTGCTTTGTCAGAGTAGTGCGTACACTGAAACATTTTTGAACATTAACATGTCTTAGAGATGTATTACATGTTTTCACTCACAAAAACATTCGAAAACTATTCAAATGCACTTTAATTGCATATGCAAATTCATTTGTATTTGAATCGTTTGAATTGCACATACATGCACATCCGTACGCACGCACGTACGCTCACACGCACGCACTTACGCTCACTAGGGGCCGACCGTCGCTAATCACTTGCATCACTTGCCGTATAATGAATGGTCAATGTCCAAGTCGAGACCGTTATAACGAGTCAAGGTAATACAGCGGACGGCGAAGAGAAAGGTTAGTAAGTCGCAGCGCGGCATTTACAAATGTAAGACCGATTATCATTTTATTAAAAGCATGTGTATTTCGCTTATGCTATTCCGTTAACGTTAAAAATATTAAAAAGTTCAATAAATTAATAGATAAATAACACAATGTCCGTGTCATTAAAAAGTGCTTAAAAATAATTATTAAAAAGCTACCTTAAGAAGTTGCAAAAACGTTTATAAGTAACTAAATAAATAATACAAATTCCAAAACAAATCCATGTCATTACAAATATTAATTATAAAGCCACTATCGCCGTCAAGCAATAGAGTTTCGAGCCGTGAGGTCGTGTCACACCTCTCGCCACAGTCCGCGGTCGGGTGCGTGCAAAGCTTCGACGTCGGCGGGTCAACGTAGTTGTCGTCCGCAGTCGACCCTTGAACGACGAGGCGCCTGGTACGAAGTAGTCAATCGCGCGCTGAGGCCACTATGTGATATTAATGTACACGTGTTTAAAGAGCTAACATTTGTGTTTCACAAAACCATTAGGTATACAAACACAGCACAATTGAAATTATTATATAAGAACGTTTTAAAAAAAAAATTCCGTTGCGTTTACCATTGAACCACTGACATTTTTACAATTAATCTTTTGGTGGCACTAAAATACGTGAAACCATCATTTGCTGTTTTACGCACTGGCGAAATTAGCAGAGCATATTAGAAAATATGTGACAGCTGCTGTATGAATAAATGTCCTACATGTTTATGTTGCGCTTATTCTTCGGACTGCCTCGTAATCTTTTGGCAACTAACATTTTAGACTGGCCTTCGTCATATCGGGTTAAGCGATCGTCCTAGTTAAACAACGCCACGTCACACCGTATTCCTTACCTGGGCTGGTGGTGGAAGCTCAGTTTGGTAGTGTTTCTTTTTGCAAAATGTTGGAAAGATTGTACTAAAGACAGCAACACCAATGCTGTTACCATAGTTACATTTAAGTGACAAGCCAGGAAATATATTTTGAAACCTGAACCTGTGACGATATCACACATAAATGTGATATATAACGTATCGCCCCCTGGCGAACGTTAAAGTAACAATAGAACGTGCCAGTGGCTATAAGAAAGCCAACATCAGTTTTGGTACCATGGCATATACCAGGAAGTATGGATTGTTGTAAATGTGACAACTAAAAGCAGTTGTTTGCACATGATGATAAAGGATATCGTTATAGAACCTGTGTTTCAGTTTTAGACATAATATAACTAAACGATTACTATCCAAAGTCAGTTGGCTAAAAATATATATACTAGACTACAAATCAAACAGAATAGTGTGTGTAATTTCCTTGAACGCAAACAACCAGCAAACATCCTAGCGTCAGAATAGAAAGAAAGGCTATATAATTTTTAAGCTGCATTTGTTTGATGTTTTCATGGAAACTATTTCAACTATGTTATGTCTGAGAAATGTCTTTATCCATTGATATTGAGAGGAAACATTTGCAGCTTTTACATTCCAATATGCGTCTTAAAGTCTGACTACATACGGCCCGAAATTCCCTAACCTGTACATATGGGTTAACAGATTCTTAAAAAAATACCTTCTAGGTTTACAAATTTATTATGTTTTTATGAAACTATATATACTCTGGGATTGGTGTTTCACAGGTTACTGTTTTGTAACAATTATTTCGTGGTTGAAAATATATTTTACGATTGGTATGTCGAAACAAGTTAAATCCGTTATGATAGGCATTGGCCCCATTAACAAAACATAGTACTGTTGTTTTATGCATGTTGTGTGTTATATTTTAAAGAAGCAGTTTTACTATCCGTATATATTTAGTCAACAAGACGTCAATTTCTCTTGTATACCAGTGCAAACCATTTGCGATGATTACGATCCAAAATAGATGTATCATTTAATATGAGAAGTAAAATAATGTGTGAGAAATGTGTCTTCTTGTCAACATCTTCATTTCTTCAATAATAAACAACACGAGTGTAAGTAAGTAATGAGTAATGAGTGTAAGTAAGTAATGAGTAATGTGTATAAGTAAGTAATGAGTAATGTGTGTAGATAAGTAATGAGTAATGAGTGTCAGTAAGTAATGAGTAATGTGTGTAAGTAATGAGTAATGAGTGAAAGTAAGTAATGAGCAATGTGTGTAAGTAAGTAATGAGCAATGAGTGTAAGTAAAGAGCAATGAGTGTATGTACGTAATGAGTAATGTGTGTAAGTAAGTAATGAGTAATGAGTGTAAGTAAGTAATTAGCAATAACTGTAAATAAGTAATGAGTAATGTGTGTAAGTAAGTACTGAGTAATAAGTGTAAGTAAGTAATGAGTAATGGGTGTAAATAAATATGGGTAATGTGTATAAGTAAGTAAATAGTAATTTGTGTAAGTAATTAACGAGTAATTAGTAAGTAGTTTAGTAAGTAATGAGTAAAGTGTGTGAGTAAGTAATGAGTAATGAGTGTAAGTAATGTTTGTAAGTAAGTAATGAATAATGACTGTAAGTAAGTAATCAGTAATGAGTGTAAGTAAGTAATGCATTATGTTTGCCAACACCATTCTAAATAACGAATTCAATAAATTTATAAAGAAAAATGGTTGCGTTCACGAATAGAATAAAAATGCATACTCGAAAACTAACTGTATTAAACAAACATATATTATTTACTTACACGGAAGGATTTGCATAATTATGTTGCATAATTATGCAAAAATTACGAATAACATCTTAGCTATTTATTTGAAATAAGCAGCCATCGAATAAACTATATTGTATCGTTTTGTGATTGCTTGCACTAAGGAATACTCAACAGAAAGAAAGGCAGGAGCTGCGTTTTTGTTGATTTTAAACACATCAAATGACTAGGTGTGTTGCTGACGACACACCTGATTTAGCTTTTTTCCAATTTTTTCAACATTCATCGGGCTGTTACTTTAATGCATGAAGTTTTGCCACATCAGAATTAGCATAATTGGAAAAGACTTTATATATCAGCTTTTTGAACATATCCATACCCACCAGTGTATCTGCACCTGTGGGTCATGTGGCCACACACAGAGTGACGAAACCAAATGTGCAGGAATGTCGAGCCATATCATGAGTTATAAATATTGCATTACCTTAATATCGTTTTGAAGCGTACTCCATTAGAGACTTGTCCACTATAACTTTCTGCAATGATATACCTATTTGTACAGTAACATGTCCATGTGTAGGAATAATTTTGAAAGGTTTTTCTGCATTTGACAACTAGTGAAATATGTTCAGTTTCTTTTCTATTTTATACATTTCTGCTCGCATCCTAGAAGGTAGAAACTTTATTTGTTGGTTTAAGTTTTTCTTTCTGTGTTACCTTAAATGTTATCTACCCTTTCATCGCAATACTTAGTGTGTTACTTTGTCGTGTGTAATTTAGGTAGTAACATAACGCGCTATGTGCACTTCGGTTCTTTGTCACGTTCCCGTAGGCTTGGTCGATGTACGACAACTCTACGCCTTTGATTAGCTCTAGTCCAGTATAAAACACGAACACGTCAACGAGATTGGTCACTGAGTGTCATTGTGTGTTAGTGAATTATGAATTAGATTCTCGTCTTCGTCGCGGTGGCTCTGCTTGGCGCTGGCTCTACTACTGCCATGGTATGCCATTGCTGTACTTGCCATGGTATGCCATTGCTGTACTTGCCATGGTACGCCATTCCTGTACTTGCCATGGTATGCCATTGCTGTACTTGCCATGGTATGTCATTGCTGTACTTGCCATGGTATGCCATTCCTGTACTTGCCATGGTATGCCATTGCTGTACTTGCCATGGTATGCCATTCCTGTACTTGCCATGGTATGCCATTCCTGTACTTGCCATGGTATGCCATTGCTGTACTTGCCATGGTATGCCATTCCTGTACTTGCCATGGTATGCCATTGCTGTACTTGCCATGGTATGCCATTGCTGTACTTGCCATGGTATGCCATTCCTGTACTTGCCATGGTATGCCATTGCTGTACTTGCCATGGTATGCCACTGCTGTACTTGCCATGGTACGCCATTCCTGTACTTGCCATGGCATGCCATTGCTGTACTTGCCATGGTATGTCATTGCTGTACTTGCCATGGTATGCCATTGCTGTACTTGCCATGGTATGCCATTGCTGTACTTGCCATGGTATGCCATTCCTGTACTTGCCATGGTATGCCATTGCTGTACTTGCCATGGCATGCCACTGCTGTACTTGCCATGGTACGCCATTCCTGTACTTGCCATGGTATGCCATTGCTGTACTTGTCATGGTACGCCACTGCTGTACTTGCCATGGTACGCCATTGCTGTACTTGCCATGGTATGCCATTGCTGTACTTGCCATGGTATGCCATTGCTGTACTTGCCATGGTATCCCATTCCTGTACTTGCCATGGTATGCCAT
>OY759264.1:37360258-37367758 GCA_963662155.1 Lamellibrachia columna | reverse complement strand
CCGCGCAAATGACACGTTACTGGGACAAAATCAGAGTTAGTCTTCGAATTTGGCGGCCATTATAATGTTTATTTGGCTCCCTAGAAAATGTATCCAACTGTTTAGCTGGACTCCGTGGATATATGTACGTAGTATGTCCAGTTCTGCTGTTGCTATTGATGTGCTGCTGCTGTTGTTGCTGTTGCTGTTGCTGTTGTTGTTGCTGTTGTTGATATTGCTGCTGTTGCTGATGTTGCTGTTGTTGTTGTTGCTGCTGTTGTTGTTGGTGTTGTTGATGTTGCTGCTGTTGCTGTTGTTGTTGTTGCTGCTGGTGCTGTTGCTGCTGTTGCTGATGTCGCTGCTGTCGCTGCTGTTTCTGTTATTGTTGTTGTTGTTTCTGTTGTAGCTGCTGCTGTTGCTGATGGTGCTGTTGTTGGTGTTGCTGTTGTTGACGTTGCTGCTGTTGCTGTTGTTGTTGTTGTCGTCGTCTGTATTGCCTTCCTCTCATATGTCCTCCAGACGCTTTGCACACATACCCGATAAAATGTTTCGTCACATCAGTGTCTCAGTCTCAAACATCAAAACGTTTCAACATCCTAGTTTGTGGTCCGGTTCTTCTGAACTTCAGCTTGTGTCTGCCACAGGTCACATCCGCTCCTCATCTGGCACGTACACCTTGTTGAGATCGTCTCCACTTGCCATTGGTGAGCAGGTGGTCGATTTGATTGTTGTCTCTTTGTCTGAGTTAAATCCATGGGAATGTGTGTATCTCCAATTATGTTCATCCGATGACAAAGATGTTCAGGCCACATTGCGTGTTATGGTCTTATTCATGCAATATGGTCTCCCACTACGATCAGCAGTTGATGACTCGATATTTTTAATAGCTTTATTCGTTATATATAATATTCAGGCTACATGTAGCCACTTCTTATCCATGTTACGCCGAATTTCGGTTCTCCCAAACGTAAATTAATGTAATAGTTTGCCAGATGATTTCCTCAAAACTAAGTAACACACAAATGAGTTGGCAGAGAGTAGAGTCTGTCTGAAACAAGACGAGCGAATCATCGAATAGCGGTGATAATTTTAATGCTGTGACTCTTCAACAAACCATTATGTTTCGCTTGGACATGATAAAGATGAAACAGGCCTATATTTATGGATTGAGATTTTGTTATAGTTTCCATCAATTTGTCGACTTGTCCGAGATGTCTACAGCATAACTGCATTCTCCCAAACGTACTGGACACTTCGATATAACGGGTATACGAATACTCGTTTCATTTATATTCTTACGGTGACAAGTGGCGCCACCTGTAAACGCTATGTTTATGCAAAGATGACACATTGTCGTTTTTAGCACGTGCGATTATATTTATTCTGTAAAAATATGTATAATACATATAAGATAGGACATGTGACAGGTAGGTTTGAAAACATATATCGATAGCATCCGATTATTTGTCCGTTAAACATGTATGTATACGTTGTACCGACCAAATTATCGGAAGCGTTGTTTGTTTGTTCTGACGTGTACACGAATGGACCATGTAAACAGACTCTTTTAAAAGTATGGAATCCCCCATCAACACGCTCGCTTTCTTCGTAGCGCCCCTTTTAACAACCCTACCCTGTGCCACTACCTTTCATCCATTTTGTTGTTTCCCGTTTGTCTTCTTTTCATGGTCTTTCCAACTGTCTTACCACCTGACATTCGTGTACCTGTCTTTTCCCCATCTGTATCCTTTCCCCTGCCATGTTATCTGCCTGTCTTCCTTTTTTCCCTTGCCAGCTGTCTCAGTTTCGCCACATCGTTCAACGACAATTGCAATTCCTGACATCCCATGCACACAAATTCAAAACCCGCTAACTTGGTTATGTGCCACGATAGCGACACGTTCTAAGGTCAAGCCAGCTATCGCAACTGTGGAAAGTTGTTACCCCATATGGGGCACGTTGTTACAGATAAGAACGCGTAGACCGCAAAGCAAGTGTCACTCGTATCGTACATGCTACTGTTATTACATTAATTGTATCATACACACTTATACATCTTAAGTTTCTTATATTAAGCTTCTTTAGTTAACAAAGGGGCTAATTCCCGGATTCTTACATAACAACCACCTGTGAACGGAATATTAATCTTTGAATGATGTTTGAAATAATGAATGGTAATATATATATATATATATATATATATATATACATATATATATATATATATATATATATATATATATATATATATATATATATATATATATATATATATATATATATATATATATATATATATATATATATATGTGTGTGTGTAATGCGACTTTTATTTGATTGAATTATGTACACACTTACGAACTCACGTACACGCGTGCGAACATCCATATTTCAATGAATCGTGCAATATTTATTAATTATTCAAATAGGGCTGTGCCATAAAAAATAATAAGATTGAACAAGAATGTTATCCAAGGCAAAAACCAGATGGCAGGTGGACAAGGAAGCCATTGGCTTATCGAGAGTCCAACAATGTTTCATTGATGTGTAGCCCGCCCTTCTGAAACATTTGCTAGCTGCTAGCATTTAAAGTACTTATCATAAACAAATACAAAAGGCTTCAAAGTGAAATAAAGCGTTCACACGTCGTGGTTAAATAAGTGTTGAACGTTGTTACAGTTGTAACAACTTGCCCCAATCCAATTATAACAACCTGCAACAAACACACTTTTTGAGGTTGAACGCACGTGGACGATAACAAACCAACAACAAATAATAAACCTAAATTTCAATTTAGCTTCTATTTTGCATAACCCCTTATACTACATAGTAGACATGTTTCACGATTCTTCACGAAACATAAACAGTGGCTGTGTGAGATGATATAATGTCAATCACGAAACGCTTGAGTGGTGCCTATGAAGAAAGCTTGAGTGGTGCCTATGAAGAAAGCTTGAGTGGTGCCTATGAAGAAAGCTTGAGTGGTGCCTATGAAGAAAGCTTGAGAGGTGCCTATGAAGAAAGCTTGAGTGGTGCCTATGAAGAAAGTTTGAGTGGTGACTATGAAGAAAGCTGGAGTGGTGCCTATGAAGAAAGCCAAAATCAACCTGCCAAGGACAAACATGGCAGGGTCATCTCATATGAGAAAGAGAACATATCAATATGGAAAGAGAACTTTCAGAGCATCTTAAACAGACCAGAACCAGCAACCACAGCTGATATCCAGGAAGCAGAAGAAGATATTGATGTCAACCTCGGTCGGATCACCGAAACTGAAGTTAGAGAATCTATCAAAGCACTCAGAAATGGAAAGGCATCTTGTGAAGACGAGATCTGCCTAGACATGCTGAAGGCTGAGGATGTTGTGAAATCCAAGATCCCTTTTAAGATGTTGCAGCAGGTATGGGACACTGAAGACACCCCAGAGGGATGGAGAACTGACACTATTGTCAAGCTTCCAAAGATAGGCGATCTTGGGGACTGCAGTATTTGGTAGGGTATAGCTTTGCTGCCTTTCATCAGCACAGTCTTCAGCAGGATCAACCTCAGACGAATGTCAGCTGCAACTGAGGACATCATCCGCTAGGAACAAGTTGGTTTTAGAAAAGGGAAAACCTATGTTGAACACATCTTCACCCTCAGACAGATCATTGAATAGTCAGCTGAATGGAACAGCACCATTTTATGCCAACTTCATAGATTTTGAAAAGGCGTTCGACAGCCTCCATCGAGAATTACTCTGAAAAATCCTCCGATCGTATGGGATCCCCCAGAAGATGGTGAATATCATAAACTGTCTATACAGAGACTTTGAATGCAAGGTTATATGCAACAACCAGCTCACAGATAGTTTCACAGGGGTCAAGTAAAGGTGCATCTTATCACCATTCCTCTTCACTGTTGCAATGGACTGGCCTATGAAAGTGACGACAACAGACAGCAGAAGGGGAATCAGATGGACCCACACCACCTACCTGGAGGATCTGGACTATACTGATGACACCAGCCTGCTTTCAACTCGGCAGAGAGACACCCATCAGAAGACAGACAGACTGACTGAGACAGCACAGAAGTTGGGTCTGAAAGTGAAACACCAGCAAAACAAAGCTGATGAAAATGAATCACAAGTCAAACGACCCATTCACCATGAACAATAGTGACATAGATGAAGTGAACGAGTTAACATACCTGGGGAGCAAACTAACAACCATCCAGTCATTTGCCATGCTGAATCACATCTGGAAGTCAAAACATATTGGAACCAACACTAAACTCAGAATATTTAACAGCCATGTCCTCAGCGTTTTACTGTATGGGGCACAGTGCTTTAAACTAACAATTAGAATAGCTCACAAAATACATACCTTCCAGAACAAATGTTTGCGGAAGATTCTCAGAATCGTCTGGCCTAGATGAATTTCAAATTAAGAACTGCACCAGAGGACAAATGCAAAATATCTTACCAAAACTGTAAAGAAGAGAAGATGGAGATGGCTGGGACACGCTGGACACCGGATGGGAAGCGGAAAAGAGGTCGTCCTAAGGAGACATGGCGAAGAACCATGGAGAAAGAGATGAAGGCATGCGGACTGAATTGGGAATCCATCACCAGACAGACCGCAAACTGACAGCAGTGGCTTCCTCTTATGGAAGCCTTATGTGTCACTTGAGGCACGAAGAGGACTGAGTGAGTGAGTGAGTGAGTGAGTGAGTGAGTGAGTGAGTGAGCCAGCGAGTGTGCGGCCACTTTCTCTCAAATGTTGTGAATGTAATGGTGTACGTATTGTGCACGTAAAACTTTTGTAAATGGTTTCCTCGAACTCCTCGTTGTACTTGAACAGCATCGTGCAGTGTATCCGTAAGATACTTAATATGTTATTAAGTTTGAACTCATCGTTTTTCCAACTACTTGATACTACAGTGCCTCGCTACTGCAACTGTGGGTGTTTTAATTCCGAGCCACCATCTCGTAGATAGGATGCCATCCAAGAGGAAGAGGCCCCATGCCCCTTGAGTGACTACACTTAAGTGACTACCCCTTTGACCTGCCTGGATTGGGTGAACCAACAAGGCTCTTAAGTTATGGCCAGAATAGTTCTCTATAATTCTACATAATGTTGTGGTATCATATAGGATATCAAGAATGAATCTTTATAATTTACTATGGAATACTATAACATAATTATTACCGCAACCTATAAAATATAATAGGTTGCGGTGTTCTTGTAAGAGTTAGCTTAGTATGACTGAAAGTCTAACCGTGCACTATTAATTCATGAATGAATCTTCGTAAATTACTATGGCATACTACAATATATTACCGCAACCTATAAAATATAATAGACGGTGGTATGGTGTTCACGTAAGAGTTAGCTTAGTACTATTAATAGATTATGGGACGTGTATCTGTTAGCCTCATGAAGCTACTTAGACTGCGACCAATGAAGTGGTCGGCATTCTCATATATCTAGGTCATTATGAAGACATTCGCAGGAAGGCTCACGTTTATGTAATTGCAACACAATACATACAGAAGGCGTTTGGTTCTCTCTGGCAAACGAGACAATGAAGCTATTCCTGGTGAATTAAAATGAATATTTTTCTAAGGTAAAAATACTACTGCAAACTCTTTTGTAGAAGGCCATTCCAAACGAGCAACCGCCATGTTTGGAAATGTCATTGTAATAGGGCGGCATAAATAAACAAACGCTAGAGTTACAAGGTATCGTAAATAAATGCGCATTTGCATTGCTTTCCTTTTTGCGCGAGGTTTGAGCTGCAACTTCCCCGTCTGCAACCTTTCGGTCATTTAATGTGGACGCTATAGAGCCAATGGACTGTGCAGTTTCCGGAGCCATTCGCAGTCTGCTGCACGGTGGCGTGAGTGAGCAAGCACCGCCCCACCTGACTACCTCAATTGCACCCCATATGTTAAGCATTGTTGCCGTCATGTACTACATAGAGGCGGCGGTCGACCCCGTGGAAAACTGAAACAGACGCAATAAAGTGTCGGAAGCAATAACTTTAGATTTAAAACAGACGCGCATTAACCATTGCCCACGTACGTATATTCCGTGACCTACGATCTGTACAGTGGAGTCAGGAAGTAGAAGAAATATGCTTTAATTAATTGATTATGAGTTCGTTTGTTGTGACCAGTAGGCGTTATTCATAACTCAACCCGTCCCTAGGGCACGTAATGTAGCGGTTTTCATCACATCACTAACATGTTATAGTATTATATTATATATGCAGGATTATTGTCAAGTAACTAGCGATATACGTGTGATAACGGGGTTATCTGGTCGATCTTTAGGTGGTGGAATAAGCTGGATGAATGCACTGTGACGATATGACTCCCCAAGAGTCATATGACTCCCCCACTGTAACATATGACTCCCCCACTTATCTTCTGTTGGGCCTCACGCAATATTCCGAGAGGCACTTCTCACATATGTAGATCTTACTGTCGGTCTTCTTTGCACTCACTCGACCAGTGAGTACACGGAGTACTCTATACGTGTAAAAGCATTGTTTTCCAGGTTCGTCATTTTAATTGTGTACATCAGACGGCAATGTAATCGCTCATCAATCGTTGACAGTAAAAAAGCAGTGAATATAAATATAACACCGTAAACCGTAAAGAAAAGTCGTGAGTGTAAACATCTCTTAGACACTTGATGTATAGAAGAATAAAAAGAAACATTGAATGGTTAAATCTGACGTGTAATTGTGAGGTATAATGGTAAAGCAGGTACGACCCGCCAGGACCACCCTTACTGATCATTTGTATGCCTAAAATTGTATCTTGCGCTGGCCCTTTACAATCCCTCCTCCGAGGTATATATACTCCATGTTTACCAAATTCAGACGCCGTCACTTTATAACGTTACGTTATAATTGCCTAATTACCCAATGCGCTTTACCATTGGTTCAACTTGCCAAACCACCATCCGTCCCAACCGCTGGACAGTGACGTCCTCCGGAAGTGTCTTTCCCAAATCTGCAAATTAACTTTTTTGGAGTTAGGCCCTTCCATGGTTCTTTGGGTTCCCGAATTTCGTTGACCGCCGAGGTCAAGGCAATTTAGCAAAATGTCATGATTAGACAGAGGTATTTGTTTTTCATACGGGAGAACGGAAGTGCTAGCATTATCATCAATCTTTGGTTGCATATTGATTTTGTCAATATCCACTTGGGTGGTTTAACTACAAGCTTTTCGAACCCTGTTTTGTCTGGTGCTAATCTAGGCTTAATATTTCGATTAAACACTTCCTACAGGTTTAATACAATTAGGTATTCAAAAGTAATTAAGTAAAACAGACAAATACTTTACATTGTGATTTGAGGTGGGTGTCCTCCCAGTTGCTTCGGGCGTATCGGCTGCTCTTCTAGAGAGGTTGGTTTTGTTACACTTTTGTGAGGTACGTCGCTGCTGAAGAGGTCAAGGACGACTAGCTCTTCGCTAGATACAACGTATTGGGTTGCAAGGAAGAGTTAGATACCTTTGAAACGTTTGCT
>OY759264.1:37215258-37355258 GCA_963662155.1 Lamellibrachia columna | reverse complement strand
GATTTACAACGGGGGTGCGCTTTGCTCGACACGGGCGTGCGCTTTGCCCGACACGGGGGTGCTCTTTGCCCGACACGGGAGTGCGCTTTGCCCGACACGGGGGTGTGCTTTGCCTAGCATTAAACAAAGCTTTGGCATTACAAAAAACAATATATGCCATACTATAGCTCGCATAAATAGTTGACACTATAGCAAAATATAGGAGACATTTAAATAGCTGTACAATGTGCTTATGGTCTAATCTTCCCCGGTATGATTGCATTAAGTTGTTTTTTAAGTATGAAGAAGATGTCTTTGTTCTTCTTGAACATATTGTGCGGGTTTAAAGTATAAAGTCTAGAGTCTAAATTCAGCATTCTCGAGTTTAGCACAATTGTGTGTTCTCCTCGACCATTTTCCTCCAGATCCGACGATCAGCTGTACGCACAGGATCTACAATAACGAACACTAGTTATACCTCGATAGTATGATCCTTTAATCCACTGTAACTGCACACACAGGATCTACAATAAAGAACATTAGTTATACCTCGATAGTATGATCCGACACGGGGATGTGCTTTGTCCGACACGGGTGTGTGCTTTGCCCGCACATGGATACGTTTTGTTCGACAAAGGGGTGTGCTTTGTCCGACACGGGGGTGTGCTTTGCCCGCACATGGATACGTTTTGTTCGACAAGGGGGTGTGCTTTGTTTGACAAGGGGGTGTGCCTTGCCAAACACGGGGGTGTGCTTTGCATAACAAGCGGGTGTGCTTTGTCAGACAAGGGTGTGTGCTTTGTCAGACAAGGGGATGAGCTTTGTCTCGCATTGAACAAGTCTTTGGAATTACAAAAATAGTACATGCCATATTATTGCTTGTGTGAACCATTGATTTTATAGCAAGATATGTGAGACATTTAACGTTCAAATTTGTTTAGTTCAAATACTTTTTACATGCCAAGGCACCGTGTAATGCTGCTAATTGTTTTGTCTAATAATATGGCAATAATATGGGTAAAAAAACGCAAAATTATGTAACTTTCATGTCGTGTTATTTTTGCTAAAATCGTGCGTAACATTTTTTTTGGCATCTTGTTGCATAGTGTGATTAAAATATTGTACCAATAGAAGTTGCATCTGTTCAGATAGGTTGGGATGTGCTTTGCCTCACACTCCTGAACAATGTACTTGTGGTCTAATCGTCATCCGGTATGATTACATCAATTTGTTTTTTAAGTCTTAAGAAGATTTCTTTGCTCTTCTCAGACATATTGTTCGGGTTTGGGTCTAAGTTCAGCACATGGAGCTCGTCCAGACACTCGGAGTAACATCGGTTGTGCTGCTTGTGGCAAATCTCGATGCGACGTTTCATCTCGGATTTGGCACAATTGTGTTTTGCGATGCATTCGAAATATTTCTTCACGCAATACGCCCTGCACAGCGTCTTATTGTTCGGGTCGTTTCTCCTCGACCATTTTCCTCCAGATACGACGATCAGCTGTACACACAGGATCTACAATAATGAACACTAGTTATAACAGGATCTACAACAAAGAACACTAGTTATAACAGGATCTACAACAAAGAACACTAGTTATAACAGGATCTACAATAAAGAATATTAGTCATAACCAATGTTGGCTAAATGTGTGCTTCAATGTTAATCACCAACGTTACGATGACAGTATAATCCTTTAATATAGTGGCGTATTTAGAGGCCTCTTTGCTTTATTTTTTTTAAATATAACCTGTTGCACCAGTGCGTGGCAGCATGATACATTAATTAGTGACTAAACTTGGCTTCCCCTTTAGGTGATCCCAGATACGCCACTGCTTTAATCAAACTGGTTGGAAATGTGGATGGATCGAGATTAAATAGCCCATACTACAAATGAAATTTGCCGTACAAAACTGTCAACATTGGGGCATTTAGCCTAATGACTTCCGTGGCTCTAATGAATAATTCTCGTACGGCATAACCATCGTCTGTTCAAGGCTGGTTGCCCGCAGTCATGCTTATGTACTGATGCGTCGATGGATGCATTCGTGTTAGCCAGCCTAGCTGCAACGTCTCTATAATACGACATAAGAAACAATAATTAATGTGGAGCATTGAAATATTCATGCAACTAAACGCGACAGACTTCCGGCTGTCCATGAAATGGACTCTATTTTGGTATCATCCATGTCTCTGTTTGCGGGACCTATTCTGAATCTGGGTCCACTGGAATTGTTTTTTTTTCTTAGAAAATACTAACAAAAGTAACTCCGTTTTATCATAATAACTGGTTTTCCAGAAGTATTGTGGTTAAACTGAGACATGACTAAAATAAAGTTTGTAGAAACAACACTTGCAGCTTTCAGTTGTAAAACGGTATCGTCCCAATCTAATTGGCTGCAAAGTTGATGACGTCAACAAACAAAGATGACATCATCCAGCATGTGTGACACTTTTGTAACACCCCTGCGTTCTGTTGCCCACTGTAGATGTGTGACACTGTTGCAACACCCCTGCGTTCTGTAGCCCACTGTAGATGTGTGACACTGTTGCAACACCCCTGCGTTCTGTAGCCCACTATAGATGTGTGACACTGTTGTAACACCCCTGCGTTCTGTAGCCCACTGTAGATGTGTGACACTGTTGTAACACCCCTGCGTTCTGTAGCCCACTGTAGATGTGTGACACTGTTGTAACACCACTGCGTTCTGTAGCCCACTGTAGATGTGTGACACTGTTGTAACACCCCTGCGTTCTGTAGCCCACTGTAGATGTGTGACACTGTTGTAACACCCCTGCGTTCTGTAGCCCACTGTAGATGTGTGACACTGTTGCAACACCCCTGCATTCTGTAGCCCGCTGTAGATGTGTGACACTGTTGCAACACCCCTGCGTTCTGTAGCCCAGTGTAGATGTGTGACACTGTTGCAACACCTCTGCGTTCTGTTGCCCACTGTAGATGTGTGACACTGTTGCAACACCCCTGCGTTCTGTAGCCCACTGTAGATGTGTGACACTGTTGCAACACCCCTGCATTCTGTAGCCCGCTGTAGATGTGTGACACTGTTGCAACACCCCTGCGTTCTGTAGCCCACTGTAGATGTGTGACACTGTTGCAACACCCCTGCATTCTGTAGCCCGCTGTAGATGTGTGACACTGTTGCAACAACCCTGCGTTCTGTAGCCCACTGTAGATGTGTGACACTGTTGCAACACCCCTGCATTCTGTAGCCCGCTGTAGATGTGTGACACTGTTGCAACACCCCTGCGTTATGTATCCCACTGTAGATGTGTGACACTGTTGCAACACCCCTGCATTCTGTAGCCCGCTGTAGATGTGTGACACTGTTGCAACACCCCTGCGTTCTGTAGCCCACTGTAGATGTGTGACACTGTTGCAACACCTCTGCGTTCTGTTGCCCACTGTAGATGTGTGACACTGTTGCAACACCCCTGCATTCTGTAGTCCGCTGTAGATGTGTGACACTGTTGCAACACCCCTGCGTTCTGTAGCCCACTGTAGATGTGTGACACTGTTGCAACACCCCTGCATTATGTAGCCCGCTGTAGATGTGTGACACTGTTGCAACACCCCTGCGTTCTGTAGCCCACTGTAGATGTGTGACACTGTTGCAACACCTCTGCATTCTGTAGCCCGCTGTAAATGTGTGACACTGTTGCAACACCCCTGCGTTCTGTAGCCCACTGTAGATGTGTGACACTGTTGCAACACCTCTGCATTCTGTAGCCCGCTGTATATGTGTGACACTGTTGCAACACCCCTGCGTTCTGTAGCCCACTGTAGATGTGTGACACTGTTGCAACACCCCTGCGTTCTGTAGCCCACTGTAGATGTGTGACACTGTTGTAACACCCCTGCATTCTGTAGCCCGCTGTAGATGTGTGACACTGTTGCAACACCCCTGCGTTCTGTAGCCCGCTGTAGATGTGTGACACTGTTGCAACACCCCTGCGTTCTGTAGCCCACTGTAGATGTGTGACACTGTTGCAACACCCCTGCATTCTGTAGCCCGCTGTAGATGTATGACACTGTTGCAACACCCCTGCGTTCTGTAGCCCGCTGTAGATGTGTGACACTGTTGCAACACCCCTGCGTTCTGTAGCCCACTGTAGATGTGTGACACTGTTGCAACACCCCTGCATTCTGTAGCCCGCTGTAGATGTATGACACTGTTGCAACACCCCTGCGTTCTGTTGCCCACTGTAGATGTGTGACACTGTTGCAACACCCCTGCGTTCTGTTGCCCACTGTACACGTGTGCCACTGCTGTAAGTAAGTAAGTAAGTAAGTAAGTAACTTTATTTTTTACAACATATATAAAAAGACAATTACAATACATCTGAATACTTTCGATAAGTTACGTTGCATGGCTGTCGCTTGGCTTAGAGCCGTCTTCCAGAGACACCATCTAAACTAATTATCATTACTGTGTTATTATATCACAACCAAAAAAAAATCATCACTGTACTATTTCAGCAGCCATCTAGATAATCACTAGACAAAATACTATATTTTACAATAGTGAAATGTGTACAGTAAATACGAATATAAGAACCAGAGGTATTTAGCCAGAATATTAATTACATGTCGTCTATCGCTGCTGCTGGTGACATGCGGCAACGAACAGAGAAGTTTGTACCATGGAAGTATATGTAAATGAGTAGAAATGCATGGAAATGCATGGATCCAAGCATCATTTGACTGTGGCTTAATAAAAAAGAATTTGAAGAGAAAAACCAAAAGCAGTAAAATTACTTAAATAAGGAAAATGGCTTAGAGTTGCATACATTTAATTACTGAGCACCTAGGGTTTAAACATTCCACTCGACGAAGATATGTATCTAAGTATTGATCACGCAATATGTGTTTAAGCTTTGATCTGTGTTTAACATTTCTTATTTTATCGTCTATTGTCTAACACCCCTGCGTTATGTAGCACACTGTAGATGTGTGACACTGCTGTAATACCCCTGCGTTCTGTAGCGCACTTTAGATGTGTGATACTGTTGTAACAACCCTGCGTTCTGTAGCCCACTGTAGATGTGTGACACTGCTGTAACACCCCTGCGTTCTGTAGCCCACTGTAGATGTGTGACACTGCTGTAACAACCCTGCGTTCTGTAGCCCACTGTAGATGTGTGACACTGCTGTAACAACCCTGCGTTCTGTAGCCCACTGTAGATGTGTGACACTGCTGTAACAACCCTGCGTTCTGTAGCCCACTGTAGATGTGTGACACTGCTGTAACACCCCTGCGGTCTCAGCTCAATGTAGATGTGTGACACTGCTGTAACACCCCTGCGTTCTGTAACCCACTGTAGGTGTGTGACACTGCTGTAACACCCTGCGTTCTGTAGCCTAATGTAGATGTGTGACACTGTTGTAACACCCCGCTTTCTGTAGCCCACTGTAGATGTGTGACACTGTTGCAACACCCCTGCGTTCTGTAGCCCACTGTAGATGTGTGACACTGCTGTAACACCCCTGCGTTCTGTAGCCTAATGTAGATGTGTGACACTGCTGTAACACCCCTGCGTTCTGTAGCCCACTGTAGATGTATGACACTGCTGTAACAACCCTGCGTTCTGTAGCCCACTGTAGATGTGTGACACTGCTGTAACACCCCTGCGTTATGTAGCCCATTGAAGATGTGTGACACTGCTGTAACAACCCTGCGTTCTGTAGCCCACTGTAGATGTGTGACACTGCTGTAACAACCCTGCGTTCTGTAGCCCACTGTAGATGTTTGACACTGCTGTAACACCCCTGCGGTCTCAGCCCAATGTAGATGTGTGACACTGCTGTAACACCCCTGCGTTCTGTAGCCCACTGTAGATGTGTGACATTGCTGTAACACCCCTGCGTTCTGTAGCCCACTGTAGATGTGTGACACTGCTGTAACACCCCTGCGTTCTGTAGCCCACTGTAGATGTGTGACACTGCTGTAACACCCCTGCGTTCTGTAGCCTAATGTAGATGTGTGACACTGCTGTAACACCCCTGCGTTCTGTAGCCCACTGTAGATGTGTGACACTGCTGTAACAACCCTGCGTTCTGTAGCCCACTGTAGATGTGTGACACTGCTGTAACACCCCTGCGTTATGTAGCCCATTGAAGATGTGTGACACTGCTGTAACAACCCTGCGTTCTGTAGCCCACTGTAGATGTGTGACACTGCTGTAACAACCCTGCGTTCTGTAGCCCACTGTAGATGTTTGACACTGCTGTAACACCCCTGCGGTCTCAGCCCAATGTAGATGTGTGACACTGCTGTAACACCCCTGCGTTCTGTAGCCCACTGTAGATGTGTGACATTGCTGTAACACCCCTGCGTTCTGTAGCCCACTGTAGATGTGTGACACTGCTGTAACACCCCTGCGTTCTGTAGCCTAATGTAGATGTGTGATACTGTTGTAACACCCCGCATTCTGTAGCCCACTGTAGATGTGTGACACTGCTGTAACAACCCTGCGTTCTGTAGCCCACTGTAGATGTGTGACACTGCTGTAACACCCCTGCGTTGTTCTGTAGCCCACTGTAGGTGTGTGACACTGCTGTAACACCCCTGCGTTCTGTAGCCTAATGTAGATGTGTGACACTGTTGTAACACCCCTGCGTTATGTAGCCCACTGTAGATGTGTGACACTGTCGTAACACCCCTGCGTTCTGTAGCCCACTGTAGGTGTGTGACACTGCTGTAACACCCCTGCGTTCTGTAGCCCACTTTAGATGAGTGACACTGCTGTAACACCCCTGCGTACTGTCGCCCACTGTAGATGTTTGATACCCCTGCGTTCTGTAGCCCACTGTAGATGTGTGACACTGATGTAACATCCCTGCGTTCTGTAGCCCACTGTAAGTGTTTGACACTGCTGTAACACCCCTGCGTTCTGTAGACCACTGTAGATGTGTGATGCTGCTGTAACACCCCTGCGTTCTGTAGCCCACTGTAGATGACACTGCTGATGTGTCCACTGTAGATGTGTGTTTACATACCACGCTGTTGACGGATTAAAAAGCGGTTTGCCTATATATATATATACATATATATATATATATATATATATATATATATATATATATATATATATATATATATATATATATATATATATATATATATATATATATATCTTAATAACGTACAAATAAAATATAGTTTATCTTAACAATGTGAACTAAATAATGACAAATTACCAAGACACGTTGATCCAACTTACGGTCGAATGAAAATTTCCCTCTCTCTCTCTCTCTCTCTCTCTCTCTCTCTCTCTCTCTCTCTCTCTCTCTCTCTCTCTCTCTCTCTCTCTCTCTCTCTCTCTCTCTCTCTCTCTCTCTCTCTCTCTCTCTCTCTCTCTCTCTCTGTATATATATATATATATATATATATATATATATATATATATATATATATATATATATATATATGCTGCGGACGTAATTATGCATATGTCATGCTGAAGCACATATGTTCGTGGCATGTTTGCAATACATATCAACACAATCATGACATCCATATACAAAAATTCATTCATTGGAAAAAGATAACAAAATTATATTAAACCGCACCACGTAAGAGACATTTTTTTCTTTATATTACCTTAGCGCGCTGCTGGAAAATAGTGCAACTGTGACCTTGGGATTGTAGGGTGGGAAACCACAGAAGTGGTAAGTTGCCCGTATGCGTATGAATCTGCGTCCAACGATATTTCTCGAACCAGACGTTAACATTTGTGCATTTGTAACACAGAATGGTTCGGTAGTATCGTGATGATGTACAAAAAAATACTTTTTACTGAATGAAGTTAATAGTGCTTCATGCATCATTGACCTACTTTTTTTCCTATTATTTTCAAATATTGTTTTAACTAGTGTTGACGTGCAGTCTGCCGACCTTAATTCTTTGGAGTAGCGCGTCTAGGAGAATGCATTTGCAATGCCTACGCCTGCAGCACATACCTGTGAAGCCTATGACGTGCTGCTAGTGTGACTCCTGCTACAATGGCGACGTCAGCTGCAGAATCGTTGCACCGTAAGTTGCACATCAACTGGAAAAAACCTTGTTAACTAGCATCCTTGATTGTAAAATAGCCCGACATAATTTTCGCACTGGAGGAGTTCCGCCAACACCTATATAACATATAATAATAATTTATATAATGGTAGATTAGTATGACAAAAGTAACAATATATTATGCATATCAAACAAGGTAGATAAACAGACACGAAACCCCATTCCACATTCCGCAAGTTGCTATACTCAGATGACCTGGCAGTACTATCGGACACTGAGGCAGACCATCACAAACGGTTGGTGGAGTGGAAGGAATTTTTGGCAGACATGGACTGAGAGTAAGTCTCGAGAAGACGGGGTGCTTTGGATCGGGCAGCAGAACAAAGATCTAGAGATACGACTGGACGTGAGAAACTGAACCAACGAGACAACGTTTGTAGTATCTGGGTGGAGCGGTTTGTGGCGATACAAAGACGGACATTCGGCGGAGAATGTGAGCTGGGGCGAATGCGTGGAAGAAAGAAGAAGGGGTGATGGGATATATATATATATATATATATAATATATATATATATATCTCGGAAGCTAAAAGGAAAGGTGTCTTAGCTCATGAGTCAGACCAGCCTACCTATATGCCATAGAGACCATGGCGATGAGATACAAACAAGAGAAAACTGCAAAGAATAGACAAGCGAAGAATGGAGGAGCTGAGGGAGGAAGTTAGTATGAAAGGGAAGGGGGACAGTTGAGCAAAGAGAGCGGATGCGCTCAGAGTGGAGGGTAGAAGGAGGATAGGTATAGGAGAACTGGCCGACCAAAGCGCATTTGTTTCAACCAGTAATGTAATAAATCGACCGGTAAGGTAAGAATCGACTGGTAATGTAATAATCGACTGGTAATGTAATAAAAATGACGATGATAATCATTATGATGATGATGATGATGATGTAATAATGATGATGTAGAAGGTGATGATAACAGTGATAAACGATTATGATGAGGATGACAATTAATGGGTCATCTTAGTGACAATGATTCTGACGATGACGACGATGATGAAAATGATGATGATGATGATGATAATAATAATGATGATAACGACGGTGATGATGAAGGTGGTAAATGGTTATGATGATGAGGAGGAACGGAACGCCGTTCATATAACACGGCAGTAACTACATGTTGGCAAACAACAGGACCGAGTCAGACAGAGTGGCAAGGAAGAAGGGGGGAGGTCATTAAGGAATCATCTCAAACAATTATTTAACGGATCATTAAAAATGCTTAAAAAGAAATACCTGATCATCATTTGATCAAATTAAAGGTCATATCAAACAACTTAGGGGAAATCTCAAATGCAATGTGATCTTATGTTAGAAATTTAAGTTTAAGTGCAAAAATACTAAAATAAGGGATCAGCTGAAACAATTAAGGGATTATCTCAAAAATTTAAGTTAAAGATAATTTCAGTCAAGTAAAATGTTCATCTAAACGATTAAAGGGCACCTAAAGTATTTTAAAATATGACTAAAATTAAGGGAATTTATCAAAAACAATTTAAAGGATAATTTAAAAAGGATTCATTAAGGGGGGTTATCTAATAATGAACTAGCTGATCATCTCAAAACATTACGGGGTCATCTAAAAAATCAAGTGGTCTTCTCTAAAAAAAGTTAAATAAATTAAGGGGTCAACTCATAATATGAATGAGTCTTCTCAAAAAAGTTAAAGGATAGTCACAAAATATGTAAAAACAAGTTAACTAGCTAACTTGAACGTTTAAATAAATTAAGGGTTCATCTAAAAAATTAAGGGTGTCTTCTAAAAAAGTGAAGGGATCGAATTAAAAAGTGTAACTAGTCATTACAAATGAACCAGTTGATCGTCTCAATAAATTAAGAGATCACTTCGAAAAATAATGGGGTCTTACCAAGCTGTCACTTCATATAATCATGGGAAATCTAAACATGCAAGGATTCACGGCAAAACACAAATTTAAGGGTCATAAAAAATTATGTGATTACATCGAAAATATAAGGGGTAACTGAAATAAATTAAACGGATTTTTCAAATAAATTACGCAACCATTTTGAAAAATGTAAGGGTCAACTAACAAAGTAACCAGCCATCATCTAAAAAAGTTAAGTGGGCCATCACAACATTAAGGAGTCGCCTAAAACATGTAATACAAGGGTCATCTAAAAATCAGCCTCTTATTTTACGTTTTGAGGTGATCGCTTTTTAATTTAGAGATCCCCTTTAGTTTGGGGATTGCATACTTAAATTTTATATGTACTCGATTATCTCTTAAACGGAAACAAAAGGCATTTTTAGGGTTATGTACCTAAATGAATGAATACAAACTATCCTTTTGCAACTACAATCAACAATACCACGCCAGTGGTTTATTAGGAAAAGCTTGTTGAACACAAAGCAACCCTATTTCATGGGTCGCGTCATTGCTATCGATAAACCTACGTAGCGAGTTCTGCTTATTTCTACAACTAGTTTTCCACACCTCCGACAGATGGCGCTTGTTCTTTTTAATGAATATTACAATTTTTGAAATGACCCCTTACTTTTTTTTTAGAAAACCCTTTATTTTATGATGTCACCATTAAATGCTTTGAGATGATCCCTTAATGTGCTCATACGATCAACCAGTTCTTTTTAATCAACACGTCTATTTTTTAAAAGATTCATTTTGAGTAGATCCCTTTTTATGAGATGACTCTTTAATATTATAAGATGATCTTTTAATTTATTGAGACGATCAGTTAGTTAGTGTGAAAAGGCACCTTAACTTTTATTTTATGGGAAGACCCCTTAATGTTATGAGATGATCACTGAATGCGTTTAGACGATCATTTAGTTCTTTTTAATCTACACTTCTATTTTTTTAATTATTATTTAACTTGTTTTCAGAAGACCCCTTTATTTTATTCAATAACCCTTTAATATTTTAAAATGATATGTTAATTAATTGAGACGATCAGCCAGTTCTTTTCTTAATGAATATCTACGTTTTTTAAATGATCCTTTATCTTTTTGGAATACCCCTTTATTGTAAAAGGTGACCTTATAATGTTTTAAGATAATCCCTTAGTTTATTGAGACGATCAGCTAATTTATTAATAACGACAGCTTGCATGTTTTGTGATCCCATAGCCTTTTTGAGAAGCCCCATTATTTTGCATGAGATGATCCCATATTTTTAGACAATCAGCTACATCAGTTTTCAAATGATCCCTGACACGTTTTGAAATCATATTTTACTTTTCTAGAAGACTACTTTATTTTATTACATGACCCATTAATGTTTTGAGATGATCCATTAAGTTATCGTGATGATCAGCTTACTACTTTTTGATGAATCATCACTTACAGTTTTCTTTTCTTTATGATATGGTACCTCTGTAGTTTGTTTTACAAACAATCTTAAGTTTTCATTTTGATGATGACTCGCTATATTTGTATTTTGATATGACCCTTTATTCTATGACATTATCTATTTGTTTGTTGAGATTATCAGCTACTTATTTTTTGTAACGATCCTTACATTTTTTTTAATGTTCCCTTTTCTTTTTTGGAAGACCTCTTAATTTGACGATGTCACACCTTAATTTGTTTGAAACGATCAGCTAGTTATTTTGTTTAAATGGTACCTTACATTTGAGATGAACACTTATTTTTTTAAAGGACCCCTTCCTTTTCGTCTTTCCTGCTACCCTGCCTGATTCGAACCCATTACTTGTCCACATCAATTATTATTATTGCCGTATGCTAACTAGGAGGATATATAAACGGCTGTCCATATGTCCTCCCAGAAAAACAAGTCGCTGAATCGTTCTGGGAATCTAATTTTAAGTATGCTTTAGTAAACGTCGAGTGAATGTCAGCATGGCTAGCCATGATGAGGGTGAACATGAGGATGTTGAGGAGGAGCAGGACGATGAGGCTGATGAGGCTGATGTAGTTGTCTTTATCATCGTAATAATTATCATCCTCATAATCATCATCACTAAGATAAACCCTTAATTATCTTCATCTTTCTCCTCCTATTTATTATCATCATTACCATTTATCATCTTCATCATCATGGTCATCATAATCATCTTCATCGTTTTTATTACATTACCGGTCGATCATTATATTACCGGTCGATTTATTACATTATCGGTCGATTATTACATTACCGGTCGATTTATTAAAATACCGGTCGATTATTACATTATTATTATATTACCAGTTGATTATTATATTACTGGTTGTAACAGTCGACCGGTAATGTAACAAATCGACCGGTAATGTAATAAAAATTAAAGATAATAAAATAAAGATTATTATGATGACGATGATGATGAAGATGATAAATGGTAATGATGATGATGATGACGAAAAGTAGGAGAAAGATGAAGATAATTAAGGGTTCATCTTAGTCATGATGATTATGAGGATGATAATTATTACGATGATGAAGACAACTACGTCATCCTCATCAGCCTCATCGTCCTCCTCCTCCGCCTCCTCTTCAACCTCGTCATGTTCACCCATATCATGGCTAGCCATGCTGTTTTTAGCGTCGTTCCCCCTAAATAAATGTAATATTTTGCCCACTTCAAGGGGTAATTTCTGGGGCGATCCACTACCACAGACCCGGCAGCAACTAATTTTTTTAACAAAATACATGTTACCGGGCAAACTAAAGAGATATAAGCGCCACTATGCGGACAAACATTGTGATGGATCCGTCAATTAGCGTGACGCGTTGCGCCATCTTACTCAAGTGAGATTGAAAATCACATATTTTACAGCTATCGAAAAAAGAGTATTGTGGCAAGACGTGTTTACACACCACGCTGTTGACGGATGAAAACACGGTTTGCCTATATATATCTCTCTTAATAACGTGCAAATAAAATATAGTTTATCTAAACAATGTTAAACAATGTTGTCTATGTCTCTCTCTCTCTCTCTCTCTCTCTCTCTCTCTCTCTCTCTCTCTCTCTCTCTCTCTCTCTCTCTCTCTCTCTCTCTCTCTCTCTCTCTCTCTCTCTCTCTCCTCTCTCTCTCTCTCTCTCTCTCTCTCTCTCTCTCTCTCTCTCTCTCTCTCTCTCTCTCTCTCTCTCTCTCTCTCTCTCTCTCTCTCTCTCTCTCTTTCCTACATCGATGTCGTGAATATATGACCCGCACTGTACGGTTAACAAGGGATTGATTTTGCCCGCATCCATCTTTATATACTCAGGCGCTTCCGAGATCACGTGTCCGTTTCGGTGTTTCTAGCGTGTCCATGTGCTCCTGCGTACCCACGTATAAGCGCGGAAGTCTGATTACAAACGCATTAAGCGCGGACGATTCTTCTCTTCTCCACCTGCGCGCTGCAAGTGTTCGGTTGCGCAACATATACATATCATAATTACATTTAATTATTATGTAATCAAAGAACATAAATATAAGAAGGCCGTCTCATGTGTTCGCCCACGAATTATGCAAAAAAATAGTTTAGATATTTAGTCTGAATCAACAGCCCACACACGTACTGATTATATGTAGTAAATATCAATGGATTTTAGTTGCTATGAAATATATAAAATTTAGGGGTACATTTAACATTTGCAACATTAAGATGTAATCCCCAAAACTAAAAGGTATCTTTAAATTAAAAATCAATCACCTAAAAACGTAAAATAAGAGGCTGATTTTTTTTAGATGACCCTCTTAGTATAATTTTTAGATGAGTCATTAATGTTTTGATGGCCCCTTAAATTTATCTCTTGATATGACTCCTTACATTTTTATTTGGGGATAACATATTAATTCTATGAGATGACGATTTAACTTTTCCAAATAATGAACAATTTATTTAGTTCAAAGACCATTACATTTTTAAATGATTCCTTATTTAAATTTTTTTTTATTTTTTTTATTTAAGATAACCCCGTACATTTTCGATGTGACCTGATCATTTGATTCATGACCAATTAAGTTTGTATTTTGCTATGAATCCTTACATGTTTATATTTGCCTTATTTATATCAAGTGAATGCTCTAATTCAAAACGAGCAACTAGATATGTTTTTTTAATGATCCCTGCTTTTTTAAATGATCCTTTACCTGGTTTTGGTATACCCCATTATTTTATGCAATGATCCCATAATTTATTGAAACGATTCGCTGGATCATTATGAGACGACCCCAAAGTGTTTTCAGATGATCAACTAATTCATTATTAAATTACCCTTAATGACTATTTTTCAATGATCCTTTAACTTGAAATAACTTGATAAAATCCCTTAATTTTAGTCATACTTTAAAATACTTTAGGTGCCCTTTAATCGTTTAGATTGAAACTACCCTTATTTTTTATTTTTCAGATAACCCCTTAATTGTTTCAGCTGATTATTTTATTATTTTTGCGATTAAACTTAAGTTTCTAATATAACCACATTGTATTTTGAGATTTCCTTTAACTTATTTGATATGGCCACTTAATGTCATCAAATGATGATCAGGTATTTTTTATAAGCGTTTTCAATGATCCCTTAATTGAATTTACTTTACCTCTTTCATTCGTTGAGGTGAACCTTTTTAATGACACCACCCCTTCTTCCTTGCCACTCTGTCTGACTCAGTCCTATTGTTTGCCAACATGTATTTATTGCCGTGCGTTACCTGGAAGGTTATATGAACGGCAATCCATATGTCCTCCTAGAAAACATGCTGCTCACTCGTTTGTGAACGTCAAGTGGGTGTCAGCATGGCTAGCCGTTATAAGTGTGAACATGAGGATGATGATAACGATGAGGAGGAGGAGTAGGATGATGAGGCTGATGGTGTCATTATCTCCGTCCTCATAATCGTAATAATGATAACCCTCATTATCATCATCTTCGTCATCATCATCATCATCATCATCACTAAGGCCGCTTAATTGTCTTCATCTTCTTCCTCATTATCATCATAATCATTTATCACCTTCATCATCACCTTCATCATCAATGTCGTTATCATCATTATTATTATCATCATCATTACCATCTTCATCATAATCATTATCATCATCATCGTCGTTATAATTATCATCATTACTATCATTGTCAATAAGATTACCCTTAATTGTCATCATCATCATAATCGTTTCTCACCCTCATCATCACCTGCTACATCATCATTAATAATATCATCATCATCATCATCATAATGATTATCTTCATCATTTTAATAACATTACTGGTCGATTTATTACATTACCGGTCGATTATTATATTACCGGTAGATTTATTACATTTCCGATCGATTATCACTTTACCGGGCGATTTATTACATCACCAATCGATTATTACATTACTGGTTGTAACACGCGTTGTAAATTTCCGTGCATTATGATAATAATATGGATTATAATATTATATGAAGGCATGTATGCATGTATGTGTATATATATATATATATATATATATATATATATATATATATATATATATATATATAGTTTTCGAGATATTGCATTTTATATACACATGAGGTCAAACTCATATGTATATATAATTATATATATATATATATATATATATTTATATATAGATAAATTATATATATATATATATAATATATATATATATATATATATATATATATATATATATATATATATATATATATATATATAAATATATATATATATATATATATATATATATATATATATATATATATATATATATATATATATATATATATATATATATATATATATATATATATATATATATATATATATATGAATCGTGTTGCTTGTTTGGTGGCAATCTTAAAAGATACTGTTCAATTTGGTTTAAACCTGAGGGACATTGCCACGAATTTTTACACGGAATATTAACATAATTTCACGTTCAAAGTAGACCTGGTTAGATGCTTTTCAATCGTACTTCGTCAGCATAGGTTGTTTATCTAAAGCCTATATATTTGTATTATGGTATACAAGTTGTCACAACAAGTTGTAGATCAGTGTACAAAGAAGCCATTGGCTTATGGAGAGGCCAACCTTGCAGGCCTATAGCCCGCTCTGACCAGATTGTTCTCCTCACCCCCTCCTCGTCTCTAGTCTGTAGGTTTGCTTGATTTGAAGATGTGGTGGCTTCCGCCCAATTGTTTTCTAAGTCTTTTGAACATTTCTCTGTCCTTCTCACTCATGCTAGGTTTTTTCTTTTGGTCATCAAAATCCAGCACACGTAGCTCATCTATACACTGCTTGTAACATTCGTAATACTGCTCCTTGCAAAACTGAATACGATATTTCCTTTCTGGTCTTTCGCACTGGTGGTTTTGGTAGCATTCGAAATATTTCTTCACGCAATACGCCTTGCACAACTCTTCGTGTGATTCAACATTGACAGCATGTTCATTTGCGCCAAACACCAGGGCTAATAGAACGCACCGGATCTACAACGAAAATTCAAGATATGTTAGATTTTGTGAGCAGTCGAGGATGTGTGTTTCAGTTTTGATCAACATTAATTTTGCAAAATATAATGACAACATAATAACAATATGATAGATCAACTAATTCCACCCGCTGCATTACGTTTAATATTAATCTGTGACAAATGCCACAGTTCTGATACTGTGATTGTGAGACTGGGAGACAGGGGGGTTCGGTTTTCCCAGATAATCAAGTATGCGTTAATTTCGAACCTTTAATTTAACTCCACGCAAGTGTGCTGAGAGAACAAAGCTGCCGGTGAAACCAAGCTAACACGAAACTGGCGCGCCATCATGCTAATATACGTGAATATATATATATATATATATATATATATATATATATATATATATATATATATATATATATATATATATATATATATATATATATATATATATATATATGACCCGTTGGCATGTGATGTCTTCAAATGTGTGAATATCCAAGACCTGCTGCATCCCCGTCCTATAACTGGTCTACTAAATATAAAAAATGTCAAATAAATATACATTTTAATTTTGTACCATAACGTTTGATGTGCATGAACGGGTAGGTTGCAACGCTTGATGTGCATAAACTGATATGTTACGCAATTTAATGTTTAATATGATATATAATTGTTAATAAACTCTAATGCAATGTTGCAATGGGAGCTGACTCTCTACACTGGGCTCTACAACACGTGGATGCAGCAGGTCTTGGATGATTTCTTCTTTGGTCGTAGAGGATTTCATGATTTCTTGGTCGTGGCTAAGGAGATCTCCATTCCATTTAAACATTCTAAAATATGCCGGACTTACCCTTACACCTGTGCATAGCGTACGATTAGACACCATCAAAAGGCAGGCACGCCTACATGTTGATTAACTAAATCAACTGTGAACCGTGTCTTTGATAACGTTTTTATGTTGTTGTTGCTCAATATTAGACTGTTTAAATAATAGCGCCACTTTACAGTTAATCATCTATACATATATATATATATATATATATATATATATATATATATATATATATATATATATATATATATATATATATATATATATATATATATATATATATATATATATATATATAAAATTATATATATTATTTATATATATATATATATATATATATATATATATATATATATATATATATATATATATATAATATATATATATATATAATTTTATATTATTCTCTAGCCTGACACGGAAAATGTTCTATATCAAACAAACATACCATGGGGCAGGTTAGCAACCGTTTTTATAAATTTATTTATTTTCAAAAATATGAACCCTCATTATATTATTTGAATCGCAAACGATCTAAATTCTAAAAACAATATAACAAACTAATCATTTCATCAAAATTACCTGTGATATCCACAATTAAGTTAACAACAATGACCAAAAATAAATATATCAACATTTTATAACCGCGTTGTGACAACGACTTCCGTTTATTTGAGATCAGATTATAGTGCAATATTGCATTGGCTAACAGGTTATATCGGCGTCATTTCGTTGAGCATCAGCTGCCATGTTGGTAGATCCAGCAGTAACCGCCAAGAAAGGACTGTTTGGGAAAGTTATTGGAAGGGTTCTGAGCACGATCCCATCTATCATGTTCACACCTTTTGTACATACACTTAGAAATTATATCTTGGTTGGTTCCATGAATGTTCCCAGGGTCAGTTTAGCGGACAGTACGGATTTATTCATCAAAGCAAACTTTGGGGAAATGTGACCAATGTCACGAACAATGTCGTGGTGTACGACTGGGAGCTAATTTTGGAAAACGTTTAATGTAAACGGCCCCCACAAATTAGAAAAGCAGAGGTAATTAATCAATCGTTGAGAACTGTCTTCCATCTTCCACTATTTTGTGGTTGTTAATAACACATTGAGGTTCCAGTTGAGTGTTTCAAAAACAACCTGTTTTAATGTCAGTGTGCTTAACTTCATTTGGTGCACGTGGCATAAAAACTAAGCTGTGCAAATTTACATGCCTTAAGCAAACAATTTTAGAGGTCTCTCATCAAGTCCAAAGGTTACGGCTAGGGCTAGAGTTAGGGATAGAGTTTTCGTAGCCATTCCGAATGAATTCGAAAGTTTTTTTAGAGGTCACGTCATGCCATGTCATGTCATACTCAGTTTTGCTGTACACTGCCAGCTCTCTGATCTTCTTGAAGCCCCCAACGCACATTGCAGAATTTGGCCACAGAATAGGGTCATCCGCCAAGCAGCTCTGGTCGATACTGATGCGATGGAATAGGTTGGATATGTGCATTGTGACGAACTCATCCAGTGATTTGAGGTGGGTGTTCTGTACTTTTTCTTCGGTCGCTTCGGGAGAGGCGGTTGCTCTTCTGGAGAGGCTAGTTTTGTGAACATTTTGTGAGCTGCCATATTAGCTTTCGTTGCGGAATGGAAGACGCTGCTGAATACGTCACAGGCGACCAGCTCTATGCTAGCATACCACAGACTCGGGGTTTCAAGGTAATGATGGCTACTTTGCTCTCAACAGTAATAATATCTTCCAAATTTATATGGAATATGATGTCGTTTCTTGGTGCATGTGCTGCGTCTGGAGCTATATATCTGTCCCTAGCTATGCGAATAGCAGCGCACGGAAGATGTTGAACCTTCGCAGTCATTTCCCCTTACTAGCATTGCGTTTAAAATTTATGCGAAAGAGCCACAACATAAAGCAGTTGAGGATTGTTTACATCCTTTGGGCGTGGTGGACTGCTCCAGGTGAGCTAAAGTGGATTCCGCAGGCGGCATTTTTTCCCAAGTAGATCAGGGTCAGCTCCGGCAGCTCAATGTAGGCTGTGCCCTCGGTCTGGATGTCCTCACGTGCCCTCGGTCTGGTGGTCCTCACGTGCCCTCGGTCTGGTGGTCCTCGTCTGCCATCGGTCTGGTGGTCCTCATGTGCAGTCGGTCTGGTGGTCCTCATGTGCCCTCGGTCTGGTGGTCCTCGTGTGTCCTCGGTCTGATGGTCCTCATGTGCCCTCGGTCTGGTGGTCCTCATGTGCCCTCGGTCTGGTGGTCCTCATGTGCCCTCGTTCTGGTGGTCCTCATGTGCCCTCGGTCTGGTGGTCCTCATGTGCAATATGTGTCCACCTATCTTGGAAACACTTGAATAGTGATACCGTCGACCCACAAGATGGTCAGAAACACTCATTGAAAACAGTGACCAACGTTTTTGGATATGACAGCGAGGGCCCAAACACTTCTCGGTGGCTGGTTGGTTGCCAATACACTCTTCAGATTTACATGCTGTCGATAGCAAAGTATCAACTCTTCCTTGAAACCCTATACGTTGTATCTAGCGAAGAGCTTGTCGTCCTTGACCTCTTCAGCAGCGACGTACCTCACAAAAGTGTAACAAAACCATCCTCTCTAGAAGAGCAGCCGTTACCCCCGAAGAAACTGGGAGGACATCCAGCTCAAATCACAATGTAAAGTATATGTCTGTTTGATTTAATTACTTTTGAATAACTATTAGCAACAGAATAGCAGGGCTCGAAAAGCTTGTAGTTAAACCACCCTCGTGGATATTGACATATTGGTGCCAAATATGATGATAATGCCTTGTGGAAAAACAAATACCACTGTCTAATCATGACATTTGCTAAATTGCCTTGAACTCAGCAGTCAACGAAATTCAGGAACCGGAAGAACCCTGGAAACCTTGGAAAGACCCAGCTACAGAACGTCAATTTGCAGATCTGGCAAAGGCACGGTTGAGACGGAGCGTGTTGAGTTGAACCAATGGTAAAGCGCATTGGGTATTTAGGCAACCATAACGCCTCTAGTGACGGCGACTGAATTTGGTAAACTGAGAGTATAATATATATAGGGATTGCAAGGGGCCGGCACAAGCTACATTTGAAGGCATCCAAATTATCAGGAAATATAATCCTGGCTGGTTATACCTGCTTTACAATTAGACTTCAAAATTATCGGTCAGATTTAACCATTCAATGTTTTTTTTTCTAGACATTAAATGTCTTAGTGATATTTACATTCACGACATTTTTACGGTTTATGGTGATATATATTTATGTTCGATGCTTTATCACTGTCAATGTGATCGATTGTATTGCCGTCTGATGTGAACGATTACAATCTCGTCGAACCAGGAACAATGCGCTAACTACACTTCTGCAGTACTCCATGCACTCATTGGTCAAGTGAGTACCAACTCATTGATCAATCTCGACCTGGCAAGCGCAAGACACTTAAATCTACATATGTGAGAAGTGCCTTCCCGGGCCATTGTGTGCGGTCCAACAGAACAAAGGTGGGGGAGTCATAGTGCATTCATTCAGCCTATTCCACCGCCTCAAGATCGGCCAGAGCTTCGTGGCGGATGACCCCATTATCATACGTATATCCCTAAAGTTACATAACAATAATTGTGCTTATATAATATAATACTATAAAATGTTTGTGATGTGATGAAAACCGTAACATCACATGACGTCGGGCGTGGGTTGAGTTATGAAAATATCGCCTACTAGTCATGATAAACGTACTCATAATCAATTACTTAGAATCGGAATGGGAATCGGAAGTGTTTATTTGACCCACAGATTAAGCAGTACGGTTGTCAATACAGTAAAAATCTACAGCTCAAGTAACCAGTTTGCTGTAGATAAACTTAAAAGGTGTCTTGGCGACTGCCACTTTGTATGACTACCCCAGATAAGATTTTCTTGTAATGTCACACCAAAAAGATTAAAGGTTTGGTCTGTTTTGATTCTAATTTCATTTTTTTTCAGTTTTTATTTCTCAATTTGCGTATTATGTACTTGGATTTAGTTTTATTTAAAGTTCATTAATTTTCCATTCGTTTAATTTATTTAATTCTGTGTTTAAACGTACACCTGCAGTAATAGGCAGAGTTTCAGAAGTGTTATCGTTGTATTTAATATATTTTTTATATTTTTCAAGTAGATTTCCATTAGTTCGGGAGGGATGTCGCATATTCCATACATGTGTAATTTGTCTAATATAATTTTGTGGTCTAAGGTTTCAAATGCTTTTAACAGATCTAAAAATATATTGATATATGTTTCATTTGAATGCAGTGCTGGTGTAGATCTGTCAATAAATTCCATAATGGCATATTCAGTTGAGTGACCAGATTTTAAGCCGTATCGGTTAGCATTGAAAAGTGAAATTTCTTTAAAAAATTAATATATCTGATTATGCATAACTTAATCAACAACTTTAGATATTACAGGTAATAGTGATATCGGTCTGTAGTTACATAACAGAAGTAATGTGACGCCACTGTGCAGATGGTAGATCACGGAACACACGTACCTGGGAAACGGTTAATGCGTGTCTGTTTTAAATCTAAAGTTATTGCTTCCGAACCACACGTGTGTTAGTTTTCCACGGGGTCGACCGCCGCCTCTAGGTAGTACTTGGCGGTAACAATGCCTAACATATGGGGTGCTATTGAGGTGGTCAGGTGGGGCGGTGCTTGCTCACCCACGCCACCGTGTAGCAGACTGCGAATGGCTCCTTTCGCACTATAGGGTCCACATAAGATGACCGAAAGGTTACATATGAGGAAACTGTAGCCGGTGAATGTGTCGGCCATTTTGACGTTTCTGTCGTGGGGTCGTAAGTCACATTATAACGGATCAAACCTCGCGCAAGAAGGAAAGCAATGTAAATGCGCATTTATTTACGATAACGTGTTACTTTAGCGTTTGTTTATTTATACCGCCTTATTACAATAACATATTTCCAAACATGGCTGTTGCTCTTTTGGAATGTTCTTATGTGAGAGGGATTGCTGTAATATTTTTACATTAAAAAATATACATTTTAACTCACCAGAAATAGCTTCATCGTGTCGTTTGTTCAGACAGAGAGAACCAGACGCCTTCTGTGTGTGTTGTGATTCAATGATTACATAAACCAGTATGTGCACCTCCTTGCGAACGTCTTCATAATGACCTAGATATACTTTTTATACCGACCACGTCATTGGTCGTAGTCTAAGTAGCGTCATTGGTCGTAGTCTAATATATATATATATATATATATATATATATATATATATATATATATATATATATATATATATATATATATATATATATATATATATATATATATATATATATAATGCAATATCTCGAAAACTAGCGAACCGATTTTTTTTTAAGCTTAGCTCCATCAACCAGTTAACCCTAACCCTATTTCAAGGCTTATATCTCATCTAAACCCTAAACCTAACCGGTTGGTTGAGCTAACTTGTTCAGTGAATAAACCTTGAAGCAATCTCTGCTACGGACTATCCCGGCCATAGTCGGGCAAAGGCGCGCTCTAGATCGCCATTAGAAAATCAGCGCATGACTATTGGCGACGCTGAAAATCGGTATGTAGTGTTTTACTGATGATTGTTGTTATGTTGGGCTTGACAACAATGCCAATTTCCGAGTGAAAACGAGGCAAACGCACCGTCTGCAGGTGCAGAACCTGTTTTGCACAGATGGTCGCATACGCATGCGCAGAAGCAGTTGATTGGAAGTTTATTCTGCATTATGGGCAGCTGGTCGCCTGTTTTATGTTATCATATTACAACATGTCAAGTTTGTTATTTGGTTCAGTATAGCACATGCTAGTGAGACGTAGAATTCATCCTAGCAAACAGCAGGGGAGACGGGGTTAGTTGTATACAGGGGCAAGTTGTTACAGAGGCGTTTCAAACAAAAGAAATAGCACACATATGGAGTCACCATCGACAATAGTTGGTTGGAAGACCACCAGCAGACACACTGTCCCAAAACCGGGAGCTAAGAAGCCGAATTTAACGAGATGTGTACAAAAAAATGTTTTATCCATCTAAAACTTGTTTGGTATGCCCGTGTAATATCATTTCACATTTTATGTTTCGTGAATGAATCCTGAAACATGGCTACTATAGTATAGTATAAGGAGTTATGCCAAATAGATGTTAAATTGACATTCCGGATTTGTTATCGTTCACGTGCGTTTAGCTGCAAAAGTGTGTTGGGGCAAGTTGCTGCAATGGTATTGGGGCAACTTGTTACAATGGTATTGGGGCAAGTTGCTGCAATGGTATTGTCGCACGTTGTTATAACTGTAACAACGCTCGGGCGGCACATACTGATGACTCAACCAACGAGTTGTGTGTTGACAATGACTGAAAGAACAACGTTTATTTCAACACGACGAATGAACGTTTTATTTCATTGGTGAAGCCTAGCCTACTGGTTTATAACAAGTACTATATATGAAAAAAAATTATCATCAAATATCTCAGATGGGCGGGTAAAAATAGATAACAAATTGTTGGAATCTCGATAAGCCAATGGCTTCCTTGTCCAAATGCCACCTGTTTTTTGCCTTGGAAAACAATCTTGTTAACTTTTAAGGCACAGCCCAATTTGAACAGTTAATAAATATTGCAATTCATTGAAATGTGGCTGCTCGTACGCGTGTGCATATATATATATATATATATATATATATATATATATATATATATATATATATATATATATATATATATATATATATATATATATATTGTCATTCATTATTTCATGCTGCATTCAATAATTTATGCTCCATTCAAAATTGTTTGTTAAGTAAGAACCTAGGAATTAGCCCCCGTTGTTAATTAAAACTTAAAAGCTTAATATATGAAACTGAAGAATAAGTGTGTATAATACAATTAATGTAATAACAGTAACACATACGATACGAGTGACACTTGGTTTGCGGTCTACGCGTTCTTTGCTGTAACAACGTGCACCGTGTAATGTAACAAGTTGTTAGAATAGTTTGTTTCCATAGATCGCGCCTGAGAAACTTCACATATCTACCTAACTATAACATGCAATAACAATGGTATGGTACATTTTATTAACACGAATAATGAGTTTAATGTATACGTAAACATAAATAATGCAACTAACATATTTTTTTCAAGTGACTGTAACGGAAAATTGTGACAACCAGCCCCGGTCTCCCCTACATCATCGCTGATTTGGCGAAGTGTTTATATTCGTCGTGCGAACAAATACTAACGCATTGTGAACATTCTCGTGCGTGCGCGTGTGCGCGTTCGTATTCGCATGGGTGCGTGCGCGCATGCGCGTTTGTGTGAGTGTGTCTTCCCACGATCTGCCAGGCAACAGCCGCCCTGATTTGTTACTCTTTGATGTTTACTGGTGATTGTAAAACTATTCAGTTGCATTATTGTTCTATAAACATCCAGTTTGGATGGCCTCGTATTGTCGCCCTCGATGGCGGTCCGTGAATCACCTCTACCCGGCCGTGTCCGACCATAATTACGAATAGTGAGGTGATGGTATGAGCACGACTAACGGCCTATTACAAGGATGATCATAATCGAGAGGTAACCATATATGTCAAGGTATCTCCGTTTAATAGGTAAAGTGTTGATTTCAAATGCCTGACACATTAGTATTGCATATATGTGATCGAAGTTCAATTGTATTTACATAGCTGTTGCCTGAGCCGTGATTTCATAAAGGGCCATCACACTAATGTAACACGATCAAGTGAACTAGTATTGCCTGTGTATATTCTTCGCGGAATATGCTAGTTAAACTATGGGAACAACCTTATTAAGACCCGTGTTTTAATAAATAGACCGTCGTGACTTTCTTAAGATACATGATTATTTTTTTATTTTGATAAGAATAAGCGAGAGAAGCACGGGGAGCCTTATGGTCGAGATAGTTTGAACTGGATCAATATGACTGAAGAAGGCGTGACAAAACGAGACTAGAACACTTTCCTGCTAGAATAAACACACCATGAATCAATATTTAACTAAATTTCCAATCGAAAAGTCAGTGCGTGCGTGCGTGCGTGCGTGCGTGCGTGCGTGCGTGCGTGCGTGCGTGCGTGCGTGCGTGCGTGCGTGCGTGCGTCCGTGCTTGCGCGCGTGTAGTATACGTGCGCTTTTGGACGTGTGGTTATACGTGTGGTTATACGCTATCCATTGATAAGCATGTGTAATCGTGGTGAGTGCTAACGAGAAACATGTGGTAATGGAAAACTAGAATGGCGACGACAAAGGGAAAGGACTAACAGTGGAGCGTAAACAATACGCACGAGTAATGAAACGAGAGCCATATGGTAGAACCGTCTGGTAGAACCATCTGGTAGAACCGTCTGGTAGAACCATCTGGTAGAACCGTCTGGTAGAACCATCTGGTTTAACCATCTGGTAGAACCATCTGGTAGAACCATCTGGTAGAACCATCTGGTAGAACCGTCTGGTAGAACCATCTAGTAGAACCATCTGGTAGAACCATCTGGTAGAACCATATGGTAGAACCGTCTGGTAGAACCATCTGGTAGAACCGTCTGGTAGAACCATCTGGTTTAACCATCTGGTAGAACCATCTGGTAGAACCATCTGGTAGAACCATCAGGTAGAACCATCTGGTAGAACCATATGGTAGAACCGTCTGGTAGAACCATCTGGTAGAACCATCTGGTAGAACCATCTGGTAGAACCGTCTGGTAGAACCATATGGTAGAACCATCTGGTAGAACCATCTGGTAGAACCATCTGGTAGAACCATATGGTAGAACTGTCTGGTAGAACCATCTGGTAGAACCATCTGGTAGAACCATCTGGTAGAACCGTCTGGTAGAACCATATGGTAGAACCATCTGGTAGAACCATCTGGTAAAACCATTTGGTAGAACCATCTGGTAGAACCATATGGTAGAACCGTCTGGTAGAACCATCTGGTAGAACCGTCTGGTAGAACCATCTGGTAGAACCGTCTGGTAGAACCATCTGGTTTAACCATCTGGTAGAACCATCTGGTAGAACCATCTGGTAGAACCATCTGGTAGAACCGTCTGGTAGAACCATCTGGTAGAACCATCTGGTAGAACCATATGGTAGAACCGTCTGGTAGAACCATTTGGTAGAACCATCTGGTAGAACCATCTGATAGAACCGTCTGGTAGAACCATATGGTAGAACCATCTGGTAGAACCATCTGATAGAACCATGTGGTAGAACCGTCTGGTAGAACCATCTGGTAGAACCATCTGGTAGAACCATCTGGTAGAACCGTCTGGTAGAACCATATGGTAGAACCATCTGGTAGAACCATCTGGTAGAACCGTCTGTTAGAACCATCTGGTAGAACCATCTGGTAGAACCATCTGGTAGAACCAACTGGTAGAACCATATGGTAGAACCGACTGGTAGAACCATCTGGTAGAACCATCTGGTAGAATCGTCTGGTAGAACCATATGGTAGAACCGTCTGGCAGAACCGTCTGGTAGAACCGTCTGGTAGAACCGTCTGGTAGAAGCATCTGGTAGAACCATCTGGTAGAACCGTCTGGTAGAACCATATGGTAGAACCGTCTGGTAGAACCATCTGGTAGAACCATCTGGTAGAACCATCTGGTTGAACCATCTGGTAGAACCATATGGTAGAACCATCTGGTAGAACCGTCTGGTAGAACCATCTGGTAGAACCGTCTGGTAGAACCATCTGGTAGAACCGTCTGGTAGAACCATCTGGTTGAACCATCTGGTTGAACCGTCTGGTAGAACCGTCTGGTAGAAACATCTAGTAGAAACATCTGGTAGAACCGTCTGGTAGAACCATATGGTAGAACCGTCTGGTAGAACCATCTGGTAGAACCGTCTGGTAGAACCGTCTAGTAGAACCGTCTGGTAGAACCGTCTGGTAGAACCATCTGGTAGAACCGTCTGGTAGAACCATATGGTTGAACCATCTGGTAGAACCGTCTGGTAGAACCGTCTGGTAGAACCATCTGGTAGAACCATCTGGTAGAACCGTCTGGTAGAACCATATGGTAGAACCGTCTGGTAGAACCATCTGGTAGAACCGTCTGGTAGAACCGTCTGGTAGAACCATCTGGTAGAACCGTCTGGTAGAACCGTCTGGTAGAACCGTCTGGTAGAACCATCTGGTTGAACCATCTGGTAGAACCATCTGGTTTAACACTTTGTTAGAACCATCTGGTTGAACCATATGGTAGAACCATCTGGTTTAACCCTCTGGTAGAACCATATGGTAGAACCGTCTGGTAGAACCGTCTGGTAGAACCGTCTGGTATAACCCTCTGGTAGAACCATCTGGTTTAACACTCTGGTAGAACCATCTGGTAGAACCGTCTGGTTTAACCCTCTGGTAGGGTAGAACCATCTGGTTTAACCCTCTGGTAGAACCTTCTGGTAGAACCATCTGGTAGAACCGTCTGGTTTAACCCTCTGGTAGAACCATCTGGTAGAACCATCTGGTAGAACCGTCTGGTAGAACCGTCTGGTTTAACCCTCTGATAGAACCATCTGGTTTAACCGTCTGGTAGAACCGTCTGGTAGAACCATCTGGTAGAACCTTCTGGTTTAATCCTCTGGTAGAACCATCTGGTAGAACCGTCCGGTAGAACCGTCTGGTAGAACCATCTGGTAGAACCGTCTGGTTTAACCCTCTGGTAGAACCATCTGGTAGAACCATCTGGTAGAACCGTCTGGTAGAACCATATGGTAGAACCGTCTGGTAGAACCGTCTGGTAGAACCGTCTGGTAGAACCATCTGGTAGAACCATCTGGTAGAACCATCTGGTTGAACCATCTGGTAGAACCATATGGTAGAACCATCTGGTAGAACCGTCTGGTAGAACCATCTGGTAGAACCGTCTGGTAGAACCATCTGGTAGAACCGTCTGGTAGAACCATCTGGTTGAACCATCTGGTAGAACCGTCTGGTAGAACCGTCTGGTAGAAACATCTAGTAGAAACATCTGGTAGAACCGTCTGGTAGAACCATATGGTAGAACCGTCTGGTAGAACCATCTGGTAGAACCGTCTGGTAGAACCATCTGGTAGAACCGTCTGGTAGAACCGTCTGGTAGAACCGTCTGGTAGAACCGTCTGGTTGAACCGTCTGGTAGAACAGTCTGGTAGAACCGTCTGGTAGAACCGTCTGGTAGAACCATCTGGTAGAACCGTCTGGTAGAACCGTCTGGTAGAACCGTCTGGTAGAACCGTCTGGTAGAACTATCTGGTAGAACCGTCTGGTAGAACCGTCTGGTAGAACCGTCTGGTAGAACCGTCTGGTAGAACAATCTGGTTGAACCATCTGGTAGAACCATCTGGTTTAACCCTCTGTTAGAACCATCTGGTTGAACCATCTGGTTGAACCATCTGGTTTAACCCTCTGGTAGAACCATATGGTAGAACCGTCTGGTAGAACCGTCTGGTAGAACCGTCTGGTTTAACCCTCTGGTAGAACCATCTGGTTTAATCCTCTGGTAGAACCATCAGGTAGAACCGTCTGGTTTAACCCTCTGGTAAAACCATCTGGTTTAACCCTCTGGTAGAACCGTCTGGTAGAACCATCTGGTAGAACCGTCTGGTTTAACCCTCTGGTAGAACCATCTGGTAGAACCATCTGGTAGAACCGTCTGGTAGAACCATCTGGTAGAACCGTCTGGTAGAACCGTCTGGTTTAACCCTCTTGTAGAACCATCTGGTTGAACCATTTGGTTGAACCATCTGGTTTAACCCTCTGGTTGAACCATATGGTAGAACCGTCTGGTAGAACCGTCTGGTAGAACCGTCTGGTAGAACCATCTGGTTTAACCCTCTGTTAGAACCATCTGGTTGAACCATCTGGTTGAACCATCTGGTTTAACCCTCTGGTAGAACCATATGGTAGAACCGTCTGGTAGAACCGTCTGGTTTAACCCTCTGGTAGAACCATCTGGTAGAACCGTCCGGTAGAACCGTCTGGTAGAACCATCTGGTAGAACCGTCTGGTTTAACCCTCTGGTAGAACCGTCTGGTAGAACCATCTGGTAGAACCGTCTGGTAGAACCGTCTGGTTTAACCCTCTGGTAGAACCATCTGGTAGAACCGTCTGGTTTAACCCTCTGGTAGAACCAACTGGTTTAACCCTCTGGTAGAACAGTCTGGTAGAACCATCTGGTAGAACCGTCTGGTTTAACCCTCTGGTAGAACCATCTGGTAGAACCGTCCGGTAGAACCGTCTGGTAGAACCATCTGGTAGAACCGTCTGGTTTAACCCTCTGGTAGAACCGTCTGGTTTAACCCTCTGGTAGAACCATCTGGTAGAACCGTCTGGTAGAACCGTCTGGTAGAACCATCTGGTAGAACCGTCTGGTTTAACCCTATGTTAGAACCATCTGGTAGAACCGTCTGGTTTAACCCTCTGGTAGAACCATCTGGTAGAATCGTCCGGTAGAACCATCTGGTTGAACCATCTGGTAGAACCGTCTGGTAGAACCATCTGGTAGAACCGTCTGGTTTAACCCTCTGGTAGAACCATCTGGTAGAACCGTCCTGTAGAACCGTCTGGTAGAACCATCTGGTAGAACCGTCTGGTTTAACCCTCTAGTAGAACCATCTGGTAGAACCGTCTGGTTTAACCCTCAGGTAGAACCATCTGGTAGAACCGTCCGGTAGAACCATCTGGTTGAACCATCTGGTAGAACCGTCTGGTTTAACCCTCTGGTAGAACCATCTGGTAGAACCGTCTGGTTTAACCCTCTGGTAGAACCATCTGGTAGAACCGTCCGGTAGAACCATCTGGTTGAACCATCTGGTAGAACCGTCCGGTAGAACCGTCTGTTAGAACCATCTGGTAGAACCGTCTGGTTTAACCCTCTGGTAGAACCATCTGGTAGAACCGTCTGGTTTAACCCTGTGGTAGAACCATCTGGTAGAACCGTCCGGTAGAACCATCTGGTTGAACCATCTGGTAGAACCATCTGGTAGAACCATCTGGTAGAACCGTCTGGTGGAACCGTCTGGTAGAACCGTCTGGTAGAACCATCTGGTAGAACCATCTGGTAGAACCATCTGGTAGAACCGTCTGGTAGAACCATCTGGTAGAACCGTCTGGTAGACCCATATGGTAGAACCGTCTGGTAGAACCATCTGGTAGAACCATCTGGTAGAACCGTATGGTAGAACCGTCTGGTTTAACCCTCTGGTAGAACCATCTGGTAGAACCGTCTGGTTTAACCCTCTGGTAGAACCATCTTGTAGAACCGTCCGGTAGAACCATCTGGTTGAACCTTCTGGTAGAACCATCTGGTATAACCATCTGGTAGAACCATCTGGTAGAACCATCTGGTAGAACCGTCTGGTAGAACCATCTGGTAGAACCGTCTGGTAGAACCATCTGGTAGAACCATCTGGTAGAACCGTCTGGTAGAACCGTCTGGTTTAACCCTCTGGTAGAACCGTCTGGTAGAACCGTCTGGTAGAATCGTCTGGTAGAACCTTCTGGTAGAACCATCAGGCCAGCGTGTAGCAGCCAACGTGTATTTGTTAGCATTGGCCCAACGTTGGCCCACTGTCTATCATCAGCGTCGGCAACGTTGCTCTCGCGCTCGCGCTCTGAACTCGGTGACGTAAAAGAATTCAAACTGAAAAATTATCGATGGAAAATTTATATTCCGTATATATAATATCAAACACATAAAATATCGATGGAAAATTTATATTCCGTATATATAATATCAAACACATAAAATATCGATGGAAAATTTATATTCCGTATATATAATATCAAACATAAAATATCGATGGAAAATTTATATTCCGTATTGCATTGGAGCTCCGCATGTAAAACGCATTGGAGTTGAATTAATCATAGAAAATCTGAATTGTTGAAAATATTTGCCTCGGCCTTTTGGTTGCACGCACAGAGAGAGGAGTCAATCGCTCCGTTCTCGCTCCACGAGTCACTTTTACACTATCTATGTCTATAAAGTGAGGAGCGAGAACGGTGCGATCCTCTTCGTGTGGTTGCATAATCTGATTTTATTTATCTTTTTCCCTAATGATGTATCATGACACAAGAATAACATGCATGCATATGCGATATTTGTGTTGCAACGCGATTTGCCTGTTCGTTGACGTAATGCCTAATTATGTTATTTCAGTGCACGCAGAAGGTAAGTGGTTCTTTTGTAATTTATAAGTAAATAGTTATGCATGTGTCTGGCATGTCTTTCAACAAGCTTAATTGTTGCACTTGTTCATACGTACCTTATTGAACTCTTTAACAGTTGCAAGTTAGTTACAGATCTCTATTAACAGATAACAAATAACCTTTTGTAGCTGTTTCCATTTAAAATTAATAATTGCATGGTTAGCTTCGGTTCCTTTTGTTAGTTTAATTTAATCATTATACCTTTTACATTCCTATCATCACTCATAATTTGAACTCTAAACATCATCACATGTTCTAGGTTTTCTCCTATGATATGTCTAATGCATTTGATGTGTCTTGTTCTTTTGAGAACTTCCAAATGTGTGGGTTTCAGTGCTTCTATTTTTTTGTAAGTACATGGAAAAAAAATTTTTTCTTAATGAACTAACCTGTGAAAATACTTTTTGCTCTAATAATGGCATCAAGATGGGCATTTCATAGGCTTGTGTTATAAAACAAATTAGAGCTATTGTAAAAGAAATAAAAGATGGTGCAAATGAAATGCTTGACATACCATTATCTGATACTGATAATGGACAGGGAATAAACTCTGCCATTCTCAGAAGAACACGGACATGATTTAGCACTGTCATTTTCTTATGAACATGACATGGCAGATGGATTACCTCGAGAGTTCCTGTCTACTTTCTCACATCCTTGCAAACCACTGGAATCAAACATGGTGACAAAAAATTACAAATGTTTAGTGTCAGCATTTATATGTGACACTCCTTCTCGAGCATTTTGGAAGAATGTGAAGTCGCATTCAGGTTATGCAGCATGTGGGGAGTGGAATGGTAAAATGACCTTTCCAGAAACATATGCCCCTCTGCGTACAAATGTAACCTTTGATGAAATGACAGATGAAGAGCCCCATCAAGGTGCCTCGCCTCTTCAAGGAACCGGCATAGGCCAGCCAGTTTCAACTTGACTACACGCACCTTGTATGTCTTGGTGTAATCGGGTGGTTACTGCTTCTATGGATGAGAGAACCGTTGCGGTGTCGTGTGGGATCGGTTGTGACAAAGAGAATGTCAATAGCATTGACCTCCATGCATGGTTTCATTACCAAGGAATTTGCCAGAAAACCAAGTGAAATTGACAGATGGAAGGCAACTGAATTCCGCCAGTTTTTGTTGCATACTGGTCCAGTTGCTCTTATCAACAAACTTCACTAAGATGTCTACAATAATTTTTTGCTGCTCCGTGTAGGTATATTAATTTTGGCTAACCCATACCTATGTTCACTATATTGTGACTATGCTCATGATCTGTTGGTGCTGTTTGTACATCACTTTGGGGGATTATATCGAAGAGACATGCTGGTCTACAATGTTCATGGCCTTGTTCATCTTGCCAATAATGTCAGGAAATTTGGCTCTCTAGATAATGTATCTTCCTTTCCTTTTGAAAACGTCCTCCAGTCCGTGAAGAAGATGGTGAAGAAACACACATGTCTCCTCCCACAAATTTTGAGGCGAATGTTAGAATTGAAAGGACACGCACTAAGGAGAAGAAGCACTGTGAGGAAAAATTGGGAATTAAAAATGTGTGTGCCTGCAGGATTTTCACACTTCAGACAGTATAAAGAAGTCCATTTTGACAAAACCTTGGTTACAACAGCAATGGGTAACAGTTGTGTGACAATGAAAGGAGAGATTGTGTTAGTTTGCAACATTTTGTTTGATGATCGACAAGACTCTGTTTTTATTGTTGTCAAAAATTCCAACTGTGTTGATGATTTTTACGTGTATCCATGTGCGTCAAGTTGTCTAGGTGTGCATCAAGTGTCTAGTCTCAGCAGGATAATGACAGTTTTTCCAAAGAATCTCCGAAATGAAATGCATGATCTTGCTATGTGGTTATGAAAAATATGTTGTCTATCCAATGTATCTTACTTAGAAAGATTGTTTTCTAAGATTGGGAGTGCTATGATGCTGGACTCTATTGTGCAACATCATGAGTAATGATTTGTATTGTCAGGTCTAACCGCAATGTAAATGATGACTTTTTCAGTGATTTTGTAGTATATTTCATCCAGAAAATGCCATGTAATGAAAGAAGTAACAAAGTAATTTCACATTATCTGAAATAGCAATTTTACTTTCAATGGCTGTGAAGAGTGCATTACTTCTACGATCATTGTTGTGCTGTTTGCTTCACATTAGTTTCTTTGCAGCTGTGTTTGTAGTAGTGGGGTTTATGGATGGACATGAAGTGGAGACTGTGCCAGCATCATGGGTAGATGATGCTGAGCAAGAAATCTCATGGCCACCTTACACCATCTCTAAGATAACAATAGCTGTTAAGAACTTGGATCCTCCACCTCCTTCATGGACGGTGTTCCCCATCAAGAGGGTATTCTGTAAAGTTGGTGAGTGTTAGTGACTTACTCTGTACTTAAGTAAGGGCCTCAAAAGTTACACGAGTGTATTAATGCTCATATTGGCCATTCATATTAGTGACTTGTGTTTTTCAATCCATCCTTTCTCCTTACACTTTATCTTTATTGCATATGCTCCAAATCATATGATGCATTGCTGCTAGTAATATCTGGTGATGATCGATCAAGTTCAAGTATATTCTAATTTCAAATATTTTTTCTCAGATTCGTATGAGAACGCTAGAGCCAGGTGTCGACAGGCAGATGACACCTATGATGTGGGCACTACTGATACAGATGCTCCTACCAAGAGAAGAAGGATGTATGTACACTTTATCTCTCATAGATTTTCATACATATGTTTATGTGGAAATATGTGTCAGTGGCCAAAAATATGTCAGTTGGATGAGATAGGAGGCATTATGTTGAAGTAATTTGTTCTTCAGGGAAACAACATACTAACAGTAGCACTTTGAGATAGAAAACAAGTGGTGCTCATTCCATTTTTAGTAGGTAAGTGTATCTTGATAGTTTCTATGCATTTCGTTTTCACTGATTATGTTATCATCTTTTCAGAGGCTGTCAAACTGAACACAATTCTTAAAGAAATTACAGAAGATTGCGGGAGCTTTTAAATTTTGGCTGCGCTAAGCGAAGGACCGGGATAGAGGCTGGAAGAGGAGGACTCTTCTGAAAACACCGAACACCCTGAACAACCCCAGTGAAGACTGAATCTGATACTGAACTTCTTTTCCTATTTACTATTTCTTTTCATTCAAAAAGAAACGCAATCACTATATGATGCCCTCAGTGCTCTGCATATTATGAACTAATAAACTGGACACAGAAAAAACTGTCCCTGTCCCGTTTATTAGTTCATAATATGCAATGCTTCTGGTCGCTTTTGAATTGTACATTCGTCATGTTCTATGTTCACAATGTTAAGTTTCGTTAAGGACTGAATGCAAGAAAGACCTGTGTGCCTAATTTCCTACCCCTGTACAGTAATGTTCAATCAGTTGATCCCCGTGTGCCTTTCAGCATCGAAGGTTTATAAATGTGGGTTTTGTTTAATCCATTGCAGTGCCTTTGTATTGAAACAAACTGGTTAGTTTTTATTAAATACTGTTGAACTTATGGTTTTCAAGCCATTTTAGACTTGTCCTACAAAGCACATGATAAGGATTCTCTTTTTCTTTGGAACGTGCATTTAACAGTGCAGTGTCACTGACACTTGTGTTTCCGTGCAAAACGACAAATATCCAGTGTTGATTAAATTTGTAGTGTATGCATAATGCTTAGAAAGAAATAAGCAGTGGTGCATTCCTGGCGAGTGGGGGACAACGTCTGTCTGTGTGTCGAATGCTATAACTAAAGATCTGACTTGTTTGTACATCGTCTTTTAAATACCAAAATGAGTATATAACAATTGGCGACGAGGATACAAATGGCATCACTTGGTCGCATAGAACCGTACGACGGAAACAGCGACTTAGACGCGTACTTAGAACGTGTAGAGCTGTACTTTATCGCGAATAACATCGGCTCGGTAAGTAGCGATGCTAGTGAAACCACGAGGAAGCTGGCTGACAGTAAGAAAGTTGCAACATTCCTAACGTTGGTGGGATCCGAAACGTATCTGCTTTTGAAGAGTTTGTTGAGTCCAAAATTGCCATCACGTTTTTTGAAATAGCTGCAAAGTTCAAAGACCATCGGAAACCACGACGGTTGACAGTGGCAGAAAGATACAAGTTTCATCAACAACTCAGGTGACTATTGAACAACTGCGTGGATTGTTCGCGACACATGCTTTGCCAGAGACTATTGTTACGGATAATGGCACTTACTTCACCAGTGCCGAATTCCAGCAGTTTGTCGAGAGAAACAACATCCAACATATCACGTCACCAGCCTATCATCCATCTTCTAACGGTCTCGCGGAAAGGGCGGTGCAGCTGGTGAAGAGGGGATTGGTGAAGTTGAAGGATGGAACAATGGAGACTAGAATGTCTCGCTACCTGATGACCTACAGGGTGACTCCTCACAGCACTACGGGAAGCTCGCCGAATGAACTGTTGATGGGCCGCAAACTGCGAACGTTGTTGGACGCGGTACATCCTAGCATCAGCAGTAAAGTTTTCCAACATCAAGAAAAAATGACCGAGTACTACAACAAGAAGTCAAAGGAGCGATGCTTCAACCCAGGCGATGCAATCTACGTCAAGAACCACACACAGAGCGCACCTAAGTGGATTCCAGCTGTTCTGCGAGAACAGAACAACAACGTCATGATATCAGAGGCAGCTGATGGTCACTACTTGAGACGTCATAGTGATCCGTGCGCCGACGTCATACAGAGGCAATAGACAACTCAGTGGAGCAAGAGGCTTTTGCTGCACCGGAAGCAGGTATCGAACGACCCGAGCCTGGAGATAATGAAATGACAAGAGACGTGACTCCAATACCCGATGGAGCTATGGGCAACAACACACATGTAATGCAACCATATCCTACAGTGACATATACAGATGGGACCCCTACTTCTGTTCGCAGATCGTAGAGACTCAGGAAAGCTCCGGACAGATTAACTCTGTAGTCAGAGTAGCACTACACAGTAGCTGTGGGGCATACTATTCCCCTGTATCACAAAGAAGGACAGGACATTCTACCCTGGGCCTTAGTTTTTAATTATTTAGGTAGAAGTTGTATCCTGGACTGATTATGGACTTTAAAAACTGGTGAGGAGGAGATTGTAGTGTATGCATAATGCTTAGAAAGAAATAAGCAGTGGGGCATTCCTGGCGAGTGGGGGACAACGTCTGTCTGTGTGTCGAATGCTATAACTAAATATCTGACTTGTTTGTACATCGTCTTTTAAATACCAAAATGAGTATATAACAACATTGTTCGGTGATTATTATTACAATATTATGTGTAATGACTATTCTAATTCAGAGTAATAGTGGGAGAAGTGAAATGAAGTATTCATTATGAAAACTTGCAGTTTGATAAGGAAGGAAAAGAACATTTTACACAGAAATATGTTTTGTGATGACTTGTGAAGATATAGATATTTAAATCCCCAGTTAATTTGTTTTTGTGCTTTGGTAAAAATGCTAATTGCAATGTTTTTGTTTCTGTGTGTATTATTACATTATTAGAATATTTGTTCTTGGCCTCCGACTTCGCGTCTTCGACTTGGCGTTCATGTCGCAAAAATTCGCTAAATACTCAGTATATGAAGTTGAAAGTGATGCACGTACTGACGTTTGTTGAAAACATATGTTCAATTAATTTGTATAATATGTGTTTAATTAATGATGTGTAGTTCGATTACTTTGACAAATGTTATTTGTTGTAAATCGACATCGCGAAATGACTTCCGGCATCGGGTGGTGTCTGTGAAATGCGTCGTTGCCCGGTGGCGTGTTTTTTTTTTTTGAGCATGTAGGTTGAGAAAGCCGTTGGCCCCACTGTAAGGAAGATGGATCCACTGAAATCCACATCAGGAGAGATGCTCACATACCGGGATAAACAGATGGAGCGATGGGTTGAACATTATTCAGAACTGTACTCCCGAGAAACAGTCGTTACTAATGCTGTTCTCAACGCAATCAGGGACTTGCCTATGATGGAGGAGCTGGACAACGAGCCCACAATCGAGGACCTGAGCAACGCTATTGACTCCCTCTCTTGCGGCAAGGCACCAGGATGTGACAGCATACCGCCAGAAGTGATCAAGTGTGCGAAGCCCGCCTTACTACAGCACCTACATCAACTGCTCTGTCTCTGCTGGAATGAAGGAACAGTCCCTCAAGAAATGCGGGATGCTACAATATTCACCTTGTATAAAAACAAAGGCGACCGCAGTGACTGCAACAACTATAGGGGCATATCATTATTGAGCATTGTGGGGAAGGCCTTCTCTCGGGTCCTACTAATCAGACTTCAGAAACTTGCCTCACGTGTCTACCCAGAATCCCAGTGCGGGTTCAGAGCAGGAAGATCCACCATATATATGATCTTCTCAGTACGCCAGCTCCAGGAAAAGTGCAGAGAACAGGGAATGCCCCTCTACGTGGCGTTCATTGACTTAACCAAGGCCTTCGATCTTGTCAGCAGGAAGGAACTCTTCCGCCTACTTGAGAAGATCGGCTGCCATCCCAAGCTACGCAGCAAGGTGGTTTCCTTCCATGAGAACATGAAGGGTACAGTTGTGTACGATGGTTCGACATCGGAGCCCTTCCCTGTCTGCAGCGGTGTCAAGCAAGACTGTGTCCTTGCTCCAACATTGTTTGGGATCTTCTTCTCCCTCCTTCTGTCATATGCCTTCGACTCTTCCTCAGACAGTATCTACCTGCACACCAGATCTGATGGGAAGCTGTTCAACCTGGCACGTCTGCGTGCCAAAACAAAGGTGACAGAGGTATACGTCAGGGAGATGCTGCTTGCAGATGATGCAGCACTCACTGCCCACTCAGGAGAGGCCCTCCAGAGGCTGGTCGATCGCTTTGCACACGCCTGCAGAGAGTTTGGACTCACAATCAGCCTGAAGAAGACGAACGTCATTGCACGGAATACCAGCCAACTCCCCTCCGTCGAGATCAATGACTACACCCTGGATGTAGTAGAAGACTTCACCTACCTCGGGTCAAACATCTCTAACAACCTTTCGCATGCACTATGGCCAAGCTGACCAAAAGAGTATGGGAAAATAAGATGCTCACTGAGAACACCAAGATGAGAATCTACCAGGCCTGTGTGTTGAGCACCCTCCTCTATGGCAGCGAATCGTGGACAACATACATGTGCCAGGAGCGCCGCCTCAACACCTTCCACATGCGGTGCCTCAAGCGTATCCTCGGCTTCACCTGGCAGAATTGTATCCCCTACAGCGACATATTGGACCGTGCCAGGATCCGCAGCATGCATTCACTGCTGAGCCAGAGACGTCGCATGGAGGCCGGCCGCTTGCCGAAAGACATCCTCTATGGACAACTCACCAGTGGCGCGAGGCCAGTGGGACGCCCAGCCCTCATATTCAAGGATGCCTGCAATCGTGACATGAAGGCCTGTGACATCGGCCCCAAAGACTGGGAAGCAGTGGCCGAAGACCGCATTGCTTGGCGTCAGGCAACACACAGAGGCATTGAAAGGGCAGATGAAGAGAGACACCAGCATGCGGCGGTGAAGAGGATGCGGCGAAAACAAAACGCGGCACTACCACCAATGTCATCCTGTTTCGTCTGCTTTGGCTTCGGCAAGGACTGCCACTCAAGAATCGGCCTTCACAGCCACAGTGGACGCTGCCAAAATTTGAAAATGTACAAATTGACAACAGGGCGCATCAGCATCGTCTTTTCGAGACTACGCTCTGCCTATATACAGGTTCAGCACCATGGGCGGATGTGAGCCAGTGCCGTGGTCGGATTTCAGCACGTGATGCATACATTATTGAGAATCTTCACACGTGGTGTGGTACGGCAGCTTGCGCCAAAAGTTTTATAGAAAAGATGGCGTTTGTTTGGCATTGTTGGGGCAACTAATGCAGGGGTCTCTTTTTGGACGCGCCATGCGCCAATGGCGCGTTCCCCTATAGAATGACGCGCACCCGTCTTAACGCTTGGGACAATTGGCGCGCGGGCTTGCCTATAGTTGGGCCCGTATCATGTTGTCACTTTGATAATACCACTTTGCTGTTGTACGTCGGTTGAAAAGTCCTCATAACCAGTAAACATATAAAAGATATACTAATTTAGTATAGTCTTATATTGCTAATATAACCACTCGTATCGTTGATGCGGCTATTTTATACGGTAGTCCTACGTTCTTGCGTCGCTCTTACCACGACTACGTGACTTCGCCTTGACAGGAGAAGCAACAAACAGTGGCGCCATATAGCGGAGTCCGAATAAACACAATGCTTACGCGGCGTTTCGTATACGCGACATTGTCGCACGTTCACCGAAATTCAACATGCCGCCCAAAAAGAAAAGAAAACTGAATCAGCCGGACATCCGAAATGTGTTCCGTCAAAATGTAAGTATATATTCATTATATGGTGCCTTAGAACGTGTCGTTTTGTGATACAAGTAATTCGTAATTGGCATAAATCGTAACTTGCACATATGACGTAATATCTTCCACGACAACCGTAGCGTCCGTATTATCTTAATTGCGTTGACATGCAAAATGTATCATACATTAATTTAGGAAATACCTCGTAATAACTGTCGTTCAACATCCGAATATTTAAACAATTTGGATTTGTGTCATAATACGCTTATCATCATCATGGGACGTGCCAGTGCCACAGTGGGCGCTGTATTGCCTATGATTATGCTAGTCTGTCAACGCCAGTTGTCAATACGCGGAAGTTGGACCAAGTCACAAAGTGTATTGTGTAATAAATAAAGCCACATTTAACAGCCAAAAAACGTATATAAGCAAGGGTTATGTTGTGGTGGTTGCATGTCTGTTATTCCGTGTATAATTGTGTGTGCAAATTGCTGTACATAGAGCTATTCTGTAGTAATTTGCTATTGTCAGTTCAATATCACCTTATTAATAAACCAACATTACATGTCATCACCTAGTGCAACTGTTTTGGATTATTGCAAATTATGATTAATTAATTTTACTTATTCAATTATATGTATTTAATGGTTTTTACATACTCTAACACCGGGACAAATGACTGCACCAGAGCAGACAACTGGAAGTAGAGAGGGACTGGAGCAAGGGACTTTGTCTGGAGGTACAGGTGAACAGGAGCAAGAGACGTTGTCTGGAGGTACACGTGGACAGAAGCAAGGGACTTTGTCTGGAGGCACAGGTGAACAGGAGCTAGGGACTTTGTCTGGAGGTACACATGGACAGGAGCAAGGGACTTTGTCTAGAGGTACATGTGGACAGGAGCATGGGACTTTGTCACGAGCTACGCAGGGACAGGAGCAAGCAGCTTCATCTGGAACTACGCAGGGACAGGAGCAAGCAGCTTCATCGGGAACTACGCAGGGACCGGAGCAAGCGGCTTCGACGAGAAGCACACCTGGACCCAGGAAGAGGAACTTCCAAAAGGTGTGGCTGTCAGCCTATAAATGGCTCCGATATGATAATAGAAAAGATCTGATGCACTGCCAGCTGTGCAGGGAAGCCAAATCCAACAGCACAATGGCCAAAGGAACGAACAACTTTCGGACATCAACAATTACACGCCACTTGACATTTTCGGAGCACCAGTTACTGGTTTCTGCACTGAAGGAGTGGCGACACTTTGAGAAAGCTGCCGCCGTCGCAGAAACAAAACAAGAAAAGGCGGTGGCAATTGCCATGAAAGCTGTGTTTTGGAAGTGTAGCGAGAATTTGCCACTTTCAAAATTGTCCAGCTTGATGGAACTTCTCAAGCTCCTTGGTGTTCCAAATATAGAACATTTGAAGATTGGCAAGCGCATCGACTATACAGGCTACAATTCAGCGTGCGGATTCCTTAAAGTTTTGAGTGATGTCATCGATGCCAACCTCGTAACGAAAACGGCAGACTCCCCAGTCATAACTGTCCTAACTGACGAGAGCACGGACATAGTAGTCAACCACCGCCTCACGGCAGACTCCCCAGTCATAACTGTCCTAACTGACGAGAGCACGGACATAGTAGTCAACCACCGCCTCACGATCAACCTGCGTATCGTGAGTCCGGTCGAGCTAAAGCCATCCAATCATTTCCTGTGCGATGTTCGCTTACATGACGCCAAAGGCAGCACGATCTTAGCTGCCATCAAGCATGAATTAGAGGCCAGAGGTATATCGCTGCAAAAGGTTTATGGACTGGGCACAGATGGCGCCAATGTAATGACGGGGTCCAAAACTGGATTGACAAGACATTTCCTTCGCGAGAACCCACATCTTGCTAACACACACTGCGGGGCTCATCGAGTAGCCCTTGTATCAGAACAAGCAGCTGAGAACATCAAAGCAATCCAGGATTTCAAGAGCACTGTAACTAGCATCTACTACTACTTCTACAAATCACCGACCAGAGCCAGCCAAATGGAAACCATCCAGAAGGTGTTGAATGAGCCAGTCCTCAAGTACAGAGAAGTACATCAGGTACGCTGGTTGTCGTTCTATGCTGCCTTGGAAGCCATCTACAGAACGCTGGACTCCTTGATCACTTACTTCACCTGTAGAGAAAACGATGCAAAGGCAGTTGGCTTGGAGAAGAAGACTGCACAGGCACTGTTCATCCACATTGCTTATGGGATGATGGACTGGCTTCAGCCGATCATGAAGTTGAATCTCTTCTTTCAAGAGAAAGATGTCGACATCGTACGTGTGAAGGTTTCTATAAAATTAAATATATATAAATATATATATATATTTATAAATAAATTTTATATATAATATGAATTATATATTTAATAAATTTATAATATGTTTAGCTATTTTATCATATATAAAGTGGCCACATGTTTAATACTACCAGTGAAAAAATGTATTTATAGATAAATTATAAGAATGTGTATAAATTCAATAGTTATTAAATTATATAAATAATTTGAGATAATTTTAGTTCGTGGGTTCATGTTCCAGCACATGTAACAACAAAAGTACCATATTACTATAATTAGGCATAATGAGAATATCAAAATCATGGTAACTCATGTTTTCATTATTGTTTTAGATGAAAGTGGATCTTTGTCTCGCTGAGCTAGAAAAGATGAAGTCAACACCGACCACAGATGCCCCTGAGAACACGTTCACAGCACAACTGAAGACAGATCTGGAGGAGGTTACCGTCAAAAGCCACCACAAGGTTACCAAAAATGCTGTACACATCAACACGGTGAAGGATTCGTTTCTCGGAACAATGATTGCCAACTTGAAGAAGAGGTAGGTAATTTGTTTAGGAAGGCCATTTTTAAGTTCATTCATATAAGAATATATTACATGTTTCATCCTGGATTGAATATATTACTTGTTTCATCCAGGATATTGTGTTACATGCAAAAAGGAATTGCAAAAGGAAAATGTCAGTCTTTATTTTCAACAGTACGCTTGCTTTTGGGAACTCTTTAAATTACTCGTCAATGTAGCAAAAACATTTGCATCAGTTATCACAATCAGCCCTGCTATTTGTATAATTGCTTGCAATGAATAACACATGTTTGGCTGTTAAAAAACTTATTTTTAAATGCATATGTTGGTGTGAACTTAGCCTGCCCAGTTGTATGTGATTTATAATTTTCTCGTGTTATATAGTTATTGTGTTATGTTCTGTTACAGGTTTCCAGAGACTGAGGCAATGGTCAAGTTCTCTGTCCTGGGAATGCGGCCAGTACATTGCCTGGGACCACAAGAGTTGCAGGCTTGGGGTAATGCAGAAATACAGAGCCTTGCTCAGTTCTACGGTAGTGAGCAAACACACCAACATAAGGATGAGATGTACCGGTCCGCTCCCTACATCCATGCCAGTGTTGAAGCGGTGCTTAAGGAGTGGCAGTTGTGCAAAACAACTGTCACCACTCTCAAGTATACCATTGCCAAATTAGCTGACCTCTGGCAGATTCTAGCAAGGTTCCATGCAGAGGAATTCCCTAATCTGATCAAGCTGGCCTACCTAGCTGTCACTCACCCGGTCCACTCGTGCGATTGTGAACGTACATTCAGTGTGCAGAATCTCACTCTGACATCACTGCGAAGTAGGCTCAGTACTGAGCACTGTGACCAGTTGATGCGAGTGCACTTGGAAGGAGGGAGGTTGGAGGAGTTTGATTTCAAACTAGCATTGAAAACATGGCGCGAACATTGCCACCGCAAAATCTTTGCTAACTAAAGTGATGGGTCATTCAACAGTGTCCAATGTAAAGGATGATGATCTAAGACAAAATAGAAGTGATTTCCAGTAATTTTGTCTGCAGGGAGTGTCATCCTGACTTGACATAATTTCAACTTCTGTGGGTTCACCTGGACCAGAACAGTTGTCTTGCTCAATCAAGTAACAAGTTTGTTTCACCAGCTTTATTGTGTTGGTATGTTTTATTCCCTAATTACACAGTGGATGTGACCAGTCATTGGGTTGTGCAAGTGTTTTGAGTTCTGTAATTATTGTTACTTGTTATGTGAAGGGTACAGAAAGTACTACCTTGCAAACTTTGGATAAAAACAATCTTATTTGTTTCCCTTTAATTTATCACTGACACAAGTACCTCAGTTGGTGTCAAGTATTAGGGCTGAGTGTTACATAGCATCCATGTCAGTGGCCCTGCCCAAGTTCTAGTAAGTAAAGCTATAACTATATAAATTGTAATTTATTTTCTGGCCGATACATAGCTATCAGGTGAAGTATTAGCACTATATTTATATTTGTTAGGATATAAATATGCCGTTAGTTATGATTGTATTTGTGTGAATTTATTTAGATATTTATTTATTTATTTTACTTGGCACAGTTGTGACACTTTTATTTTGTTATCTATTTAGCATTATGTTATGTATAGCAGCAATAATTAATGTGGGTATATTAATAATTAGTATAAATTATCAGGAGGGATAGTAATCACTAATGAATAATGTCCAGTTAGTGATGCGTTGTTTTTAACAAAATATTTGATCTGTGTGCAATTAATTATAATTATGGATAATTTGCATCTCATATTGATTATATACTTCCAGATTGTTTTCACACCAGTCAACATAAAAAAACATGTTTTGTCTAAAATGTTCTTCTTGTGATTTGATTGTCATATATATGTTAATCCAGACTGTCACAGTCAGTATGTATATTCTGATGCTGCAGATACTGTACACATACTGGTGTGCCTTTTGCTTGTCTGCTGACAATGAAATACTTCCTTCAATGCACATACATCAACATACTTGTTACTTGATGTAAACAACATTGTACAATTTTTTTAGCAGTAATATTAACTCCTTGTGTAAAGCTTTTTGAAAACAGCCTTTCTTTACACGGTGCTTGTGGAGGGTTCCAGAATAGTTTCACTTTAAATCATTGCTTTAACGTCATACCAATTTTGTATGTACAACATAAGTTGTTCTCTTGACATACATGATCCGCCGCATTTGTAATGTAAAACAGATCTCTGGCCAAAACTATATTGACCCAATCATCAATGAAATGACCCATACAATGTTGCTTGTATGAGCCAATTGGCCCATGCCTATTTTTTCTAGGGAGACCCCTGACTTATCAGATTTAACGAATCAAAGTCCATTCTTTCGATGATTTGAACAAAAATACGCACATTTAATTAAACCGATTGCAGATATTATTTCACACACCACATATTAGGACATCAAAGAACCGGACTCGCGATAGGCAAAATCAGTTCAGGATGCAGTTTTAACAGTATTACTGGATAGTTCACAGGTGTTTTCAGAAGGCATGCAGTCACTGTTCCAGTCACTAGCATGAGATAGATCACTTTCAGGCATGTGTGAATGGGAGGGAGAACATCACAGTGCACAAATACTCTGTACAAATTGGGCTATGCTGGTAATTCAGGCACTTGTGAATTGGAGGGAAGGCCTAGACAATAAAATATCTTCTGATAGGGTGATGAGTTGATGGCTAATATTGGCTTCTGCACATATATGTTTAAAGTAAACATTTGCAAGTGTGGAAAGGGGAAACTTGATGATTTAATATAAAGCACTTCATCAATAAAAACTTGGTTCACCTGGACCAGAACAGTTGTCTTGCTCAATCAAGTAACATGTTTGTTTCACCAGCTTTATTGTGTTGGTATGTTTTATTCCCTAATTACATAGAGGATGTGACCAGTCATTGGGTTGTGCAAGTGTCTTGAATTCTGTAATTATTGTTACTTGTTATGTGAAGGGTACAGAAAGTACTACCTTGCAAACTTTGGATAAAAACAATCTTAGTTGTTTCCCTCCAATTTATCACTGACACAAGTACCTCAGTTGGTGTCAAGTATTAGGGCTGAGTGTTACATAGCATCCATGTCAGTGGCCCTGCCCAAGTTCTAGTAAGTAAAGCTATAACTATATAAATTGTAATTTATTATCTGGCCGATACATAGCTATCAGGTGAAGTATTAGCACTATATTTACATTTGTTAGGATATAAATATGCCGTTAGTTATGATTGTATTTGTGTGAATGACTACCGCTAGATATTTATTTATTTATTTTACTTGGCACAGTTGTGACACTTTTATTTTGTTATCTATTTAGCATTATGTTATGTATAGCAGCAATAATTAATGTGGGTATATTAATAATTAGTATAAATTATCAGGAGGGATAGAAATCACTAATGAATAATGTCCAGTTAGTGATGCGTTGTTTTTAACAAAATATTTGATCTGTGTGCAATTAATTATAATTATGGATAATTTGCATCTCATATTGATTGTATACTTCCAGATTGTTTTCACACCAGTCAACATAAAAAAACATGTTTTGTCTAAAAATGTTCTTCTTGTGATTTGATTGTCATATATATGTTAATCCAGACTGTCACAGTCAGTATGTATATTCTGATGCTGCAGATACAGTACACATACTGGTGTGCCTTGTGCTTGTCTGCTGACAATGAAATACTTCCTTCAATGCACATACATCAACATACTTGTTACTTGATGTAAACAACATTGTACAATTTTTTTAGCAGTAATATTAACTCCTTGTGTAAAGCTTTTTGAAAACAGCCTTTCTTTACACGGTGCTTGTGGAGGGTTCCAGAATAGTTTCACTTTAAATCATTGCTTTAACGTCATACCAATTTTGTATGTACAACATAAGTTGTTCTCTTGACATACATGATCCGCCGCATTTGTAATGTAAAACAGATCTCCGGCCAACACTATATTGACCCAATCATCAATGAAATGACCCATACAATGTTGCTTGTATGAGCCAATTGGCCCATGCCTATTTTTTCTAGGGAGACCCCTGACTTATCAGATTTAACGATTCAAAGTCCATTCTTTCGATGATTTGAACAAAAATACGCACATTTAATTAAACCGATTGCAGATATTATTTCACACACCACATATTAGGACATCAAAGAACCGGACTCGCGATAGGCAAAATCAGTTCAGGATGCAGTTTTAACAGTATTACTGGATAGTTCACAGGTGTTTTCAGAAGGCATGCAGTCACTGTTCCAGTCACTAGCATGAGATAGATCACTTTCAGGCATGTGTGAATGGGAGGGAGAACATCACAGTGCACAAATACTCTGTACAAATTGGGCTGTGCTGGTAATTCAGGCACTTGTGAATTGGAGGGAAGGCCTAGACAATAAAATATCTTCTGATAGGGTGATGAGTTGATGGCTAATCTTGGCTTCTGCACATATATGTTTAAAGTAAACATTTGCAAGTGTGGAAAGGGGAAACTTGATGATTTAATATAAAGCACTTCATCAATAAAAACTTGGTGCATATAAATTATGTAGTTGCCCGGTTTTGTTAATTTGGGGTTTGAATATAGGAGGAAAACCCACACATGGAAATCTGCAGCTACAACTTTTTAATCCTTTTAGATATCTACAACTTTTAAAATGCGATAAAATGCCCCATGAAGAAATGTCTTGGAATGTAAATATTATATGAGCAAATATTGTCGACTGGTCAGGGAAGATTGCTAAAAATCACAAAAGGCGATACGGATCTATGTACGTTGTTGATTTAAAATTGCCGTAGTGATTTCGGAATTAGGTACGATTTACTTCTGTACAGTTACAGTGGTAATTTTGAAATCAAATGAAATCAACGTAACCTCAATAACTCGCAATACAGTACACAAATAATAACAGTTAATATATTGGTTTGAGTCACATACTACAAAAGTACTTTGTTTTTAGTCTTGCCAAAATATGTTGTCACAAGCCGAGATTCGGCATTGCCGGAAACCGGGATTGAACCGTGGACATTTATATTCTTCAGTCTAACGTTCTCCCGACTGAGCTATGTCTTCAGTCTAACGTTCTCCCGACTGAGCTATATCTTCAGTCTAACGTTCTCCCGACTGAGCTACTCCGGCCGAAGGTTATATTGTGCTTCTCAAATTACTCACCCGTTAAATATCACAAAACGTTACCCGTGATCATACTGCATCTCCTTAGGTAAACAAATACGGCTGTGTCATGTGCTGTCCATATATTTGTTCAGGTGACAACGTAAGTGGGTCGTATTTTACTATACCGCCTGTTTTCCAGAAGTGATATACGGATCACTTTTAGTTACTGGACATTAGTTGGACGTAAAAGTCAATGCAGTTTGACGTAATGTGGTCATATATTATCCTAAAATAAACTTTTATGGGAGTGTTTTGTGATGGTAAATATGTATTTAACTGAGAAGACTTGACATTGCGATGTACTTGTTGACAACCGTGCAAATGACACGTTACTGGGACAAAACCAGAGTTAATCTTCGACTTTGGTGGCCATTATAATGTTTATTTGGCTCCCTAGAAAATGTATCCAACGATTTTTTTTTAATGTCCACAGCACATCAAACATCTGTCAACACAACTACTGTATGCAATTCGTGAAAATGATGTGATTCCGTTTTTCCCCAAATCAGTATCACACTTGACACCCCTATGTTTCTGCTGTGACCTGGGATGGATTTCCAGTTGTTTGGGTGTCTGACGGAATGAGGTGCTTGATAACATCCAAATTTTTTTATTTTCAACTAACTTCATCTTAAATTGTCTGTATTTTAAGAAAGTGCGACTGCATAGTTAGCCTTAACGTTACCTGTGAACCAACACACATTGACTGAGCGCGATTGAGCCCGAGCATGTTTCAGCCAAAAGAGCTTTGATGTGGGTGAATCAACCTTGTATGAATGGTAAATTAATCAAGTCGTGACTGACAGAAAACACTTGTGCTCAGTGCTCAGAATATCCACCAGATGGCAGCCCAACAAGGATACTGCGCAGACGACATATTGGTCCTAGTAACTGACTGTCACCATTATTATACCGTAGCGAATTCCAATACTTGCGTGTACGCGCAAGTACACACCGTACATAAATAAACATTATATTTATGTGTTACGTTTATTTACAGCTATGCTGCTGATTCATTTTCGTTCTTTGGTATTACTGTCCTTGACAGGCTCGTTAATTGAACAACATAGACCCGGGTCCCTGACAAGACCATCAATGTAATACTAGAGTGTTTCATACCTTTCCTCTAATCTGTGTTACTTTGCTTTCATCCACTTTCTTTTCCCTTGCTTCCTCTTCTTAATAGCTTTCCCTGTGTGAACCACTCCTTGTGTTTCTTTTGTCTGTTTCGTAGCACTGTTTAGCTGGACTCCGTGGATATATGTACGTAGTATGTCCAGTTCTGCTGTTGCTATTGATGTGCTGCTGCTGTTGTTGCTGCTGCTGTTGCTGTTGTTGTTGCTGTTGTCGATATTGCTGATGTTGTTGCTGTTGATGTTGTTGTTGGTGTTGTTGATGTTGCTGCTATTGCTGTTGTTGTTGCTGTTGTTGGTGTTGTTGATGTTGTTGCTGTTGCTGTTGGTGCTGTTGTTGTTGTTGCTGTTGGTGCTGTTGTTGTTGTTGCTGCTGTTGCTGTTGCAATATATAATACACACTTACGAACGCACGCACACGCGTGCGAACATCCATATTTCAATGAATCGTGCAATATTTATTAATTGTTCAAATAGGGATGTGCCATAAAAAATAACAAGTTCGAACAAGAATGTTATCCAAGGCAAAAACCAGATGGCAAGTGGACAAGGAAGCCATTGGCTTACCTAGAGTCCAACAATGTTTCATTGATGTGTAGCCCGCCCTTCTGAGGCATTTGCTAGCTGCTAGCATTTAAAGTACTTGTCATAAAACAATACAAAAGGCTTCACAAGTGAAATAAAGCGTTCACACGTCGTGGTTAAATAAGTGTCGCTCTTTCACTCATTTTCAGCACACAACTCACTGGCTGATCCATTGGTGCGAGCCGCCCGAACGTTGTTACAGTTGTAACAACTTGCCCCAATCCAATTATAGCAACTTGCAACAAACACACTTTTTTGAGGTTGAACGCACGTGGACGATAACAAACAAACAACAACTAACAAACCTGAATTTCAATTTAGCTTCTATTTTGCATAGCCCCTTATAATATATAGTAGACATGTTTCACGAATCTTCACGAAACATAAACATTGGCTTTGTGAGATGATATAATGTCAATCACGAAAAGCTTGAGTGGTGCCTATGAAGAAAGCTTGGGTGGTGCCTATGAAGAAAGCTTGAGTGGTGCCTATGAAGAAAGCCAAAATCAACCTGCCAAGGACAAACATGGCAGGGTCATCTCGTATGAGAAAGAGAACATATCAATATGGAAAGAGAACGTTCAGAGCATCTTAAACAGACCAGAACCAGCAACCACAGCTGATATCCAGTAAGCAGAAGAAGATATTGATGTCAACCTCGATCGGAAGTTAGAGAATCTATCAAAGCACTCAGAAATGAAAAGGCACCTTGTGAATACGGGATCTGCCTAGATATGCTGAAGGCTGAGGAAGTTGTGACATCCAAAATCCTCTTTAAGATGTTGCAGCAGGTATGGGACACTGAAGACACCTCAGAGGGATGGAGAACTGACACTATTGTCAAGCTTCCAAAGATAGGCGATCTTGGGGACTGCAATAACTGGCTGGGTATAGTTTTGCTGCCTCTCATAAGCAAAGTCTTCAGCATGATCAACCTCAGACGAATTTCAGCAGCAACTGAGGACATCATCCGCCAGGAACAAGTTGGTTTTACAAAAGGGAAACGCTGCTTTGAACACATCTTCACCCTCAGACAGATCTAATAGGCAGCTGAATGGAACAGCACCATTTTACGCCAACTTCATAGATTTTTAAAAGGCGTTCGACAGCCTCCATCGAGAATTACTCTGGAAAACCCTCCGATCGTATGGGATCCCCCAGAAGATGGTGTATATCATAAAATGTATATACAGAGACTTTGAATGCAAGGTTATATGCAACAACCAGCTCACAGATAGTTTCACAGGGGTCAAGCAAAGGTGCATCTTATCACCATTCCTCTTCACTGTTGCCATGGACTGGCTTATGAAAGTGACGACAACATTCAGCAGAAGGGGATTCAGATGGACCCACACCACCTACCTGGAGAATCTGGACTATGCTGATGACATCAGCCTGCTTTCAAGTCGGCAGAGAGACATCCAAGAGAAGACAGACAGACTGAAGTTGGGTCTGAAAGTGAACACCAGCAAAACAAAGCTGATGAAAATGAATCACAAGTCAAACGACCCAGTCACCATGAACAATAGTGACATAGATGAAGTGAACGAGTTAACATACCTGGGGAGCAAACTAGCAACCAACCAGTCATTTGCCATGCTGAAGCACATCTGGAAGTCAAAACATATGGGAACCAACACTTAACTCAGAATATTCAACAGCCATGTCCTCAGCGTTTTACTGTATGGGGCAGAGTGCTTTAAACTAACAATTAGAATAGCCCACAAAATACATACCTTCCAGAACAAATGTTTGCGGAAGATTCTCAGAATCGTCTGGCCTAGATGAATTTCAAATTAAGAACTGCACCAGAGGACAAATGCCAAATCTCTTACCCAAACTGTGAAGAAGAGAAGATGGAGATGGCTGGGACACGCTGGACACCGGATGGGAAGCGGAAAAGAGGTCGTCCTAAGGAGACATGGCGAAGAACCATGGAGAAAGAGATGAAGGCATGCGGACTGAATTGGGAAACCATCACCAGACAGACCGCAAACTGACAGCAGTGGCTTTCTCTTATGGAAGCCTTATGTGTCACTTGAGGCACGAAGAGGACTGCATGAGTGAGTGAGTGAGTGAGTGAGTGAGTGAGTGAGTGAGTGAGTGAGTGAGTGAGGGAGGGAGGGAGCGAGCGAGCGAGCGAACGAGCGAGTGAGCGGCCACTTCCTCTCAAATGTTGTGAATGTAATGGTGTACGTATTGTGCACGTAAAACTTGTAAATGGTTTCCTCGAACTCCTCGTTGTACTTGAACAGCATCGTGCAGTGTATCCGTAAGATACTTAATATGTTATTAAGTTTGAACTCATCATGTTTCCAACTACTTGCTACTACAGTGCGTCGTTACTGCAAATGTGGGTGTTTTAATTCCGAGACACCATATCGTAGATAGGATGCCATCCAAGAGGAAGAGGCCCCATGCCCCTTGAGTGACTACACTTAAGTGACTACCCCTTTGACCTGCCTGGATTGGGTGAACCAACAAGGCACTTAAGTTATGGCCAGAATAGTTCTCTATAATTCTACATAATGCTGTGGTATCATATAGGATATCAAGAATGAATCTTCGTAAATTACTATGGAATACTACAACATATTACCGCAACCTATAAAATATAATAGACGGTGGTATGGTGTTCATGTAAGAGTTAGCTTAGTACTATTAATAGATTATGGGACGTGTATCTGTTAGCCTCATGAAGCTACTTAGACTGCGACCAATGAAGTGGTCGGCATTCTCATATATCTAGGTCATTATGAAGACATTCGCAGGAAGGCTCATGTTTATGTAATTGCAACACAACACACACAGAAGGCGTCTGGTTCTCTCTGCCAAACGAGACGATGAAGCTATTCCTGGTGAGTTAAAATGAATATTTTTCTAAGGTAAAAATACTACTGCATTCCCTTTTGTAGAAGGCCATTCTAAACGAGCAACCGCCATGTTTGGAAATGTCATTGTAATAGGGCGGTATAAATAAACAAACGCTAAAGTAACAAGGTATCGTAAATAAATGCGCATTTGCATTGCTTTCCTTCTTGCGCGAGGTTTGAGCTACAACTTCCCCATCTGCAACCTTTCGGTCATCTAATATGGACCCTATAGAGCCAACCGACTGTGCAGTTTCCGGAGCCATTCGCAGTCTGCTGCACGGTGGCGTGAGTGAGCAAGCACCGCCCCACCTGACCACCTCAATAGCACCCCATATGTTAGGCATTGTTACCGCCTTGTACTACATATAGACGGCGGTCGACCCCGTCGAAAACTGAAACAGACGCAGTAAAGTGTCGGAAGCAATAACTTTAGATTTAAAACAGACAGGCATTAACCATTGCCCACGTACGTATATTCCGTGACCTACGATCTGTACAGTGGAGTCAGGAAGTAGAAGAAATATGCTTTAATTAATTGATGATGAGTTCGTTTGTTGTGACCAGTAGGTGTTATTCATAACTCAACCCGCGCCCGACGTCACGTGATGTTGCGGTTTTCATCACATCACAAACATGTTATAGTATTATATTATATATGCAGGGTTATTGTCAAGTAACGTTAGCGATATACGTATGATAATGGGGTCATCCGTATGCTAATGGAGTCATCTGTATGATAATGGGGTCATCCGTATGATAATGGGGTCATTCGTATGATAATGGGGTCAGCCGTATGATAATGGGGTCATCCGTATGATAATGGGGTCAGCCGTATGATAATGGGGTCACCTGGTCGATCTTGAGGTGGTGGAATAAGCTGGATGAATGCACTGTGACGACCTCATCCCGCTGTAAGATATGACTCCCCACTTATCTTCTGTTGGACCGCACGCAATATTCCGAGAGGCACTTCTCACATATGTAGATCTTACTGTCGGTCTTCTTTGCACTCACTCGACCAGTGAGTACACGGAGTACTCTATACGTGTAAAAGCATTGTTTTCCAGGTTCGTCATTTTAATTGTGTACATCAGACGGCAATGTAATCGCTCATCAATCGTTGACAGTAAAAAAGCAGTGAAGATAAATAGAAAACCGTAAACCGTAAAGAAAAGTCGTGAATGTAAACATCTCTTAGACACTTGATGTATAGAAGAATAAAAAGAAACATTGAATGGTTACATCTAACCTGTAATTTTGAGGTATAATGGTAAAGCAGGTATAGCCCGCCAGGACCATCCTTACTGATAATTTGGATGCCTAAAATTGTAGCTTGTGCCGGCCCTTTACAATCCCTCCTCCGAGGTATATATACTCCATGTTTACCAAATTCAGACGCCGTCACTTTATAACGTTACGTTATAATTGCCTAATTACCCAATGCGCTTTACCATTGGTTCAACTTGCCAAACCACCATCCGTCCCAACCGCTGGACAGTGGTGTCCTCCGGAAGTGTCTTTCCAAATCTGCAAATTAACTTTTTTGGAGTTAGGCCTTTCCATGGTTCTTTGGGTTCCCGAATTTCGTTGACCGCCGAGGATAAGGCAATTTAGTAAAATGTCATGATTAGACAGAGGTATTTGTTTTTCATACGGGAGAACGGAAGTGCTAGCATTATCATCAATCTTTGGCTCCATATTGATTTTGTCAATATCCACTTGGGTGGTTTAACTACAAGCTTTTCGAACCCTGTTTTGTTTGGTGCTAATCGAGGCTTAATATTTCGATTAAACACTTCCTAAAGGCTTAATACAATTAGTTATTAAAAAGTAATTAAATAAAACAGACAAATACTTTACATTGTGATTTGAGGTGGATGTCCTCCCAGTTGCTTCGGGCGTATCGGCTGCTCTTCTAGAGAGGTTGGTTTTGTTACACTTTGGTGAGGTACGTCGCTGCTGAAGAGGTCAAGGACGACTAGCTCTTCGCTAGATACAACGTATTGGGTTTCAAGGAAGAGTTAGATACCTTTGATACTTTTGCTGTCAACAGTATACAAATCTGAAGAGTGTGTTGGCAACCACATTATACCTCAGCCAACGACAAGGGTTTGGACCCTCGCAGCTGTATCCAAAAACCTTGGTCCATGTTTTCAAAGAATGTTTCTGACCGTCTTGTGGGCCGACGGTATTACTATTCAAGTGTTTCCAAGATAGGTGGACATGTATTGCACGTGAAGACCACCAGACCGAGGGCACATGAGGACCACCAGACCGAGAGGACATGAGGATCACCAGACCGAAGGCACATGAGGACCATCAGACCGAGGGCACACAAGGACCACCAGACCGACGGCACACGAGGACTACCAGACCGAGGGCACAGCCTACATCGAGCTGACCCTGATTTACTTGGGAGAAATGCCCGCCTACGTCATCCACTTTATATCACCTGGAGCTGTCCACCACGCCCAAAGGATGTAAACAATCCAAGTTGTCGCTCTTTCGCATACATTTTAAACGCAGTGGTAGTGAAGAGAAATGACTGCGGAGGTTCAACATATTATGTGCGTTGCTGTTCGCATAGCTAAGGATCGCAGATCCAGACGCAGTATATTCACCAAGCCATATACAGTTGGAAGATTTTAATACTGTTGTCTCCATCACTACCTTGAAACCCCGTGCGTGGGATATTAGCGTATAGCTAATATACGCCCGTGACGTATTCAGCAGCGTCGTTCATTTCGCGTCGAAAGCTCACAAAATGTTCACAAAGCCAGACTATCCAGAAGAGCAACCGGCACCCCCGAAGCGACTGAAGAAAAACTACAGAACAACCACCTAAAGTCACTGGATGAACTCATCACAATGCATTTATCCAGCCTATTCCATCGCATTAGGATCGATCATAGCTTCTTGGCGGATCACCCAATTCTGTGGCCCAATTCTGCAAAGTACATTGGGGGCTGCAAGAACATCAGAACACTGGCAGTCTACACCAACACTGGTGTATGACATGACATTGATTAATTACCTCTGAAAAAACATTCATATTCATTTGGAATGGCTACGAAAACTCTAACCCTATATCTAGCCCTAGCCCTAGCTCTAACCTTTGAACTTGTTGAGCGACCTCTTGTTTGTCTAAGGCCTATAACTTTGTACGGCTTAGTTTTTAAGCAACCAAATGAATGTTGAGCACACTGACATTAAAAAAGTTGTTTTTGAAACAATCTGCTTTTCTAATCTGTGAGGCCGTTTACATTAAACGTTTTCCATAATTAGTTCCCAGTCGAATACTGCGACATTGTTCGTGACATTGCTCACAGTTTTGCAAAGTTTGCTTGACGTCTGTATGGTGAACAATTTCTTGGCGGTTACTGCTGGATCTACCAACGTGGCAGCTGATGCTCAACGAAATGATGCCGACATAACCCTGCCTGTGTCAAATGTCAGGTTATACACGTGTATCCTGACAGATTGTACTGAATTATGCCGAGAAGTTGAAAGGTTCAGCTGTGTTCTAGTTGAACTGAACGAATGTAGGCCGAATCAAATTGTGATATGTGAAATTAAGAAATTCATATGATGTGACATAAGTGCAATTGAGCAGGCATATTCACAGGTTTATCTGTAGAAGCTATGGGCCGTGAAATAGTGCATTTTTAGAGTTTAACGAGCGGAAAAATGTATGGGAATTGTTCTGAATGGGCGACGTGGGCACATGAATACATGGATATGTTGTAAACATTGACGGACGTAGGGGGGGTTTATAAAGAGCTGGATTCCAGATCATTACTTGTTAAGTGCCGCTATTTTCCCTTAAGGGCAAGAAGCCCTTAAGAGAAAAGGGTTATAGTTATTCATAAACTTACTGTTTTAAAACATATATGCCGTCACACGATTTATGTAATACCAAAATATTATTGACGATTGACAACACTAACAGAATGTAATCGGTAATCTTTAATTAAATATTGTCCAGAGGGGGCGTGAAGCCGAAGCCGTCTTGACACCCCCTTCTATGGGGCATGAAGTCTCCGAGGCGTCTTGACACCCCCTCCTATGTGGCATGAAGTCCCGGGGGCGTCTTGCCATATAACAGTAATAGTCTTTCTCCGTTGTATAAAATAACAATATTGAAAATTGAAAAAACAAACTACTCCTAAATTTAAAACAAATGCATTTAATATTTGATATGTATTATATATATATATATATATATATATATATATATACATATATATATATATATATATATATATATATATATATATATATATATATATATATATATATATATATATATATATATATATATATATATATGTAGTCTCCCCTATATATAATTATAGGGGCTACTTGTTGTTCACACACACACACACACACACACACACACACACACACACACACACACACACACACACACACACACACACACACACTCACACACACACTCACACACACACACACAAACACAGAGACACACACAAAACACAAGTAAAATGTGCCGAGGAAAAGTGCATGACCTTCATATGTAAACATTTCATGTGTATATATATATATATATATATATATGTGTGTGTGTGTATATATATATAAATATATATATATATATATATATATATATATATATGTATATGTATACATATATATATATATATATATATATATATATATATATATATATGTATATGTATACACATACATATATATACATACATATATATATATATATATATATATATATATATATATATATATATATACATATATATATATATATATATTTATATATATATATATATATATATATATATATATATATATATATATATATATATATATGTGTGTGTGTGGGGGGGAGGCAGGAAATTAAAATTAATTAAATCGAAGGTTTCACACTCACAGTATCAAAGTCGTTGTTTGTTGCGGATTTAATATTAAGCGTCGTGCAACCGGTGGGATTTGTGCTTTATCTATCATATATTACTACATTATTGTTTATTATGTTGTCATTATATTTTGCAAAACTAATGAAATACTGAAACACACATCCTCGACTGCTCACAAAATCTAACATATCATGAATTTTCGTTGTAGATCTGGTGCGTTCTATTAGCCCTGGTGTTTGGCGCAAATGAACATGCTGTCAATGCTGAATCAAACGAAGTGTTGTGCAAGGCGTATTGCGTGAAGAAATATTTCGCATGCTACCAAAAACACCAGTGCGAAAGACCAGAAAGGAAATACCGTATTCAGATCTGCAAGGAGCAGTATGACAAATGCTACACGCAGTGTAGAGATGAGCTACGTGTGCTGGATTTTGAACAAAAACCACATGACATGAATGAGAAGGACAGAGAAATATTCAAGAGACTTAGAAAACAATTGGGCGGAAGCAACCACGTCTTTAAACAAAGCAACCCTACAGACTAGAGACGAGGAGGGGTTGAGGAGATCAATCTGATCATGCTTATGTACTGATGCATCGATGATGCATTCGTGTTAGCCAGCCTAGCTGCAACGTCTCTATAACACGACATAAGAAACATTAATTAATGTGGAGCATTTAAATATCCATGCACCTAAACGCGACAGACTTCCGGCTGTCCACGAAATGGACTTTATTTTGGTATCATCCATGTCTCTGTTTGCGGGACCTATTCGGAATCTGGGTCCACTGGAATTGTTTTTTTTTTGTTAGAAAATGCTAACAAAAGTAACTCCGTTTTATCATAATGACTGGCGGGCACCATGTTATCTTTGATACCACCCAGCGGGCACCATGTTAGTGCGTGCGTGCGATCTTTGATACCACCCAGCGGGCACCATGTTAGTGTGTGCGTGCGATCTTTGATACCACCCAGCGGGCACCATGTTAGTGTGTGCGTGCGATCTTTGATACCACCCAGCGGGCACCATGTTAGTGTGTGCGTGCGATCTTTGATACCACACAGCGGGCACCATGTTAGTGTGTGCGTGCGATCTGTGATACCACCCAGCGGGCACCATGTTAGTGTGTGCGTGCGATCTTTGATACCACCCAGCGGGCACCATGTTAGTGTGTGCGTGCGATCTTTGATACCACCCAGCGGGCACCATGTTAGCGTGTGCGTGCGATCTTTGATACCACCCAGCGGGCACCATGTTAGTGTGTGCGTGCGATCTTTGATACCACCCAGCGGGCACCATGTTAGTGTGTGCGTGCGATCTTTGATACCACCCAGCGGGCACCATGTTAGTGTGTGCGTGCGATCTTTGATACCACACAGCGGGCACCATGTTAGTGTGTGCGTGCGATCTTTGATACCACCCAGCGGGCACCATGTTAGTGTGTGCGTGCGATCTTTGATACCACCCAGCGGGCACCATGTTAGCGTGTGCGTGCGATCTTTGATACCACCCAGCGGGCACCATGTTAGTGTGTGCTTGCGATCTTTGATACCACCCAGCGGGCACCATGTTAGTGTGTGCGTGCGATCTTTGATACCACCCAGCGGGCACCATGTTAGTGTGTGCGTGCGATCTTTGATACCACCCAGCGGGCACCATGTTAGTGTGTGCGTGCGATCTTTGATACCACCCCAGCGGATACAATGTCGGCGGCCATATGTGTCATGTAGTTGCCGAACTGCAGTTCACCAGAATTATGCATTATGTGTTTGAGCCAGATTATTGTGTTCATGCGATCTCTGATCGATTACACCCTGGGGACATTGTTATTGCACCCCATTCGTCATTCCAGTTGGCACCACAGTTGGCACCCCAATCGTCACCCCAGTCGTCACCCCAATCGTCACCCCAGTTGGCACTCCAGTCGTCACCCCAGTCGGCTCCCCAGTTGGCACCCCAGTCGGCTCCCTAGTTGGCACCTCATTCCGCACCTGGTTGTTGGCCCGTTTTCCAGTTTTGAATAATGTTGCTGTTCACAAAATATGTTTATCATTATATAATTTGATGCATTATTTTCTCCTGTGTTGCATGTTTGATTGTACGTCACTATTTAGGCACCAATTATTAACCGTGTATGTACATTACCTAACTAGTGCTACATATTAGCAGTTGTTTATTTTTTATTATATGAACGCATACTCAACCTTGCTTTGAGCTACTGGGATATTTAAACGAAACACACATTATTGTTGTTGCTGTAATGTCGTCGTGCGACGGGAATCAATGGGCGGACGTGTCGTTGTCTCGGTCAGTCAGACATTCAATCCGACAGCACTAACTCTGTGTGTGTCGATGTCCTGACTGTCTAGATTGCTTGCTTCATTATTCCCTTGTTGTAATATGCAATGTGGCCGTACTGCGTTCCTTCCCATCTTGGAAGGGACGCATTACTGGTGAGCCTCTTCTACCTCGCCTTGTCCACGGCGGACTGTATCTGCCGAACCCTGCTGTGTGACAACGAGTAGTAGTGCATGTACAATGGCAGTGCATGTACCGACGTGGCAACAAATGTCCACCGAATTCATGCTGATGGAATTCATGCCGCGGTGGCTCTGCTTGGCACTGGCTCTACTACTGCCGCGGTACGATTAGATTGGTTAAAGTGTAGCTACGTTCACATCATGGATTTGCCATAAAATACTTTCCAGGTGTGCGTTGGTATTGTTTATGAAACAACACAAAGTCACACTGTCTGGACAAACGTGATTTAACGCATGCTGCGACATACAGCAACGTGTACACAAACGCTGTTCATTCCAGTCATCATATAAAGAAGAGTTAATTCAGTGATAGGGTAAACTGAAGTAAATAGCTATGCAGGTGTAGTTTTTTGTAGTTCACCTTCTGGTAATATCACAGTTTCGAACAAAAAAACTAACATTTGTTTTTCTTCACGTTCCATGCCTTTTGTGGTGATTGAGACAAAGGAATATAGCTACATAATGACCTCGTTGCGAGATTCTTTAACACTGAGCGTAGACATTTGTCTCACTCTAACATTCCACAACTGTCTTCAGTTTTCTTCCAGTCACCATTAAGTCTGACAAAGTATCTCCCGCAAAATAGAATGCTACGTTGCGTATTCCATCTTAATGACATTTAATACAAACCTCAATACAGAGAACACATGTACATTATTTTTGTCTCTGTCTCTGTCTCTCTCTCTCTCTCTGTCTCTGTCTCTGTCTCTGTCTCTCTCTGTCTCTGTCTCTGTCTCTGTCTCTGTCTCTGTCTCTCTCTCTCTCTCTCTCTCTCTCTCTCTCTCTCTCTCTCTCTCTCTCTCTCTCTCTCTCTCTCACACACACACACACACACACACACACACACACACACACACACACACACACACACACACACACACACACAATCACATATACTACAGCTATAGAAAAAAGAGTATTGTGGCAAGACGTGTTTACATACCACGCTATTGACGGATGTAAAAAAAGGTTTGCCTATATATATCTCTCTCTTAATAACGTGCAAATAAATATATTTATCTTAACAATGTGAACTAAATAATGACAAATTACCAAGACACGTTGCTCCAACTTACGTTCGAATGAAAATTTCCCTCTCTCTCTCTTTCTCTCTTATTCTCTCTCTCTCTCTCTAACTTTTTTAGAATACCCCTTTATTGTAAAAGGTGACCTTGTAATATTTTAAGTTGATACCTTAGTTTATTGAGACGATCAGCTAATTTATTAATAACGACAGCTTGCATGTTTTGTGATCCCATAGCCTTTTTGAGAAGCCCCATTATTTTGCATAAGATGATCCCATATTTTTTTAGATAATCAGCTACATCAGTTTTCAAATGATCCCTTACACGTTTTGAAATCATCTTTTACTTTTCTAGAAGACTACTTTATTTTATTGCATGACCCATTAATGTTTTGAGATTATCCATTAAGTTATCGTGATGATCAGCTTACTACTTTTTGATTAATCACCACTTACAGTTTCCTTTATGATATGGTACCTTAATGCACTCTGTAGTTTGTTTTACAAACAATCTTAAGTTTGCATTTTGATGATGACTCGTTATATTTGTATTTTGATACGACCCTTTATTCTATGACATTATCTCTTTATTTGTTGAGATGATCAGCTAGTTTTTTTTTTAACGATCCTTAAATTTTTTGAGAATCTAATTTGAAATATGCTTTAGTAAACGTCGCTAGCCATGATGAGGGTGAACATGAGGAGCAGGACGATGAGGCTGATGATGATGATGTAGTTGTCTTTATCATCGTAATAATTATCATCCTCATAATCATCATTACTAAGATAAACCTTTAATTATCTTCATCTTTCTCCTCCTATTCATTATCATCATTACCATTTATCATCTTCATCATCATGGTCATCATAATCATCTTCATCGATTTTATTACATCACCGACCGATTATTACATTACCGGTCGATTATTACATTACCGGTCGATTTATTAACATACCGGTCGATTATTACATTATTATTACATTACCAGTTGATTGTTACATTACTGGTTGTAACAGTCGACCGGTAATGTAACAAATCGACCGGTAATGTAATAAAAACGATAAAGATGATTATGATGACGATTATGATGAAGATGATAAATGGTAATGATGATGATGATGATGAATAGTAGGAGAAAGATGAAGATAATTAAGGGTTCATCTTAGTAATGATTATGAGGATGATAATTATTACGTTGATGAAGACAACTACGTCATCCTCATCAGCCTCATCGTCCTCCTCCTCCGCCTCCTCGTCATCCTCATCATGTTCACCCATATCATGGCTAGCCATGCTGTTTTTAGCGTCGTTCCCCTAAATAAATGTAATTGTTTGCCCATTTCAAGGGGTAATTTCGGGGGATCCACTACCGCGGACCCGGCAGCGACTCATTTTTTAACAAAATACATGTTACCAGGCAAACTAAAGAGCTAGAAGCGCCACTATGCGGACGAACATTGCGATGGTTCCGTCAATTAGCGTGACGCGTTGCGCCATCTTACTCAAGTGAGATTGAAAATCACATATTTTACAGCTATCGAAAAAAGAGTATTGTGGCAAGACGTGGTTACATACCACGCTGTTGACGGATGTAAAAAAAGGTTTGCCTATATATATATATATATATATATATATATATATATATATATATATATATATATATATATATATATATATATATATATATAAATATAAGAAGGCCGTCTCATGTGTTCGCCCACGAATTATGCAAAAAATAGTTTAGATATTTAGTCTGAATCAACAGCCCACACACGTACTTAGTATATGTAGTAAATATCAATGGATTTTATTTGCTATGAAACGGGGTTGTCTAACTCAACATATAAAATTTAGGGGTACATTTAACATTTGCAACATTAAGATGTAATCCCCAAAACTATCTTTAAATTAAAAACCAATCACCTAAAAACGTAAAATAAGAGGCTGATTTTTTAGATGACCCTCTTATTATAATTTTTAGATGAGTCATTAATGTTTTGATGGCCCCTTAAGTTTTTTTCTTGATATGACTCCTTACATTTTTATTTGGGGATAAACTATTAATTCTATGAGATGACGATTTAACTTTTCCAAATGATGAGCAATTTATTTTGTCAAATACCATTATATTTTTTAATGATTCCTTAATTTTTTTTTTTTTTTTTTTTTTGGAGATAACCACTTACAATTTTGATGTGACCCATTAGTTTGATTCATAACCAATTAAGTTTGTGTTTTGCTATGAATCCTTACATGTTTATATTTCCCTTATTTATATGAAGTGACTGCTCCAATTCACAACGATCAGCTATATATGTTTTTTTAATGATCCCTGCTTTTTAAATGATCCTTTACCTGGTTTGGGTATACCCAATTATTTTATGCAATGATCCCTTAATTTATTGAAACGATCCGCTGGATAATTATGAGAAGACTCCAAAATGTTTTGAGATGATCAACTAATTCGTCATTAAATGACCCCTTAATGACTATTTTTTAATGATCCTTTAACTTGTTTTTGATAAAATCAATTAATTTTAGTCATATTTTTAAATACTTTAGGTGCTCTTTAATCGTTTAGACTGAAACTACCCTTATTTTTTATTTTTCAGATAACCCCTTAATTGTTTCAGCTCATTATTTTTTTATTTTTGCGATTAAACTTAAGTTTCTAATATAACCACATTGTAATTTGAGATTTCCTTTAACCTGTTTGATATTGCCACTTAATTTCATTAAATGATGATCAGGTATTTATATAAGCATTTTTAATGATCCCTTAATTGAATTTACTTTACCTCTTTCATTCGTTGAGGTGAACCTTTTTAATGACACCACCCCTTCTTCCTTGCCACTCTGTCTGACTCAGTCCTATTGTTTGCCAACATGTATTTATTGCCGTGCGTTACCTGGAAGGTTATATGAACGGCAATCCATATGTCCTCCTAGAAAACATGCGGCTCACTCGTTCTGAGATTTGTATGTTAATCATTCGTTTGTGAACGTCGAGTGGGTGTCAGCATGGCTAGCCGTTATAAGGGTGAACATGAGGATGATGATGACGAAGAGGAGGAGGAGCAGGATGATGAGGCTGAAGGTGTCATTGTCTTCGCCCTCATAATCGTAATAATGATAACCCTCATTATAATCATCTTCATCTTCATCATCATCATCATCACTAAGGCCGCTTAATTGTCTTCATCTTCTTCCTCATTATCATCATAACCGTTTATCACATTCATCATCACCGTCGTTATCATCATTATTATTATCATCATCATTACCGTCTTCATCATAATCATTATCATCATCATCGTCGTTATAATTATCATCATTATTACCATTGTCAATAATATTACCCCTTAATTGTCATCATCATCATAATCGTTTCTCACCCTCATCATCACCTTCTACATCATCATTATTAACATCATCATCATCATCATCATCATAATGATTATCTTCATCATTTTAATAACATTACTGGTCGATTTATTACATTACCGGTCGATTATTATATTACCGGTCGATTTATTACATTACCGATCGATTATCACTTTACCGGGCGATTTATTACATCGCCGAACGATTATTACATTACTGGTTGTAACACGCGTTGTAGATTTCCGTGCATTAATATAATATTATGGATAATAATATTATATGAAGGCATGTATGCATATATGTGTGTGTGTGTGTGTGTGTGTGTGTGTGTGTGTGTGTGTGTGTGTGTGTGTGTGTTTGTGTGTGTGTGTGTGTGTGTGTGTATACATATATATATATATATATATATATATATATATATATATATATATATATATATATATATATATATATATATATATATATAAATATGTATATATATATATATGTATGTATATATATACGTATATATATATATATATATATATATATATATATATATATATATATATATATATATATATATATATATATATATGTATATATATACGTATATATATATATATACACCTGAGGGACATTGCCACAAATATTTACACGGAATATTAACATAATGGCACGTTCAAAGTAGGTTAGATGCTTTTCAATCGTACTTCGTCAGCATAGGTTGTTTATCTAAAGCCTAGATATTTGTATTATGGTATGCAGATTGTCACAACAAGTTGTACATCAGTGTACAAAGAAGCCATTGGCTTATGGAGAGGCCAACCTTGTAGGCCTATAGCCCGCTCTGACCAGATTTATCTCCTCATCCCCTCCTCAACTCTAGTCTAACCACGTAGGCATAGCGCGTTAACCATAATGTTGTCTTTGTTGGCCCAAGATTCGGTTGTACCAATTATGTGAGGGTCAGTATCTTCTATCATAATTATTACTTCGCTTTTCTTGTTTATTATTATTGCAGATTGTCACCACAAGTTGCAGATTAGTGGACAAAGAAGCCATTAGCTTATCGAGAGTCCAGCCATGTAGGCCTATAGCCCGCTCTTATCAGATTGATCTCCTCACCCCCTCCTCGTCTCTAGTCTTTAGGTTTGCTTGATTTGAAGATGTGGTTGCTCCCGCCCAATTGTTTTCTAAGTCTTTTGAACATTTCTCTCTCCTTCTCAGTCATTCTTTGTTTTTTCGTCCGGTCATCAAATTCCAGCACACGTAGCTCATCTCTACACTGCGTGTAACATTCGTCATACTGCTCCTTGCAAAACTGAATACGGTATTTCCTTTCTGGTCTTTCGCACTGGTGTTTTTCGTAGCATTCGAAATATTTCTTCACGCAATACACCTTGCACAACACTTCGTGTGATTCAACATTGACAGCATGTCCATTTGCGCCAAACACCAGGGCTAATAGAACGCACCAGATCTACAACGAAAATTCATGATATGTTAGATTTTGTGAGCAATCGAGGATGTTTGTTTCAGTTTTGATCAACATTAGGTTTGCAACATATAATGACAACATAATAAACAATATGATAGATCAACTAATTCCACCCGCTGCATTACGTTTAATATTAATCTGTGACAAATGCCACAATTATGATACTGTGATTGTGAGACTGAGAGACAGGGGGGTTCGGTTTTCCCAGATAATCAAATATGCGTTAATTTCGAACCTTTGATTTAAATCCACGCAAGTGTGCTGAGAGAACAAAGCTGCCGGTGAAACCAAGCTTACACGAAACTGGCGCGCCATCATGTGAATATACGTGATTAATATATATATATATATATATATATATATATATATATATATATATATATATATATATATATATATATATATATATATATATATATATATATATATATATATATATATATATATATATATATATATATATATATATATATATATATATATATGGTCGAATCTCATGACCCGTTGGCATGTGATGTCTTCATATGTGTGAATATTTCTAATATTTGTCAGGGATCGAGATGGTAATGTTTATGTTGTACAGACTAGAACTTTAACAGAGGACATCCTTTTGAATACCACCAATAAAAAAACACAGTGCAAGCACATATTGCGACCACTGAATTGTATAATGAAATACAGGGCATTTTGAGAGTGTAGTCATATCCAACGAACTTAATGTCCAGTGATAAGTAACAAACGTGAATCGTCAGTCAGGAATAGCCAGAAAACCCAAAAGTTAACCAGGCTCAATGGAGGTCAAGCTGTCCCTTACTATACGTCCTGTTTTTACAGCTACACAGACTGTGGATAAGGTGACGGGGCAACATCAGGATAAGGGTTCAGCAGCAGCAGTTGAATCCGACTAGAATGGTTCAACTCGGCTGATTCCGATAGTTTTTGAGCATTTGGAGACTGTCGCATATTTATAAACTATCAACTCTTTTTTTCCTTGATTTGTAAACAGGAAATAAAATCAAACGAAGAAGAAATATATTGATTATTATATTATCTCGTGTTTTATGTTCTAACTAATGTTCTTAAGATATGTTCGGGCAGGCAACTTTTCAGGGGGAAGACAACTTGTTGTTGTTGGTCCCGCTGCCGAGAAATGTTTTCATATGAAGGTCATACACTGCTCCTCGGCACATTTTAAACACTTTTACTGGTGTTTTCTGCCTTTCCCATGCTTACTTTCCCAGTCGATGTAGGACACGTTTAATATAACCTCGCTCAAGTGTTTTTATCACGATATTGGCTGCTGGATGAAACATGTGTAATGTATCTGCTTTTTGTGGTATGACCTTCTTAAGAAACAAATATGTAACAGTGTCGAGTAAGTCCCACAGAATAGCGCCAAGAACTACTATATTAATGAATGGAGAACTTCTCGAAGAAGTAAGATCATTCAAGTACCTCGGGTCGATCACCTCCCCTGAGGGCGACTCCACCGAGGAAATACGCACACGGATGAACCTGGCAACTTCAGCGATAGCAAAATTACAGACGATATGGAACAACAACAGCATAAAACGTTAACAAAGACACGATTCTATAAAAGCGTGGTTGTGTCATTGCTGACATATGGATGCGGAAGCTGAACCCTGAGAAACTAGTCCGAAAGAAAAATAGCCGCATTTGAGATGACATTATAAAGAAGGATCCTGAAAATGTCTTACAGAGACCACTTAAGTTCACAGTTGATTTAGTTAATCAACAGGTAGGCGTGCCTGCCTTTTGATGGTGTCTAATCGTACGCTATACACAGGTGTAAGGGTAAGTCCGGCATATTTTAGAATGTTTAAATGGAACGGAGATCTCCTTAGCCACGACCAAGAAATCATGAAAGTATCTATGGGCAATTAAACGAATTGGGCTGACCAAAGAAGAAATAATCCAAGACCTGCTGCATCCCCATGTTGTAGAGCCCAGTGTAGAGAGGCAGATCACATTGCAACATTGCATTAGTGTTTATTAACTATTAAATATCATATTAAACATATCAGTTTATGCACATCAAGCGTTGCAACCTATCAGTTCACGCACATCAAACGTTATGGTACAAAATTAAAATGTAAATTTATTTGAAATTTTTTATATTTAGTAGACCAGTTATAGGACTCCTCCTAAAGAAAAAGTTTAGACTGTTTAAATAATAGCGGCACTTTACAATTAATCATCTTGTTGTGTATATATATATATATATATATATATATATATATATATATATATATATATATATATATATATATATATATATATATATATATATATATATATATATATATATATATATATATATATATATATATATATATATATATATATATATATATATATATATATATATATATATATATATATATATATATATATATATATATATATATATATATATATATATATATATATATATATATATATATATATAATTTTATATTATTCTCTAGCCTGACACGGAAAATTTTCTATATCAAACACTCATAATATGGGGCAGGTTAGCAACCGTTTTTATATATTTAGTTATTTTTTTAAATATGAACCCTCATTATATTATTGGAATCGCAAACGATCTAAATTCTAAAAACAATATAACAAACTAATCATTTCATCCAAATTACCTGTGATATCCACAATTAAGTTAACAACAATGACCAAAAATAAATATATCAACATTTTATAACCGCGTTGTGACAACGACTTCCATTTATTTGAGATCAGATTACAGTGCAATATTGCATTGGCTAACGTTTTTTTTATTATAAGAAAACTGGACCATCAACAATTCAGAATTTTTGTCACAGCAACTGCCATCATCTCATTGACATGTTTTGTCAAAATGAAATACTCACAGCTCTTTTTAAACGCCCCCGCGTGCGATGCCCATCAATGATTACTCCAAGTATTCATGCGCCCACGTGGCCCATAGCAGAACAATTCCCTTAAATGACTCTTTTTGTTCAACTCTAAACAAATACACTATTTCACGACCAACGGCTTCTACAAACAAACCTGTGAACATGCCTTCAGATCAACTGTGGTCTGACCTCTAGAGCACAGCTGAACATTTCAACTTGTCGGCATGAATCAGAACAATATGTCAGGATACACGTGTATAACCTGACATTTGACACAGGCAGGTTTATGTCGGCATCATTTCGTTGAGCATCAGCTGCTACGTTGGTAGATCCAGCAGTAACCGCCAAGAAAGGGCTGTTTGGGAAAGTTATTGGGTGAGTTCTGAGCACGACCCGATCTATCATGTCCACGCCTGGTGTACATACACTTAGAAATTATATCTGTATATCTGTCCCTAGCTATGAGTTCATCCAGTGACTTGAGGTGGATGTTCTGTAGCTTGGTGCATATTCTGCGTCTGGATCTGCGATCCCTAGCTATGCGAACAGCAGCGCACAGAAGATGTTGAACCTCCGCAGTCATTTCCCCTCACTAGCATTGCATTTAAAACGTATGCGAAAGAGCCACAACTTAAAGTAGTTGAGGATTATTTACATCATTTGGGCATGGTGGACGGCTCCAGGTGAGCTGAAGTGGATGCCGCAGGCGGGCATTTTTTTCCAAGTAGATCAGGGTCAGCTCCGGCAGCTCAATGTAGGCTGTGCCCTTGGTCTAGTGGTCCTCACGTGCCCTCGGCCTGGTGGTCCTCGTGTGCCCTCGGTCTGGTGGTCCTCACGTGCCCTCGGCCTGGTGGTCCTCGTGTGCCATCGGTCTGGTGGTCCTCATGTGCCCTCGGTCTGGTGATCCTCGTATGCCATCGGTCTGGTGGTCCTCATGTGCCCTCGGTCTGGTGATCCTCGTATGCCTTCGGTCTGGTGGTCCTCATGTGCCCTCGGTCTGGTGGTTTTCATGTGCCCTCGGTCTGGTGGTCCTCGTGTGCAATACGTGTCCACCTATCTTGGAAACACTTGAATACTGATACCGTCGGACCACAAGATGGTCAGAAACACTCATTGAAAAGAGTGACCAAGGTTTTTTGGATATGACAGCGAGGGCCCAAACCCTTCTCGGTGGCTGGTTGGTTGCCAATACACTCTTCAGATTTACATACTGTCGACAGCAAAGTATCAAAGGTCCTCAACTCTTCCTTGAAACCCTATACGTTGTATCTAGCGAATAGCTTGTCGTCCTTGACCTCTTCAGCAGCGACGTACCTCACAAAAGTGTAACAAAACCATTCTCTCTAGAAGAGCAGCCGTTACCCCCGAAGAATATGGGAGGACATCCAGCTCAAATCACAATGTAAAGAATATGTTAGTTTAATTTAATTACTTTTGAATAACTATTAGCAACAGAATAGCAGGGCTCGAAAAGCTTGTAGTTAAACGACCCAAGTGGATATTGACATATTGGTGCCAAATATGATGATAATGCCAGCACTTCCGTCCTCCCGTGTGGAAAACAAATACCACTGTCTAATCCTGACATTTGCTAAATTTGCTTTGAACTCGGCGGTCAACGAAATTCGGGAACCGGAAGAACCCTGGAAACCTTGGAAAGACCCAGCTCCAGAAGGTTAATTTGCAGATCTGGCAAAGGCACGGTTGAGACGGAGCGTGTTGAGTTGGAACCAATGGTAAAGCGCATTGAATATTTAGGCAACCATAACGCCTCTAGTGACGGCGTCTGAATTTGGTAAACTGAGAGTATAATATATATAGGGATTGCAAGGGGCCGGCACAAGCTACATTTGAAGGCATCCAAATTATCAGTAAAGATGATCCTGGCTGGTTATACCTGCTTTACAATTAGACTTCAAAATGACAGGTCAGATTTAACCATTCAATGTTTTTTTTTCTAGACATTAAGTGTCTTAGTGACATTTACATTCACGACATTTTTACGGTTTATGGTGATAGATATTTATGTTCGATGCTTTATCACTGTCAATGTGATCGATTGTATTGCCGTCTGATGTGAACGATTAAAATCTCGTCGAACCAGGAACAATGCGCTAACTACACTTCTGCAGTACTCCATACACTCATTGGTCAAGTGAGTACCAACTCATTGATCAATCTCGACCTGGCGAGCGCAAGACACTTAAATCTACATATGTGAGAAGTGCCTTCCCGGGCCATTGCGTGCGGTCCAACAGAACAAAGGTGCGGTAGTCATAGTGCATTCATTCAGCCTATTCCACCGCCTCAAGATCGGCCAGAGCTTCGCGGCGGATGACACCATTATCATACGCATATCCCTAAAGTTACATAACAATAATTGTGCATATATAATATAATACTATAAAATGTTTGTTATGTGATGAAAACCGTAGCATCACGTGACGGCGGGCGCGGGTTGAGTTATGAAAATATCGTCTACTAGTCACGATAAACGTACTCATAATCAATTACTTAGTATCGGAATGGGAATCGGAAATGTTTATTTGAACCACAGATTAAGCAGTACGGTTGTCAATACAGTAAAAATCTACAGCTCAAGTAACCAGTTTGCTTTAGATAAACTTAAAAGGTGTCTTGGCGACTGCCACTTTGTATGACTATCCCAGATAAGATTTTCTTGTAATGTCACACCAAAAAGATTAAAGGTTTGGTCTATTTTGATTCTAGTTTCATTGTTTTTTTCAGTTTCTATTTCTCAATTTGCGTATTATGTACTTGGATTTCTTTATATTTAAAGTTAATTAATTTTCCATTCGTTTAATTTATTTAATTATGTGTTTAAACGTACACCTGCAGTAATAGGCAGAGTTTCAGAAGTGTTATCGTTGTATGTAATATATATTTTTTATATTTTTCAAGTAGATTTCCATTAGTTCGGGAGGGATGTCGCATATTCCATACATGTGTAATTTGTCTAATATAATTTTGTGGTCTAAGGTTTCAAATGCTTTTTATAGATCTAAAACTATATTGATATATTTTTCATTTGAATGCAGTGCTGGTGTAGATATGTCAATAACTTCCATAATGGCATATTCAGTTGAGTCACCAGATTTTAAGCCGTATCGGTTTGCATTGAAAAGTGAAATTTCTGTAAAAAAGAATATATCTCATTATGCATAACTTAATCAACAACTTTAGATATTACAGGTAATAGTGATATCGGTCTGTAGTTACAGAACAGAAGTAATGTGACGCCACTGTGCAGGTGGTAGATCACGGAATACACGTACCTGGGAAACGGTTAATGCGTGTCTGTTTTAAATCTAAAGTTATTGCTTCCGAACCACACGTGTGTTAGTTTTCCACGGGGTCGACCGCCGCCTCTAGGTAGTACTTGGCGGTAACAATGCCTAACATATGGGGTGCTATTGAGGTGGTCAGGTGGGGCGGTGTTTGCTCACCCACGCCACCGTGTAGCAGACTGCGAATGGCTCCGTTCGCACTATAGGGTCCACATAAGATGACCGAAAGGTTACATATGAGGAAACTGTAGCCGGTGAATGTGTCGGCCATTTTGACCTTTCTGTCGTGAGGTCGTAAGTCACTTTATAACGGATCAAACCTCGCGCAAGAAGGAAAGCAATGTAAATGCGCATTTATTTACGATAACGTGTTACTTTAGCGTTTGTTTATTTATACCGCCCTATTACAATAACATATTTCCAAACATGGCTGTTGCTCTTTTGGAATGTTCTTATGTGAGAGGGATTGCTATAATATTTTTACGTTAAATAAATATACATTTTAACTCACCAGAAATAGCTTCATCGTGTCGTTTGTTCAGGCGGAGAGAACCAGACGCCTTCTGTGTGTGTTGTGATTCAATGATTACATAAACCAGTATGTGCACCTCCTTGCGAACGTCTTCATAATGACCTTGATATACTTTTTTATACCAACCACGTCATTGGTCGTAGTCTAAGTAGCTTCGTGAGACTAGGTTCACGTCCATTAATCTATTAATGGTGCACGGTTAGATTTTCAATCATACTAAGCTAACTCTTACACAAACATCATACCACCGTCTATTATATTATTTTAGGTTGCGGTAATATGTTGCATTTTTCCATAGGAATTTATAAAGATTCATACTGGATATGCTATATGATACCACAGCATTATGTAGAATAATAGAGAGCTATTCTGTCCGGAAATTAAGTGTATTGCTGGTTCAACCACTCCAGGCAGGTCAAGGGGTAGTATATGCAAGAGTCCTCTTAAGCCTTTTGTGGCATCCTGTCTACGAGATGGTGTCTCGGAATGAAAAACACCCACAGTAGCAGTAGCGACGCATTGTAGTATCAGTTAGTTTCAAACATGATGAATTCGAACTTGATAACATATTAAGTTTATTTAGGATGTACTGCACGATGTTGTTCAAGGACAACGGGTAGTTCGATGAAACCCTTTACAACACTCTTACATGCACAATATGTACACCCTTACATGGATGATATATAGCAGAAATTGCGTCATGGTTTTGTTAATATATATATATATATATATATATATATATATATATATATATATATATATATACATACATACATACATACATACATACATATATACATATATATATATATATATATATATATATATATATATATATATATATATATATATATATATATATATATATATATATATATATATATATATATATATATATATATACGTGTGTATCTAACCGGTTGGTTGAGCTTCCTTGTTCAGTGAACAAACCTTGAAGCAATCTCTGCTACTGACTGTCCCGCCCATAGTCGGGCAAAGGCGCGCTCTAGATCGCCATTAGAAAATCAGCGCATGACTATTGGCGACGCTCAAAATCGATATTTAGTGTTTTACTGATGATTGTTGCTATGTTGGGCTTGACAACAGTGTCAATTTCCGAGTGGAAACGAGGCAAGCGCAACGTCTGCATGTGCACAACCTGTTTTGCACATATGGCTACATACGCATGCGCAGAAGCAGTTGATTGGAAGTTTATTCTGCATTATGGGCAGCTGGTCGTCTGTTTTATGTTAGCATATTACAACATATGACAAGTTTGTTATTTGGTTCAGTATAGCACATGCTCGTGAGACGTAGAATTCATCCTAGCAAACAGCAGGGGAGACGGGGTTAGTTGCATACAGGGGCAAGTTGTTACAGAGGCGTTTCACACAAAAGAAATAGCACACATATGGAGTCACCGTCGACAATAGTTGGTTGGAAGTCCACCAGCAGACACACTCTCCCAAAACCGGCAGCTAAGAAGCCGAATTTAACGAGATGTGTACAAAAATGCTTTTTAACCATCTAAAACTTGTTTCGTATGCCCGTGTAATATCATTTCACATTTTATGTTTCGTGAATGAATCCTGAAACATGGCTACTGTATAGTATGAGGAGTTATGCCAAGTAAATGTTAAACTGACATTCAGGATTTGTTATCGTTCACGTGCGTTTAGCTGCAAAAGTGTGTTGGGGCAAGTTGTTACAATGGTATTGGGGCACGTTGTTACAATGGTATTGGGGCAAGTTGTTATAATGGTATTGGGGCACTTTGTTACAACTGTAACAACGCTCTGGCGGCCCGTACCGATGACTCAACCAACGAGTTGTGTGTTGACAATGACTGAAAGAACAACGATTATTTCAACACGACGTGTTCTGCCCAAGACTACTTCATTCTTCTTGTTGTTTTTATCACGTCTGTGACTCCTGTCTTTGCTCTCACCCAGGTGTTTGTCTTTCTGTCATGGTATGTTATATTAAGCATACTCCTCTCCATTTTTGTCTGCGCGGCCGCTAGTTTTTTCTGAGTTTGTTTTGTGAGTGACCATGTTTCAGCACCGTATGTCATAGCTGGCAGTACACACGAGTTGTAAACCTTTCTTTTTAGACAGATAGCAAAGTTACTTTTGAAGATGTCGCGATGTTTTGCATATGCTGTCCAACCGGCTGTAATTCTTCGTAGGAATTCCTTGTCTAGGTTCTTGTCCCTAAGGCCACAGCGTTGGCCTAGGTATATTTAACTCTCCACTTTCTCTATCTGAGTGTTATTAACGTATATTGGGGTGTTGTCTTCCACCATTATTTTTGTTTCTGAGATGTTCATCCTCAAGCCGCTTAGGTTACTTTCTTCGCATAGTTCTTGTAGCATTATTTCTAGTTCTTGTGGTTTTTCGGTGCACAGGAAGATATCGTCTGCGAAACGGAGATGATTAAGATATTCTCAGTCTATTTTCAGGCCTTTGTTCTCCCAGTTCAGTCTTCTGAAGATACTTTCAAGTGTTGATGTGAATAGTTTGGGTGAGATGGTATCCCCTGTCGCACTCCTCTTTTGATGTTTATTTTCTCGCTCTCTTTGTGAAGATATACTGTCACAGAGCTGTCTGTGTATATATCTTTCATGAGTTGTATGTATGCATCTTCTATCCCTTGGTCTTGGAATGAAGACAGTATTGCCTGGGTTTGTACCGAGTCGAAGGCCTTCTCATAGTCAATGAATGCTATACAGAGTGGTATGTTGATTTCGCGGCACTTCTCCTTCAGTTGATTTATGACATGGATGTGATCTGTCGTTGAGTACCCGCCTCTGAATCCTGCCTGTTCTCTGGGTTGATTATCGTCTAGTATTTTCTCCAATGCCATTTTTGAAGATCATCACCATCTTTGCATTTTTCCAGGTAGTGGGGATTCGTCTTTCTGATATGTATTTTATATACAGCTTGGCTAAGGCTTTGGCGATGGTATCCTCTCCTGCCTTCAACGTTTCGATGTCGGCTTCTACTTCCCATGTTGTTACTGATGGTACTTCTCTTGGGTATGTGCGTATTGTTACGGTTTGGTCGCTGTCATAAAGTTCGGTGTAAAACTCTTCTATTCGTTCTAAGATCTTATCCTGGTCTTGGTTTCTCTGCCCTGATTGTCTAGGAGTGTTATCAGTCTATTTTGGCCTAGGATGTGTGTTCTTCTGACCTAGTTCAAGCTCTTTGATGTCTCTATGGTTTTTCGTATGGTGTCTAGGTTGTGTTTTCTGATGTCTTCTTTCGCTTTCTTTATGAGGGTCTTGCATACCTCTGTGTACTCTATGCAGTCTCTAGCGGTGTTCTTTACCATTTCTCTACGTTTTTTCATTAGCGCTCTTGTTTGAGCTGATAATCTAGACTTGTCCCGTTTGGTGTTTTGTTTGGCTATGCTTGTCGCCGTCTGTTGGATCATTTCTGTAATGTTTTCATTTAGAGTGTCAATATCATCCATTTCTTGTAGAGCAGTGAACCTGTTTTTCAGTTCGAGTTGGAATTCGTTCTTTTTAATTCCAATTTCTCTAGTGTCGACTGTTCGTGGTTTCTTTTTTTTTATTAGCAGCTTCTGCCCTCCTGCTTTCGTGTCTAATCTGATGTTGCTCATCAACATTATATGGTCGCTTCCAATGTTTATGCGGTTCATGACTCTCACATATGTGATCATGTTCGGCTTGTCAGTCATGATGTAGTCAATTTCATTCTTCGTTTTTCCGTCCGGGCTTCTCCATGTCCATCTCCTCTCAATTTTCTTCTGGAATAGCGTATTCCTGATCTTGTAATCCTTTGATGCTGTCCACTCTATTAAGGTATCACCTCGTTCATTCCTCTGTCCTAGGCCGACACTTCCTGTCGCTGTTTCGGATGGGTTTGTTCTTACACCCACTTTGGCGTTGAAGTCTCCCATCACTATTGCATAGTGGCTTGGATTCTCCAAGATTTTTTCGATACTTGAACTATTTTCAGTTCGTATCGTGTTGTTATGAGTAGAACAAGTTCTGATACTCTTGGGCTAATGTTATTAACCCTTGTCTTTCCATTTCTTGTTTATGAGGAAGCCCACTCCCGCTTGTCCGTTGTTCGCCTTAGAATGGTATAACAGGTGGCCACTCTGCAGGGTTGTAAAGCCTTCTTCTTTTCTTCTTATTTTTCCAATCCCTATCACACCACATTTGATGTTCGTTTCTTTGAGTTCTTCCTCCAGTTCTTGGACGTGTTCATCTTTTGATAGGGTTCTTACATTGTACGTTGCAATTTTCAGTATTTCTTTCTGCTGGTGTTTCTTCTTTTTTTCCTTTTTCTTCTGGTGATTCTGCTTGACCCAGGGATTCTTAGCACCCCCTGCATGTAGTCTAGGTCCCGAATCACATCCAAGGTCGGAGACATCGATGCTGCTGGGGACTGGGGGCCTTGGCTTTTTTGGACTTTTCATGCTGGTATTAGTTGGCCTACCTCTCCACGCTGGCCAGAGGGCATGACCTGACAATATATATATATATATATATATATATATATATATATATATATATATATATATATATATATATATATATATATATATATATATATATATATATATATATATATATATATATATATATATATATATATATATTGTCATTCATTATTTCATGCTCCATTCAATAATTTATATTCCATTCACAATTGTTTGTTAAGTAAGAACCTGGGAATTAGCCCCCGTTGTTAATTAAAACTTAAAAGCTTAATATATGAAACTGAAGAATAAGTGTGTATAAACATGGAATAACAATGGTATGGTACATTTTATTAACACGAATAATAAGTTTAATGTATACGTCGACATAAATAATGCAACTAACATATTTTTTTCAAGTGACTGTAACGGAGAATTGTGACAACTAGCCCCGGTCTCCCCTACATCATCGCTGATTTGGCGAAGTGTTTATATTCGTCGTGCAAACAAATACTAACGCACTGTGAACATTCTCGTGCGCGCGCGTGTGCGCGCGTTCGTGTATTCGCATGGGTGCGTGCGCGCATGCGTGTTTGTGTGAGTGTGTCTTCCCACGATCTGGCAGGCAACAGCCGCCCTGATTTGTTACTCTTTGATGTTTACTGGTGATTGTAAAACTATTCATTATTGTTCTATAAACATCTAGTTTGGATGGCCTCGTATTGTCGCCCTCGATGTCGGTCCGTGAATCACCTCTACCCGGCCGTGTCCGACCATTATTACCAATAGTGAGGTGATGATATGAGCACGATTAACAGCCTATTACAAGGATCATCGTAATCGAGAGGTAACCATATATGTCAAGGTATCTCCGTTTAATAGGTAAAGTGTTGATTTCAAATGCCTGACACATTGGTATTGCATATATGTGATCGAAGTTCAATTGTATTTACACAGCTGTTGCCTGAGCCGTGATTTCATGAAGGGCCATCACACTAATGTAACACGATCAGGTGAACTAGTATTGCCTGTGTATATTCTTCACAGAATATGCTAGTTAAACTATGGGAACAACCTTATTAAGACCCGTGTTTTAATAAATAGACCGTCGTGACTTTCTTAAGATACATGATTATTTTGTTATTTTGGTAAGAATAAGCGAGAGACGTACCGTCTGGTACAACCATCTGGTAGAACCGACTGGTAGAACCGTCTGGTAAAACCGTCTGGTAGCACCATCTGGTAGAACTATCTGGTTGAACCATCTGGTAGAACCATCTGGTAGAACCATCTGGTAGAACCATCTGGTTGAACCATCTGGTAGAACCGTCTGGTATAACAGTCTGGTAGAACCGTCTAGTAGAACCGTCTGGTAGAACCATCTGGTAGAACCGTCTGGTAGAACCGTCTGGTAGAACCATCTGGTTGAACCATCTGGTAGAACCATCTGGTAGAACCGTCTGGTAGAACCATATGGTAGAACCGTCTGGTAGAACTATCTGGTAGAACCGTCTGGTAGAACCATATGGTAGAACCATCTGGTAGAACCATCTGGTAGAACCATCTGGTAGAACCGTCTGGTAGAACAATCTGGTTGAACCATCTGGTAGAACCGTCTCGTGGAACCGTCTGGTAGAACCATCTGGTAGAACCGTCTGGTGGAACCGTCTGGTAGAACCGTCTGGTAAAACCGTCTGGTAGCACCATCTGGTAGAACTGTCTGGTTGAACCATCTGGTAGAACAATCTGGTAGAACCATCTGGTAGAACCGTCTGGTAGAACAGTCTGGTAGAACCATCTAGTAGAACCGTCTGGTAGAACCATCTGGTAGAACCGTCTGGTAGAACCATCTGGTTGAACCATCTGGTAGAACCATCTGGTAGAACCGTCTGGTAGAACCATATGGTAGAACCGTCTGGTAGAACCATCTGGTAGAACCGTTTGGTAGAACCATATGGTAGAACCATCTGGTAGAACCATCTGGTAGAACCGTCTGGTAGAACCGTCTGGTGGAACCGTCTGGTAGCACCATCTGGTAGAACTGTCTGGTTGAACCATCTGGTAGAACCATCTGGTAGAACCATCTGGTAGAACCGTCTGGTAGAACAGTCTGGTAGAACCGTCTAGTAGAACCGTCTGGTAGAACCATCAGGTAGAACCGTCTGGTAGAACCGTCTGGTAGAACCGTCTGGTAGAACCATCTGGTAGAACCATCTGGTTGAACCATCTGGTAGAACCATCTGATAGAACCGTCTGGTAGAACCGTCTGGTAGAACTATCTGGTTGAACCATCTGGTAGAACCGTCTGGTAGAACCATATGGTAGAACTATCTGGTTGAACCATCTGGTAGAACCATCTGGTAGAACAGTCTGGTAGAACTGTCTGGTAGAAACGTCTGGTAGAACCGTCTGGTAGAACCATCTGGTAGAACCATATGGTAGAACCATCTGGTTGAACCATCTGGTAGAACCATATGATAGAATTGTCTGGTAGAACCGTCTGGTAAAACCGTCTTGGAGAACAGTCTGGTAGAACCGTCTGGTAGAACAGTCTGGTAGAACCGTCTGGTAGAACCGTCTGGTGGAACCGTCTGGTAGAACCGTCTGGTAAAACCGTCTGGTAGCACCATCTGGTAGAACTGTCTGGTTGAACCATATGGTAGAACCATCTGGTAGAACCATCTGGTAGAACCGTCTGGTAGAACAGTCTGGTAGAACCATCTAGTAGAACCGTCTGGTAGAACCATCTGGTAGAACCGTCTGGTAGAACCATCTGGTTGAACCATCTGGTAGAACCATCTGGTAGAACCGTCTGGTAGAACCATATGGTAGAACCGTCTGGTAGAACCATCTGGTAGAACCGTCTGGTAGAACCATATGGTAGAACCATCTGGTATAACCATCTGGTAGAACCATCTGGTAGAACCGTATGGTAGAACCGTCTGGTGGAACCGTCTGGTAGAACCGTCTGGTAAAACCGTCTGGTAGCACCATCTGGTAGAACTGTCTGGTTGAACCATCTGGTAGAACCATCTGGTAGAACCATCTGGTAGAACCGTCTGGTAGAACAGTCTGGTAGAACCGTCTAGTAGAATCGTCTGGTAGAACCATCAGGTAGAACCGTCTGGTAGAACCGTCTGGTAGAACCGTCTGGTAGAACCATCTGGTAGAACCATCTGGTTGAACCATCTGGTAGAACCATCTGGTAGAACCGTCTGGTAGAACCGTCTGGTAGAACTATCTGGTTAAACCATCTGGTAGAACCGTCTGGTAGAACCATCTGGTAGAACTATCTGGTTGAACCATCTGGTAGAACCATCTGGTAGAACAGTCTGGTAGAACTGTCTGGTAGAACCGTCTGGTAGAACCGTCTGGTAGAACCATCTGGTAGAACCATATGGTAGAACCATCTGGTTGAACCATCTGGTAGAACCATATGATAGAATTGTCTGGTAGAACCGTCTGGTAAAACCGTCTGGGAGAACAGTCTGGAAGAACCGTCTGGTAGAACCGTCTGTTAGAACCATCAGGTAGAACCGTCTGGTAGAACAGTCTGGTAGAACAGTCTGGTAGAACCGTCTGGTAGAACCGTCTAGTAGAACCGTCTGGTAGAACCATCAGGTAGAACCGTCTGGTAGAACCGTCTGGTAGAACCGTCTGGTAGAACCATCTGGTAGAACCATCTGGTTGAACCATCTGGTAGAACCATCTGGTAGAACCGTCTGGTAGAACCGTCTGGTAGAACTATCTGGTTGAACCATCTGGTAGAACCGTCTGGTAGAACCATCTGGTAGAACTATCTGGTTGAACCATCTGGTAGAACCATCTGGTAGAACAGTCTGGTAGAACTGTCTGGTAGAAACGTCTGGTAGAACCGTCTGGTAGAACCATCTGGTAGAACCATATGGTAGAACCATCTGGTTGAACCATCTGGTAGAACAATATGATAGAATTGTCTGGTAGAACCGTCTGGTAAAACCGTCTTGGAGAACAGTCTGGTAGAACCGTCTGGTAGAACCGTCTGGTAGAACCATCAGGTAGAACCTTCTGGTAGAACAGTCTGGTAGAACCGTCTGGTAGAACCGTCTGGTGGAACCGTCTGGTAGAACCGTCTGGTAAAACCGTCTGGTAGCACCATCTGGTAGAACTGTCTGGTTGAACCATCTGGTAGAACCATCTGGTAGAACCATCTGGTAGAACCGTCTGGTAGAACAGTCTGGTAGAACCATCTAGTAGAACCGTCTGGTAGAACCATCTGGTAGAACCGTCTGGTAGAACCATCTGGTTGAACCATCTGGTAGAACCATCTGGTAGAACCGTCTGGTAGAACCATATGGTAGAACCGTCTGGTAGAACCATCTGGTAGAACCGTCTGGTAAAACCATATGGTAGAACCATCTGGTATAACCATCTGGTAGAACCATCTGGTAGAACCGTATGGTAGAACCGTCTGGTGGAACCGTCTGGTAGAACCGTCTGGTAAAACCGTCTGGTAGCACCATCTGGTAGAACTGCCTGGTTGAACCATCTGGTAGAACCATCTGGTAGAACCATCTGGTAGAACCGTCTGGTAGAACAGTCTGGTAGAACTATCTGGTTGAACCATCTGGTAGAACCGTCTGGTAGAACCATCTGGTAGAACTATCTGGTTGAACCATCTGGTAGAACCATCTGGTAGAACAGTCTGGTAGAACTGTCTGGTAGAACCGTCTGGTAGAACCGTCTGGTAGAACCATCTGGTAGAACCATATGGTAGAACCATCTGGTTGAACCATCTGGTAGAACCATATGATAGAATTGTCTGGTAGAACCGTCTGGTAAAACCGTCTGGGAGAACAGTCTGGTAGAACCGTCTGGTAGAACCGTCTGGTAGAACCATCAGGTAGAACCGTCTGGTAGAACAGTCTGGTAGAACCGTCTGGTAGAACCGTCTGGTAGAACCGTCTAGTAGAACCGTCTGGTAGAACCATCAGGTAGAACCGTCTGGTAGAACCGTCTGGTAGAACCGTCTGGTAGAACCATCTGGTAGAACCATCTGGTTGAACCATCTGGTAGAACCATCTGGTAGAACCGTCTGGTAGAACCGTCTGGTAGAACTATCTGGTTGAACCATCTGGTAGAACCGTCTGGTAGAACCATCTGGTAGAACTATCTGGTTGAACCATCTGGTAGAACCATCTGGTAGAACAGTCTGGTAGAACTGTCTGGTAGAAACGTCTGGTAGAACCGTCTGGTAGAACCATCTGGTAGAACCATATGGTAGAACCATCTGGTTGAACCATCTGGTAGAACCATATGATATAATTGTCTGGTAGAACCGTCTGGTAAAACCGTCTTGGAGAACAGTCTGGTAGAACCGTCTGGTAGAACCGTCTGGTAGAACCATCAGGTAGAACCGTCTGGTAGAACAGTCTGGTAGAACCGTCTGGTAGAACCGTCTGGTGGAACCGTCTGGTAGAACCGTCTGGTAAAACCGTCTGGTAGCACCATCTGGTAGAACTGTCTGGTTGAACCATCTGGTAGAACCATCTGGTAGAACCATCTGGTAGAACCGTCTGGTAGAACAGTCTGGTAGAACCATCTAGTAGAACCGTCTGGTAGAACCATCTGGTAGAACCGTCTGGTAGAACCATCTGGTTGAACCATCTGGTAGAACCATCTGGTAGAACCGTCTGGTAGAACCATATGGTAGAACCGTCTGGTAGAACCATCTGGTAGAACCATATGGTAGAACCATCTGGTTGAACCATCTGGTAGAACCATATGATAGAATTGTCTGGTAGAACCGTCTGGTAAAACCGTCTGGGAGAACAGTCTGGTAGAACCGTCTGGTAGAACCGTCTGGTAGAACCGTCTGGTAGAACCATCAGGTAGAACCGTCTGGTAGAACAGTCTGGTAGAACCGTCTGGTAGAACCGTCTGGTAGAACCGTCTAGTAGAACCGTCTGGTAGAACCATCAGGTAGAACCGTCTGGTAGAACTGTCTGGTAGAACCGTCTGGTAGAACCATCTGGTAGAACCATCTGGTTGAACCATCTGGTAGAACCATCTGGTAGAACCGTCTGGTAGAACCGTCTGGTAGAACTATCTGGTTGAACCATCTGGTAGAACCGTCTGGTAGAACCATCTGGTAGAACTATCTGGTTGAACCATCTGGTAGAACCATCTGGTAGAACAGTCTGGTAGAACTGTCTGGTAGAAACGTCTGGTAGAACCGTCTGGTAGAACCATCTGGTAGAACCATCTGGTTGAACCATCTGGTAGAACCATATGATAGAATTGTCTGGTAGAACCGTCTGGTAAAACCGTCTTGGAGAACAGTCTGGTAGAACCGTCTGGTAGAACCGTCTGGTAGAACCATCAGGTAGAACCGTCTGGTAGAACAGTCTGGTAGAACCGTCTGGTAGAACCGTCTGGTGGAACCGTCTGGTAGAACCGTCTGGTAAAACCGTCTGGTAGCACCATCTGGTAGAACTGTCTGGTTGAACCATCTGGTAGAACCATCTGGTAGAACCATCTGGTAGAACCGTCTGGTAGAACAGTCTGGTAGAACCATCTAGTAGAACCGTCTGGTAGAACCATCTGGTAGAACCGTCTGGTAGAACCATCTGGTTGAACCATCTGGTAGAACCATCTGGTAGAACCGTCTGGTAGAACCATATGGTAGAACCGTATGGTAGAACCGTCTGGTGGAACCGTCTGGTAGAACCGTCTGGTAAAACCGTCTGGTAGCACCATCTGGTAGGACTGTCTGGTTGAACCATCTGGTAGAACCATCTGGTAGAACCATCTGGTAGAACCGTCTGGTAGAACAGTCTGGTAGAACCGTCTAGTAGAACCGTCTGGTAGAACCATCAGGTAGAACCGTCTGGTAGAACCGTCTGGTAGAACCGTCTGGTAGAACCATCTGGTAGAACCATCTGGTTGAACCATCTGGTAGAACCATCTGGTAGAACCCTCTGGTAGAACCGTCTGGTAGAACTATCTGGTTGAACCATCTGGTAGAACCGTCTGGTAGAACCATCTGGTAGAACTATCTGGTTGAACCATCTGGTAGAACCATCTGGTAGAACAGTCTGGTAGAACTGTCTGGTAGAACCGTCTGGTAGAACCGTCTGGTTGAACCATCTGGTAGAACCATATGGTAGAACCATCTGGTTGAACCATCTGGTAGAACCATATGATAGAATTGTCTGGTAGAACCGTCTGGTAAAACCGTCTGGGAGAACAGTCTGGTAGAACCGTCTGGTAGAACCGTCTGGTAGAACCATCAGGTAGAACCGTCTGGTAGAACAGTCTGGTAGAACCGTCTGGTAGAACCGTCTGGTAGAACCAACTGGTAGAACCGTCTGGTAGAACCGTCTGGTAGAACCATCTGGTAGAACCAACTGGTAGAACCGTCTGGTAGAACCATCTGGTAGAACCATTGGTAGAACCGTCTGGTACAACCGTCTGGTAGAACAGTCTGGTAGAACCGTCTGGTAGAACCGTCTGGTAGAACCGTCTGGTAGAACCATCTGGTAGAACCATCTGGCAGAACCATCTGGTTGAACCGTCTGGTAGAACAGTCTGGTAGAACCGTCTAGTAGAACCGTCTGGTAGAACCGTCGGTAGAACCGTCTGGTAGAACCGTCTGGTAGAACAGTCTGGTAGAACCGTCTAGTAGAACCGTCTGGTAGAACCATCAGGTAGAACCGTCTGGTAGAACAGTCTGGTAGAACCATCTGGTAGAACCATATGGTAGAACCATCTGGTTGAACCATCTGGTAGAACCATCTGGTAGAACCGTCTGGTAGAACCGTCTGGTAGAACCGTCTGGTAGAACCGTCTGGTAGAACCATCAGGTAGAACCATCTGGTAGAACCATCTGGTAGAACCGTCTGGTAGAACCGTCTGGTAGAACCATCTGGTAGAACCATCTGGTAGAACCATCTGGTAGAACCGTCTGGTAGAACCGTCTGGTAGAACCATTGGTAAAACCGTCTGATAGAACCGTCTGGTAGAACCATCTGGTAGAGCCATCTGGTAGAACCATCGGGCCAACGTGTAGCAGCCAACGTGTATTTGTTAGCATTGGCCCAACATTGGCCCACTGTCTATCATCAGCGTCGGCAACGTTGCTCTCGCGCTCGCGCTCTGAACTCGGTGACGTAAAAGAATTCAAAGAGAAAAAATATCGATGGAAAATTTATATTCCGTATATATAATATCACACACATAAAATATCGATGGAAAATTTATATTCCGTAGATATAATATCAAACACATAGAATATCGATGGAAAATTTATATTCCGTATTGCATTGGAGCTCCGCATGTAAAATGCATTTGAATTGAATTAATCATAGAAAATCTGAATTGTTGAAAATATTTGCTGCATTTGCCTCGGCCTTTTTGTAGCTAGGAATTCGTGCCAACGTCAATTCCTTTTTTTCGGCGACAGGTACGTTTCATAGCATATTGTGACGTAGCATGACTGTACGATTATGTGTTTGTGTTATTTAGTAATTTCATAATCTGTTTTTTGCATACTCGAGAATGAGCACGGACAGTAATTCACTGATCGACAGCTAATTTACTCAGGTATCGAGAATTACGTCTTTTATGTCTGCTACTCTTTAGTTTCGTACTGAGCATTATACTATAATATGTGGTCGAATGCAATGGTCGACGCAGTCTTAGTCACTTGGATATAATGGAGGTATTTCTTATATAAAACCGTTTAGGCGAAATGATAGTAAATATAGTTGCATGCATGGTTGCACGCACAGAGAGAGGAGTCAATCGCTCCGTTCTCGTTCCACGAGTCACTTTTACACTATCTATGTCTATAAAGTGAGGAGCGAGAACGGTGCGATCCTCTCCGTGTGGTTGCATAATCTGATTTTATTTATCTTTTTCCCTAATGATGTATCATGACACAAGAATAACATGCATGCATATGCGATATTTGTGTTGCAACGCGATTTGCCTGTTCGTTGACGTAATGCCTAATTATGTTATTTCAGTGCACGCAGAAGGTAAGTGGTACTTTTGTAATTTATAAGTAAATAGTTATGCATGTGTCTGGCATGTCTTTCAACAAGCTTAATTGTTGCACTTGTTCATACGTACCTTATTGAACTCTTTAACAGTTGCAAGTTAGTCGCATATCTCTATTAACAGATAACAAATAACCTTTTGTAGCTGTTTCCATTTAAAATTAATAATTGCATGGTTAGCTTCGGTTCCTTTTGTTAGTTTAATTTAATCATTATACCTTTTACATTCCTATCATCACTCATAATTTGAACTCTAAACATCATCACATGTTCTAGGTTTTCTCTTATGATATGTCTAATGCATTTGATGTGTCTTGTTCTTTTGAGAACTTCCAAATGTGTGGGTTTCAGTGCTTCTATTTTTTTGCAAGTACATGGAAAAAAATTTTTTTCTTAATGAACTAACCTGTGAAAATACTTTTTGCTCTAATAATGGCATCAAGATGGGCATTTCATAGGCTTGTGTTATAAAACAAATTAGAGCTATTGTAAAAGAAATAAAAGATGGTGCAAATGAAATGCTTGATATACCATTATCTGATACTGATAATGGACAGGGAATAAACTCTGCCATCTCAGAATAACACGGACATGATTTAGCACTGTCATTTTCTCATGAACATGACATGGCAGATGAAAATACTGGAACTTATTACATGCTCCTGAGAGTTACCATCTTGAAGCATAATGGACATGTATGTCTGAAACTTAAATGAGCAATTCATCCAGTGATGACAATGCACTTAATGATGAGTTTAAAAGGCGGTGTGATAATTAAGATGGAGAGGAAGATGAAAGGGAAGAAGATCAGTTTGAGAGAGATCATGCTGAGACTGATATTGACTTTAGAAGTATGTGTGATATAATCTCAGATTGGGCACTTTCATTCAAAGTTAAAACTAGGCTGCCCAGAGATGTAAGGACGCTACTTGGAACTGTGAAAAAAAAAGTCAATGCAGTCTATTGAGATAACCTTTCAGACAAATGTCGATGGATTACCTCGAGATTTCCTGTCTACTTTTGTTGATGAGCTCACATCCTTGCAAACCACTAGAATCAAACATGGTGACCAAAATTACAAATGTTCATTGTCAGCATTTATATGTGACACTCCTTCTCGAGCATTTGGGAAGAATGTGAAGTCGCATTCAGGTTATGCAGCATGTGGAAAATGCACACAGCATGGGGAGTGGAATGGGAAAATGACCTTTCCAGAAACATCTGCCCCTCTGCGTACAAATCTAACCTTTGATGAAATGACAGATGAAGAGCACCATCAAGGTGCCTTGCCTCTCCAAGGAACCGGCATAGGTCAGCCAGTTTCCACTTGACTACACGCACCTTGTATTTCTTGGTGTAATGAGGCGGTTACTGCTTCTGTGGATTAGATAACCGTTGCGGTGTCGTTGGGATCAGTTGTGACAAAGAGAATGTTAATAGCATTGACCTCCATGCATGGCTTCATTGGCAAGGAATTTGTCAGAAAACCAAGTGAAATTGACAGATGGAAGGCAACTGAATTCCGCCAGGTTTTTTGTATACTGGTCCAGTTGCTCTTATCAACAAACTTCCCCAAGATGTCTACTCCGTGTAGGTATATTCATTTTGGTTAACCCATACATATGTTCACTATACTGTGACTATGCTCATGATCTATTGGTGCTGTTTGTACATCACTTTGGGGGACTCTATGGAAGAAACATGCTGGTCTACAATGTTCATGGCCTTGTTCATCTGGTCAACGATGTCAGGAAATTTGGCTCTCTGGACAATGTATCTTCCTTTCCTTTTGAAAACTTCCTCCAGTCCCTGAAGATGGTGAGGAAACCCACATATCCCCTCCCACAAATGTTGAAGCGAATGTCATAATTGAAAGGACACGCACTAAGGAGAAGAAGCACTGTGAGGAAAAATTGGGAATTAAAAAACAGCACAATGAAGGCCCTGTGCCTGCAGGATTTTCACACTTCAAACAGTATAAAGAAGTCCATTTTGACAAAACCTTGGTTACAACAGCAATGGGTAACAGTTGTGTGACAATGAAAGGAGAGATTGTGTTAGTTTGCAACATTTTGTTTGATGATCGACAAGACTCTGTTTTTACTGCTGTCAAAAAATCCAACTGTGTTGATGATTTTTACGTGTATCCATGTGCATCAAGTTGTCTAGGTGTGCATCAAGTGTCTAGTCTCAGCAGGATAATGACAGTTTTTCCAAAGAATCTCCGAAAGTAACAAAGCAATTTCACATTATTTGAAATAGCAATTTTACTTTCAATGGCTGTGAAGAGTGCATTACTTCTACGATCATTGTTGTGCTGTTTGCTTCACATTAGTTTCTTTGCAGCTGTGTTTGTAGTAGTGGGGTTTAGGGATGGACATGAAGTGGAGACTGTGCCAGCATCATGGGTAGATGATGCTGAGCAAGAAATCTCATGGCCACCTTACACCATCTCTAAGATAACAATAGCTGTTAAGAACTTGGACCCTCCACCTCCTTCATGGACGGTGTTCCCCATCAAGAGGGTATTCTGTAAATTGTTAGTGACTTCTTCTGTACTTACGTAAGGGCCTCAAAAGTTACACGAGTGCATTAATGCTCATGTTGGCCATTCATATTAGTGACTTGTGTTTTTCAATCCATCCTTTCTCCTTACACTTTATCTTTATTGCATATACTCCAAATCCTATGACGCATTGCTGCTAACAATATCTGGTGAGGATCGATGGGCATTTCAAGTATATTCTAATTTCAAATATTTTTTTTCATAATCGTATGAGAAGGCTAGAGCCAGGTGTCGACAGGCAGAGGACACCTATGATGTGGGCACTACTGATACAGATGCTCCTGTCAAGAGAAGAAGGATGCATGTACACTTTATCTCTCATAGATTTTCATACAGATGTTTATATGGAAATATGTGTCAGTGGCCAAAAATATATCAGTTGGATGAGATAGGAGGCATTATGTTGAAGTAATTTGTTCTTCAGGGAAACAACATACTAGCAGTAGCATTTGAGATAGAAAACAAGTGGTGCTCATTCCATTTTTAGTAGGTAAGTGTTTTCTGACAGTTTCTATGCATTTCGTTTTCACTGATTTTATCATCTTTTCAGAGGCTGTCAAACCGAACACAATTCTTAAAGAAATTACAGAAGATGCCATTGCGGGAACTTTTCAATTTTGGCTGCACTAAACGAAGGACCGGGATGGAGGCAGGAAGAGGAGGACTCTTCTGAAAACACCGAACACCCTGAACAACCCCAGTGAAGACTGAATCTGATACTGAACTTCTTTTCCTATTTACTATTTCTTTTCATTCAAAAAGAAACTCAATCACTATCTGATGCTCTCAGTGCTCTGCATATTATGAACTAATAAATTGGAAAGAGAAAAAACTGTCCCTGTCCCGTTTATTAGTTCATAATATGCAGTGCTTCTGAGCACAAAGCATTCTATGCTTGGTCGCTTTTGAATTGTACATTCATGTTCTGTGTTCACAGTGTTAAGTTTTGTTAAGGACTGAATGCAAGAAAGACCTGTGTGCCTAATTCCCCACCCCTGTACAGTAATGTTCAATCAGTTGATCCCCGTGTGCCTTTCAGCATCGAAGGTTTATAAATGTGGGTTTTGTTTAATCCATTGCGGTGCCTTTGTATTGAAATAGAGATTCTGTCTGCCCCAAGATCTGGTTAGCTTTTAGTAAATACTGTTGCACTTATGGTTTTCAAGCCATTTTAGACTTGTTCTACAAAGCACATGATAAGGATTATATTTTTCTTTGGAACGTGCATTTAACAGTCCAGTGACATTGACACTTGTGTTTCCGTGCAAAACAACACATATCCAGTGTTGATTAAATTGTTCGGTGATTATTATTACAAGATTATGTGTAATGACTATTCTAATTCAGAGTAGTAGTGGGAGAAGTGAAATGAAGTATTCATTATGAAAACTTGCAGTTTGATAAGGAAGGAAAAGAATATTTTACACAGAAATATGTTTTATGATGACTTGTGAAGATATAGATATTTAAATCCCCAATTAATTTGTTTTTGTGTTTTGGTAAAAATGCTAATTGCAATGTTTTTTTTCTGTGTGTACTATTACATGATTAGCAGCAGATATTGCTGTTCGTTGCAGTTATGTACATTTGTTGCTGTTATTATAATTCATTATTTTTCTGAAGTCATATTAACATTACATTGATTAAAATGTTGGTTTGTCAGTTGTATCGCATTTGTTGTGTGCTTTTATTTAGTACTGCAGTTTCACTTTGTTGTAGAATGTGCATATTACAATAGGCTAAAAAGCAGAATATTTACCATTGGAAAGCAAGATATGTTTCCTTGGTTCAATTTTTAGTGTTTATATAGGATGTCAACTTGGATGTAGGTAGATGCTGCGGAGGGACCTTGTGACCCTCCATAATTCAACCATATTCACTACCACATTGATAAGCACACTATAGGAAATTGGAAGCACTTTAATATATATTTGCTTGTTTGTTTTTTCTTGCTTGATAAGAAATGAGCATTTTAATCACCATTAATAGTAATAATACTGACAAGTTTTTAGACGCACAGTGACCAAATGGTCATGCAGGTTGCAGTAAAGATGGTGGTATACATTGGCCCAATGTTGGCAGTGAGTGTTGGCTGTGCGTTGGCCCAATGCCATTGGCCCAATGGTGTCGACTTGGTACAAAATGACGTTGGCCCAATGTCAGGATTCTGACAGTGGCCCCATGCGCATGTTGCATTGGGCCATTGTTGGTTAGGCAATGTGTGTTTCAATCAGAAGGTATGGTTAAAATAAAATGCATTGTCCAAAATAGTGTCCACTTTAAATATCATGCAACATGAGTTACAGCTAAATTATATAATAAATATATATTTATTTACATATATATTATATGGTAGTCAAACTACATTAATAGAAGCAACCATGTGGGTGTAGATCTTGTTTTAAACATGCTGAAGACTTATTTGTTTGTGAATTTAATCACATTGTGTATTGTTGATGGTTTATCACCTATACACATTTTTATTGTGTGTGCCCACTCAACTTATTGTAAATGCTTTCAGCAAACATACTACACATAATAACTCTATATTATAACAGCCATTACAACCAATGCCGTTTTAGCAAGTGTTCTGATACGTATCATATCTTTACAGCTTTATATTTGTTGTAGACCTGGAACCTCATTTAATAATAAAATTAATTTGCTGTTTTAATTCACATTATTTATTTTTCAGTGGCTGCAAGCCATCAGAAAAGCCAAAAAGGTATCTTGTCATGTTATTAACTAGTGTAGCAAATATCACACATAGATACTGTGGCAGATATGATCCTTTACTTTACCAAATAGATGGTCTGCATAATGATACTCGTCTCAAATATGCATTGAGTTTAACTTGGTATGATAACTAATTTGCAACATCATTATCTAAAAATATAAAAATCAAAGCTACGAATAAGTATTATTAAAATATCCAATCACATTTCACTTTTTTTGTATAATTATAATTTTGAGATATAATTTTTTTTTAGTTTAATCCATTTCTATTGTATATCACAAATCATGCTACTTGGGTCTTTTTAGCAATCAATGAAATGTGAATCAGTAATTATTATTATGGATACCTTGTAAATATGTTAATATTGGCAAGGTAATATAATGCTTCCAAATGAACATATCACTAAACGTCTGTCAATTTCTAACATTTGTTCTTTTTGAGAATAAGAATTGTGCACATTGTCGTACATTACGTTCTTTATCCATCAACCACTGGCATGGAAAACTTGGTAGTGTATAGTATAGTGCAATTTCTAACATTTGTACAATTTTGTGAATAACAATTGTGCACAGTTTTTTATCCATCAACCATTGGCATTGAATACTCGGTAGTGTATAGTATAGTGCAATAGTTTCCTAGATCTTCTCTTGTTTAATACAAAATATCAGCAAATGAGTCTTGAAGTTTGTGATAAGATACACTATTAAGAATTAATTAATGAAAATACACAAACCATTGAAATACATTAATTTCAAGTTTTCGACCAAAAACAAAATGATTTATGCACATTACATATATTGTCATTAAAATAAAATTAATGTCAATCCTACAGAATATCTTTTTACAAGTTTGCATTTCTGAAATTACATTCTTTCTGACATTAATGCATATTAAAAAAAAAATTCACAGAAGTGTGATGACATTGAAATACCAGATGGATCACAAGAGGACGATGACATGGAAACATCATCAGTTAAATCAAACACAGGTGATGATTCTCATTTTACACCTGAATCAGTGGAAACCCTCAACATGCTATACACAGGCCACTCTTAAAATGATCGATCACATCAACTGGTTTGAAGTATGTTTAATCAAGATTAACCACATACTTATACAATAGAAATCTGTAGAGTACAGGGGGTGGGGAACAAACATACATAAGTGTTAATTTGTAGCCCTTATACAGGGTACCTTGCAAAACGGCAACTGTGATTTTACAAATATTCCAGGCTCTGGATGCACAGTTATCTGATTTAATTATAAATAAAGTCAATATCCCCATAAGTTGATATTCTATCTATGATTTAACAAGATTTAACAATATTAGCCATCCAAACCAAAGGTCCAGATAGTAAGTGAACAAGGAAGCCATTGGTTTATCGAGAGTCCAACAATGTTCATCTATGTGTAACCTGCCCTCCTGAGATATGTGTCAATCCTGTTTTTAAACATATTCACGCTGCTAGCAGTTATACAATTCATAGACAATGTGTTCCATTCATTTATTGTCCTCTGTATGAAAGAGTACTTACTGATATCCAATCTAAACTGATCCTTTACTAATTTTACCTCATGTCCTCTAGTTCTGCTATCGTTCTTGAGTGAGAAAAACATATTTCTATCAATATTTCATACCCATTCAATATCTTAAAAACTTCAATCTGATCTTCTTTTAACCTCCTTATTTCTAGGGTTGTTAAACCACCTTTTTTCAGGCGTTCTTCATAGCTAAGGTCTCTCAGTCCTGGAATAATTTTAGTTGCTCTCCTCTGTATGCGTTCAAGCATATCTATGTCGTTCTTACGATATGGTCTCCATGCTTGTATACAGTATTCTAAATGAGGTCTAACTATTGCTTTATACAGAGGTAAATTACCTTTTTCCTTGTATGTTATGTTTCTCCTAATCAACCCAAGAATTTGATTACCCTTTGAAGCTGCAATACCACACTACTCTGTACTTATTGTAACTCCTAAGTCCTTTTCTTTTACAATAATACCCAGAACATTTCCCAAAATTGAACATCTGCCATTTCTCAGACAATTTCACTAATCTGTCTACATCGTTTTGTAAATGTTGTTTACCACCATCAGTGTTAACCTTTCTAAACACTTTTGTGTCATCCGCAAATTTCAGTACATTACTTGTTATATTGTCATCCAAGTCATTGATATATATTAAGAATAATAAAGGTCCTAATACTGATCCTTGTGGTACTCCACTCAAAACTGATTTCCAGTTTGAAACTCCATCTACTACAACACACTGTCTTCTGTCAGTCAGCCATTGTTCTATCCAGCCAATTATGCCATCCCCAGTACCATGGGCTTTTAATTTAAGTAGTAGTCTTTGATGTGGTACTTTGTCAAAAGCTTTCTGAAAATCTAAGTAGATAATATCTACTGGCGATCCCTCATATATCCACTTGGTGATTTCTTCGAAAAAACATAACGTATTTGTTAAGCATTACCTCGCTTTTAGGAATCCATGTTGAGATTAATTTAATAATTTATGCCTAACAAGGAAGTCCACCATATGGTCTTTAATTAAACTTTCTAATAATTTAAAAATCACTGACGTTAAACTCACTGACCTGTAATTCTCTGACTCATTTCTCAAATCCTTTTTAAATTTGATCTTTGCTTCTTTCCATTCACAAGGAACAACTCCATCTTTTAATGACAAGTTGAACACTCTTGCAAGTGGTATACTGTTTCCATCAGTAGTTTTGGAGGAATTCCATACACACCCGGTGATTTAGTATCCTTTATTTCCTTTATTTTCTTAGCTACCATTTCAGGAGTTACAATGAAGTGTCCTAAATAGTCAGATTTACCCTCCTGAAATTTAGCATCTGGAACTGGTAGCTCTTCTGTTGGATCCCTTCCATCACATTCTGTCCTGCAGCCTTGTCACCTGGTAGAATGTTATCAGTCTCTCTCTCACCCATCAACCGGTCACCTTTCCCTCCCGTCTCCTGCCTAAATTGCGCTCCTATCACCTTCCCTCCTGACACCTTCCCTCCTGTCTTCCTCGCTCCCATTGCCTTCACTCTCGTCTCCTTCCCTCCCGTCTCCTTCCCTCCTGTCTCCCCCAGGTACTCATGTACATAGCTCACTCATGAGGAAGAGTAAAACATTTCAGGGAGTATTCATTACTGAGTTGTTGGGCCTCAAACCTTTGCCAAAATTATAATGCCAGTAATTTGTGTACAAAACCAGTTATATATGAGAACAGTGGAGGGTGGTAGTGTAGTGGCTAGAACTTCGTACTCTCAGTCAACATTCCGAGAGATTCAAGAGATTCCGGGTTTGAATCCTCTTGTTGACGTTTCGAACCTTGGGCAAGTTTGTTCACTCCACGTTGCTCCAGTTCACTCATCTGTATAAATGAGTACAGCTCTGTACCTTGCTATATACAGTGATAGATATTTGTGTATAAATAGTCATCGCGCATTAACTGTAGCATGGCTGAAAGCTTCCCAGAGAAGTTTAGATGGTGTTCGAATGAACAGGTCTGTCATGGGGTGAAGTGTAAAGTCCTTTCAGCAGTCCTAAGGACTAGATACCGCGCTATATAAGAACATGCCCTTACCTTTTACCTTTCTTAACCTTTTTTTGTATTAACCCAAATTCCGGTCACGGGACTTGCTTGGCACCCCATTCATTCAAGCAGTTAACTTGTGATAAATTACCAAATAAATAATAAAATAAATAATGATGACATAAATAGGTAAAACAAAAATAAATTAGAACGTTTATTAAACTTGCTTGCTGAACACAGAACACTGTAAATGGCTTGGCAACTAAATTTTGGGGTTAAGAACCGCTGTACTAGAAGGTCACAAAATTATTAATCTCAGAAACTACTAGGAGTAGTAAACTAAACTTTGAGATTTGTTCAATTGGGTATTTGGGGAATATCTGGTAAAAATAGTGAACATTGCACTCATAAAAAGGAAACAATTCCTTTGATGTGCCAGTAACGAGTAGGCCAAGTGGGTAAATCCATGAATAGACAAAGAGAATGTAGGTATTAATTGGTCAGAAGACAAACTGGGAAACCCCTAATTAGCCAGAAAACCACATTAGGCAAATTGGGACTTGGGCATAATTGGCATGAATCGTGTTAGTTTTTTTATAGCAACTGATGTTATTAAATGTGTAAACAATGACAAGTAAAGTGCTTTGAATGATGCCTTCCATCAACTCAAGTTCATAGACTTACAAAAAATAAGTTCACTTGCATCTAATCAGCAATTTTACTAACATAAATGTAACTGTAACTTTAATCAAATTGAAGTTTAAATTTCATGAATTGATGTGAGGTTAATTTATTTTTATTGGGAAATATCTTAATTAATGGTAATGTAACTAACTTTTTTAAAGTTAATTGTTCCTTGTCTGAACACTACACACACCCTCAAATTCAAAACAACACTAACAATTTTGTGTCCTCTAGTTAATTTTTTTAAAGTAGTGTTTGTACGTTTCAGTCGTATCACCTGAATATGATATTATCTCAACAATGTGCAGTTATGCCCATATTGTGGAACTACCTCTGCTTTTTTGGTATTTTCTAGAATGTTATTGTAAGGTGGCAATAATGTGGGTTTCTCAAGTGTCATGAATACAACATTGTATTTATCAGCATGACTCATCTTTAAAACCTTAGTTCTTAGCCAGTCACCCGGTTCAAATAGCAAATTATCTATGCATATTTTATATTTGAATGTTTTCATTTGTAAAAAAACATGTGTGAACACAGTAATAATTTTGTTTAAGTAGATGATGTAATTTTCATTTTATATTACAGTATCGCTGCAGCAGATGAACTATGGGATGGGGAAACACATTGTCTTCAACTCTTGTTTGAAGACCGTTCTCAGTGTGTATGTAATATGTAGAGATCCCAGCATCATTGCATTGAATACGATTGCGGGTACACTTGCTATGAGAGAGCAATCTTTCATGTACACGATCTTATATGGACAAGGCAGCAGAGAACTGGAAACATACGTACCAACAAATGACAATCTTTCATGTACACGATCTTACATGGACAAGGCAGCAGAGAACTGGAAACATACGTACCAATAAATGACAATCTTTCATGTACACGATCTTACATGGACAAGGCAGCAGAGAACTGGAAACATACGTACCAACAAATGACAATCTTTCATGTACACGATCTTATATGGACAAGGCAGCAGAGAACTGGAAACATACCTACCGACAAATGACAATCAAGTGACAATTTCACAGGCAGAATTTTAACATATATCAATTAAATTTATTTATGTTAAGTTCATAATAAACATATTGTATTTACTAAACATTCTATTATAAATTTATAGAATATTATCTTGTTATGATATGTCTAATTTCGAAAGAAAAGCAGATGCGGAGCTGCCCTGAGTGGATTTTGTTAGTCATCTCATGCTGATGACATTACACTGCTTGCTCCATCAACTAAGGGGATGCAAAGATTGTTAGATGTTTCTAATATTCAAGGATGTGACACTGACAATGATATACTCTTTAATAGATTTAAGGTCTCAGATAACGTTCTGTGCTTGATATTAAGCTTGGTGATGTAGTATTGAATGCAATTATGAATATCTCGGACATATAATTTGTGATGAAAATTATATCAAATACAAAAAAGTCTTTAGTGGAGATGTAATATGTTTTCTACACAGGCAATTCTACTTCTGTACAACGAAGGTGAAGAACAAGCTCTTTGCAACTTAAATATATTGCAGTAAAATCCATACAGTGTATTTTTGTTCATTATGGTTTAATTATATAAAAGCCAGTTGTGCAGCTTTTTATCGTTTCTCATTACATTGCATTTAGCATTTTGCACAGCCTACCTAGATGAATTGTAGTGCTTATGCTTGCTATTCAAGCATTGAATGTTGTAAATTTTTTAATATTCAGATTATAAAAAAGTATTGGTGCAACCTGCTTTTTTTATGCAGGATATCTGCATCCACGAACAACTTTATTCAAAGTACTGGAAATAGGTATGTGTACAACTCCTCTGTACTGTGCATGAAATGGGTACTTGCAGTTTAGACACTCTTGTAATCTAGTACAGTGTAGTATTACTACATTTTTTATTGTTATGTTGACATGATGTATATTGCTGCACTGTTTTGTATGAAATAAATGACTGATTGAATTGATGAATGATTGAAAATAATATGGCTCTTAAATATATTACTTCATCATTTCTCTTATATTGTAATTGGTGCTACTAAAAGTATGGATTAACTTTTTGCTCTGTTTGTTTTTAAATGTTTTTTGTGTCCTGATAATTGGTGAGAGGTTGACCCTCAAAATAGGAGGGAGATGGGATGTTGATACCCCGGCCCCACCCCTTCCTGACCACCTCAGGACAAGTGAAATTGGATTATGTAGACCTGTAGTATTCATGCATACCAGGTATTTGGAATAAAAAGATTTTCAATGAAAGAAAAAACTAGCATTTTTACCTCGCTGATTTATTAAAACAACTGTAGCACCATTAAAATCATTGTGGGTATTCATTTGTTAAAACATAACAGTAAAATGAGAATGACAACGCCATGGACCATGGTGGTTTGCAAATTCAGTAACATGGGCTCATAGCCATGGTTAGGCATGGGGTTTATACACATAATTTTGCACAAGCTAACACGCTTACTAGCCAGTTTTTATATTTATTACCACTACTTAATGAATTATACAAAATTGAGTGTAAACGAAATTTAAAATATCACTGGTATATTTGACAACCCTCTCGGACTTGTTAAACTCCCAGAAAAGAACAAAATCCCGAATTGTAGGTTTTTGTGTGCAGTTTCTGGTGAGCTTCAATAAGAGGAACAGCTGGAGGTTCCATGGGGTGCAGTTGGAGGTTTTTGGTGACCCTCAAGGCCCGTCAACGGGGTGCATTTGGAGGTCCCAAGGGGGTGCAGCTAGAGGTTTTTCGTGAGCCTCAAGGGGGTGCAGTTGAAGGCTTTTGGTGGGCCTGAAATCTCCTGGACTTCGAAACTCAAGTTTTCAGGTATACTACGGATTATTGCTATAGCATAGGTACGTAAACATGTCACGTAACTATCGCTCAGCAGACCTGTATTGCAAGGCAACATTTAACGAATCGTGAAAACTATTCATTACTAATTTACGGTAGGATTAATGTTCATAAACCATCAGATGTGATCGCAGCCAACCGAATTCGTTTCGAAAAATTAATCCACACAGGCAGATAAGCCAAGGCCAGGCTAGCCTAGGAAGTGTCCGAGACTGAGTGACCGTCCCGCGTATTTCCGTCAATCACTAATTGCTTATTAAATAATTAATAACAACAATATAATATACTGTTCACTTACTATAATTATATTCGTATAATGCTTAATATACTAAATGTTCATAGTGTAAACACTCCGGCAATTCCTATTGGCTAGCGAATTGATGATAACCACATACATTATTATTGATGACATGTTGTCCTCTTCCAATAAATCGTCCTCGCATAAAATATTGCTCTATCCGCGATGCCGTCGACGGCCCCAATATCACTCTTGTACGATACTGTATATTAAATGTCATTGTGTTTTGTCATCGTATTGAGACATCCCGTGTTCAAACAGAACGTTACTTGTGTCGGCCTTCGACTTCGTTTACATTTCGCAAGTGTTTATGTGACACTAACACAAAAAAGGCTAACAAAATATATACAACGTCAGGTCTGCGTAAGTCGGCATCTGTGCATAAAGTTTGTATGCAGACCGCATTTTTTGTATATATGCCATTCTTTGAAATATTCCAATTAACCTTTAGTATATGTTCTAAATTGGTTTTGCAAATAATGTTCCAACTTCACATCATTGGAAAATCTACTAAATAAAATATATGCCATTGGCATTGCCTTGGCTTATCGAGAGTCCAGCCACGTAGGCCTAGGCTATAGCCCAATCTGATCAGATTGATCTCTAAATTGCCTCCTCGTTTCTAGTCTCTAGGGTTGCTTTTTTGAAGACGTGGTTGGTTGCGCGCAATTGATTTCTAAGTCTTTTGGATGCTTCTTTGTCCTTCTCATCCATTCTACGTAGTTGATCTTCCAATTCCAGAACACGTACGTAGCTCTTATAAACACTGCGTGTAGCATTTGTCATACTGCTCCTTGCAGATCTGAATACGGTATTTCCTTTCTGGTCTGGTGCACTGGAGTTTTTGGTAGCATTCGAAATATTTTTTCAAGCAATACGACCTGCACAAAGTTTCGTTTGATTCAGCATTGACAGCATGTTCATTTCCTCCAAACACTAGGGCTAACAGAACACACCAGATCTACAACGAAAATTCTTGATATGTTAGATTTTGTGAGCAGTCGAGGATGTGTGTTTCAGTATTGACCAACATTAGTTTTGCAACATATAATGACAACATAATAAACAATATGATAGATCCACTAATTCCACCCGCTGCATTACGTTTAATATTAAATCTGTGACAAATGCCACAATTATGATACTGTGATTGTGAGACTGAGAGACAGGGGGGTTCGGTTTTCCCAGATAATCAAGTATCAAGTAAGTAATTTCGAACCTTCGATTTAATCCCCCACAAATAAGCTGAGAGAACAAAGCTGCCGGTGAAACCAAGTTTACACGAAACTGGTGCGCCATCATACGAATATACGTGATTACTTATATATATATATATATATATATATATATATATATATATATATATATATATATATATATATATATATATATACATATATATATATATACATATATATATATATATATATATATATATATATATATATATATATATATATATATATATATATATATATATATATATATATATATATATATATATATATATATATATATATATATATATATATACATATATATATATATATATATATATATATATAAGTAGCAAATGTGAATCGTCAATCAGGAATAGCCAGAAAACACAAAAGTCGACCAGGCTCAATGGAGGTCAAGCTGTCCCTTACTATACGTCCTGTTTTTACAGCTACACAGACTGTGGATAAGGTGACGGGGCAACATCAGGATAAGGGTTCAGCAGCAGCAGTTGAATCTGACTAGAATGGTTCAACTCGACTGATTCCGATAGTTTTTGAGCATTTGGAGACTGTCCCGTATTTATAAACTATCAATTCTTTTGTTTCATTGATTTGCAAACAGGAAATAAAACCAAATGAAGAAGAAATATATTGATTATTATATTCTCTCGTGTTTTATGTTTTAACGAATGTTCTTAAGATGTTTTCGGGCAGGCAACTTTTCAGGGGGAAGACAACTTGCTGTTGTTCGTCCAGCTGCCGAGAAATGTTTATATATGAAGGTCATACACTGCTCCTCGGCACATTTATGAACAATTTTACTTGTGTTTCCTGCCTTTCTTGCGCTAACTTATTTTACAAGTCGACGTAGAAGAAAGTTAATACAAACTCACTCCTGCGGTTTTATCACGACAATGGCTGCTGGGTGAAACCGATGTGTACAGTATCTGTGTTTTGGAATATGACCTTCTTAAGAAACGAATATGTCATTGTAACAGTATGGAGTCGTTCCTATGTAAGTCCTTTTTTATTTTGGTATAAACATCACTTGATTCATAATTGCTTAGTCGTTATATTTTCGTAGTGCATATATGGAAGGTCAAATGTAACTTGATAGTGATTATATATGTCGCTATTTAAAAGCTTTTGTCAGGCCTACTTTTTGGATTCGTGAGGCAGAAGGAAACATTAGTCAAAGGAAATACAATCAGTGAAAAACACATTTGGGCTCAGTGTCTTAGTTTTAGTACCATAGAAATTGGTTTCATTTCAGTATTTGAATTTTATACAATGGAGAACGAATGGTTCTGTTAAAGGGCAAGACACGCCCTGGGACTTGAAGCCCCCCCCATAGGAGGGGGGCTTCAAGACGCCCCAGGCTTGGGCTTCACGCCCACTCTGGACAATATTTAATTAACGGTTGCCGATTACATACTGTTAGTGTTGTCAATCGTCATAAATATTGTTGTATCATGGTCAACAGCAGAATAGCGCCAAGAACTACTATATTAATGAATGGAGGACGCGTCGAAGAAGTAAGATCATTCAAGTACCTCGGGTCGATCATCTCCTCTGAGGGTGACTCCACCGAGGAAATACGAACACGGATAAACCTGGCAATATCAGCGATAGCAAAACTACAGACGATATGGAGCAACAACAACATAAAACGTTATCAAAGACACGATTCCATAAAAGCGTGGTTGTTTCCCTGCTGACATATGGATGCGGAAGCTGAACCGTGAGAGCCGAATCCGAAAGAAGAATAGCCGCATTTTAGATGACATTTTTAAGAAGGATCCTGAAAATTTTTAACAGAGACCACATAACAAATATATCAGTAATGCAAGCCATCATCCAAGCTGCAGGACCACAAGAATCGCTTTTGGCCAAAGAAAACGCCGAAACGCCAATGGTTCGGTCATATAACACAACAAACTTGCCAAAGAAATACAACAAGGCACTGTTAAAGGCTGCCGAAAACGAGGAAGACCACAACAAATGTACCTGGACAACATTCGAGAGTGGTCGGGTCTGGAGCCACAGGAAGTATGCGATGCTGCCCAAAAACTTCCCAGATGGAGAAAGATCACCGTGGAAGCCTTCAAGCGCGCACCCCTACGATAGGTCCGGTCAAGGGATGAGTGAGCGAATGATTGCACACAATCACCACTTAATAATTGTATGACGGCATATATATTTGAAAACAATAATTTTATGAATAATTATAACCCCTTTCCCTTGAAGGGACTTCTTGCCCATCCTAGGTATTTCTCATATGCAAAGGCAAACAAAAACATATTTTGCCACAAATTACGTAAGAAAGCCGACGTCGATGCAAAGTGTGTGGCATCAATGATTAGATGGTAACTGTGTAAACAGTGACTTGGGATGTGAATTATATTTACTTAAACATATTATTCAAATTTTCTGTAGTTTGACAATTATTTTACATGTAAAACCCCATATCTTTAGGCCATACTTTATATATGGTAACATTAATACAAAGTGACTTTCATATTTAATGGCAAAACGCGTTTTAATTTGTTTAATATGCCTATATTTTTTAACATTTGATATAAATATTTTTATATGACTGTCCCAGCTAAGATTTTCTTGTAATGTCACACCAAAAAGATTAAAGGTTTGGATTATTTCGATTCTAGTTAAAAAAAAAATCCGTTTTTATTTTTCAATTTGCGTATTATGTACTTGGATTTCTTTATGTTTAAAGACAGTTTATTAATTTTCAGACTTTCTTTTACTTTATTTAATTCTGTGTTTAAATGTACACCTGCAGTAATAGGCAGAGTTTCATAAATATTATCGTTGTATGTAACATATTGTTTTTTTTATTTTTCAAGTAGCTTTCCATTAGTTCTAGAGCGATGTCGCATATTCCATGCATGTGTAATTTGTCTAATATAATTTTGTGGTCTAAGGTTTCAAATGTTTTAATAGATCTAAAAATATATTGATAGATGTTTCATTTGAATGCAGTGAGGTTATAGTTCTGTCAACAACTTCCATAATGGCATATTCAGTTGAGTGACCAGATTTTAAGCCTGTAAAAAAATTATATATCTGATTATGCATAGCTTTTTCAACAACTTTAGATTTTACAGATAATAGTGATATTGGTATGTAGTTACAGAACAATGTTTCGTCATCATTTTTAAAGATAGGAATGACTTTTGCAATTTTCATCCTGTCTGGGAAGATTCCAGTAGTACATATTTGATTAAGAAGTTATGTTCAGGGTTTAATTAAAATTAGTGTTATATATTTTAATTGCTTCAATGTAATACCATCATTAGAGTATATTTCTTCTACTTTTTGACGCCACTGTGCAGGTGGTAGGCCACGGAAGACACGTACGTGGTTAACGGTTAATGCGTGTCTGTTTTAAAACTAAAGTTTTCCACAGGGTCGACCGCCGCCTCTTTGTAGTACTAGGTGGTAACAATGCCTAACATATGGGGTGCTATTGAGTTAGTCAGGTAGGGCGATGTTTGTGTGTAACTGAGTAATGTGTGTGATGAGTAATGTGTGTAAGTAAGTAATAAGTGTAAGTAAGTAATGAGTAATGGATGTAAATAAGTATGGGTAATGTGTGTAAGTAAGTAAAGAGTAATGTGTGTAAGTAAGTAATGAGTAATGAGTGTAAGTAAGTAATGAGTAGTGAGTGTAAATAAGCAATGAGTAATATGTGTGTAAGTAAGTAATGAGTAATGTGTGTAAGTAAGTAGTGAGTAATGAGTGTAACTCAGTAATGATTAATGAGTGTATGTAAGTAATTAGCAATGTATGTAAGTAATGAGTAACGAGTGTAAGTAAGTAAGTAGGTGATGAATAATGTGTGTAAGCAAGTAATGAGTAATGAATGTAAGAAATGAGTAATGCGTGTATGCAACTAATGAGTAATGAATATATTTTGTCTGCTCGCATCCTTGGCACTGGCTCTACTGCTGCCGCGGTATGATTAGATTGGTCAAAAAACACTTAACAATTAGAGAACGGATCATGTGTTGTGAAGTTGGTATGGCAATGTTCGTGGATTTGCCATAAAATACTTTCCAGGTGTGCTTTGATATTGTTTATGAGAGAACTGCAAGTCATATAAAGATTATTTAAATCAGCAATATGGTAAACTGAAGTAAGTAGCAAAATCAGGTTTAGTTAATTGAATTTCGCCTTCTGGTCTTATTAGAATTACACTGTTTCGAATAAAAGAACATTTGTCTTTCTTCGCATTCCAGGTCTTTTGCGGTGAGCGAGACAAAAGAATATGGGTAGATAACGACTTCGTTGCGTGATTCATTAATGGGAAACAAAAGTCGTGGTTTTGGGCCTATGCGTTTATAAGATTGACTAAAAATAACCAGTTGCAGCTACAATTAAGAACATCACGCCAGTGGTTTACTAAGAAAACCTTGTTGAACACACAGCATCTTGATTTCAAGCGGCGCGACATACCGTTAGTGTCACGAGTGTCGTACTTACTTATCCTCTCATGCCGTGTCGCACATAAGGCTCTCACAAGAGTAGGTGAACTTGTTGACGTACTCAAGTTGATGATTGTTGATCATGATAGGTTGTTGTGTCAGGTTGTTGTGTCAGGTTGTTGTGGCAGGTTGTTGTGTCAGGTTGTTGTGTCAGGTTGCTGTGACAGGTTGCTGTGACAGGTTGCTGTGTCAGGTTGTTGTGTCAGGTTGTTGTGTCAGGTTGTTGTGTCAGGTTGCTGTGACAGGTTGTTGTGTCAGGTTGCTGTGACAGGTTGCTGTGTCAGGTTGCTGTGACAGGTTGTTGTGTCAGGTTGCTGTGACAGGTTGCTGTGTCAGGTTGCTGTGTCAGGTTGTTGTGTCAGGTTGCTGTGACAGGTTGCTGTTTGCTAATACTTTTGTCTGTTTTGTATTGACTGATAGATCAATAGAACTGGCTTGTTGCTCTAGGTTGCTTGTTTCCTCTGTACCTCGTCTCGAGTGTGAGAAGGCAGAGCGCGGTAATTTGCATATATTAGGTCTTCGAGTGAAGAGCAAAGGTTCCACCTTATGCCAGTCCACTGTTGGTTGATCATGTTTGTTGTTGCCCAGTCGATGGCTAAGGTGAACAGAAACGATGACATTACACATCCTTGTCGGACGCCGCATTTCACAGTGAATTTGGTTTGTTGAGTTTCGGACACTACAGGAGAAGTTCCTGTGGAAGATCTGGATGAGTTTCACCAGCTTTTCTGGAATTCCATAGTGCCTCAGGATTTTCCAAAGGCTCTCCCTGTGCACACTGTAAAATGCTTTTTCGAAATTTACGAAGTTAACATATTTTTTTTTTACATTCATTCCATTGCTCTAGAAAGTACCGCAAAGTGAAAATGTGTTTGTTGTTCCTCTCCCTTTTCTGAAGCCTGCTTGTTCTGGGCGTAGAAGCTTGTCTGCTGTTGTTTTCATTCGGGTCATGGTGATTTTTGAGAACATTTTACTTGTTATGGAGAGTAGAGTAATTCCCCTCCAATTGCTGCAGTCTGCTTAGTTCCCTTTCTTCGGTAATGTGATTATTCTCCCGTGTGTCCAGTCATCAGGCAGTTCTCGGCTGCAGTTTCTGGGTCAGTCTTCTGCTCATAATGAGTCGGTTTCTGGAGCTTTGTCGTTTCCCTGAGTGGCTATTGCTGCTCTAATCTCTGCTTTCTCTTGTGGGAACGTTTCTATCTCCAGGTCTGTTTCTGCAGGCTGGACATCTGCTGTGTGTTGTGGTTCCGGTCTGCACTTCAATGAAGTGTTCTGTCCATCTTCGTTCTTTTTTTTATTGGTCAGCAGCCTTCCGTTTGTGTCCATGGCTGGAGGGGGGTTGACCTTGTAGTTTGTGTTTCCACAAATCTGCTTCGTTATTTTGTACACAGTGCTTTTCTCTTGCCTGGAAGCGGCTGTTTCAGCTTTGTTTCTCTAAATGCTTCCTTTTGTCACTTCTAGTTAACTTCTTTACAAGTTTATTTAACTCATTGCATTGTATTTGCAATATTTCTTTCAATCTTTCAGATTTGGTTTGGCCGATTACTGTTTCCAGTCGTTGTCTTTCTTGCATGCGCTCCCATGTTACAGCACTGATCCACTCTTTATGCTGCCGAGTTTTAGTTCCCAGTGTGTCCTTTTTGGTTTGATAGTATGCTTTCTTGATGATTTCCCACTTCTATTGTACTCTATTTCCATTGTATTGTTTTTCTTTCAATGCTTCAAATCTGTTATGTAACATAACTATGAAGGTTCTAGCATCTTTTAGCAGATGTACATTAAATCTTTCTTGGACTGTCTGCTTACAGAAGCCTGTTTTTCTGAGCTTTAGCTTCACTGTTGCCTGGAGTAGATGGTGATCACTGCCAACATCGGCGCCTCTTCTAACACGGACATCCAATAATGCTCTCTGCCACTTGCTGTTGATCATAATGTGGTCGATTTGATTTTGGTCCCGTGCATTTGGAGAAATCCAGGTCAGTTCGTGGATGTCTTTGTGTGCGAACAGGGTTCCTCCTATCATCATGTTTGTGGATGTCTGTGTGCGAACAGGGTTCCTCCTATCATCATGTTTGTGGATGTCTGTGTGCGAACAGGGTTCCTCCTATCTTCATGTTTGTGGATGTCTGTGTGCGAACAGGGTTCCTCCTATCTTCATGTTTGTGGATGTCTTTGTGTGCGAACAGGGTTCCTCCTATCTTCATGTTTGTGGATGTCTTTGTGTGCGAACAGGGTTCCTCCTATCTTCATGTTTGTGGATGTCTTTGTGTGCGAACAGGGTTCCTCCTATCTTCATGTTTGTGGATGTCTGTGTGCGAACAGGGTTCCTCCTATCGTCGTGTTGTTCAAGCCATAAAAGTCACATAGCATCTCTCCATTCTCATTCATGTTGCCACAATCCCTGTCTACCCATAGTTCGTTCTCTTCCAACATTGTCAGACCCAACCTTTGCATTGAGTGTAGTCTGCCGAACAACATTGCACCAGCGGATGATGGAGAATGCTGTTGTTGCGAGGCCCATCCCATCTTCATGAGTTCCCCTTCCACGCACTGCTGTAAGTGCGACTACACGGGCTACAGTAACGGCGCCAACTGCTGAATCATCGCATATTAAGTTACACATCAACTGAAACCAGGCCCTGTTAAGAGGAATGTACGTACAACGAATTGCATTGATTTTCATTCATTTCTAATACGCAGCTAGTTGTGGGTTTTGCATATTTGGAATACCCAAATTCTCTTAATTTGTCTATTTCAAAGTACTTCCAAATTAACAATATTATACTTCGTGTTTTAATCTTTACCATTGAGGTTTGTTTACCTTCGGCATAACACAGGAGTTTAACGAACTAAAAGATTATTCGGTGAAAAACTTTATCCTTCACATTCAAAGGGAAGAATAACTTTTGTGTTTTCAATTGAAGAAAAGCGTTCTAGAGCTGTCGTAAACCCGGAATATTTTAAATAATCACTAAGTTGTATATTTTCGATAACGAGAAGATGCGCGAGCATATGATCTACACATTTGAAGGATTTGCTCTTACGCAAAGAAGAAGAAGAATCACGATAGTAACATGTTTTGTATGAATATTATTTTAACCAATCAAAATTGTATAAATACAAATAATTTAAGTGTTGCAATGTTTTATCAAACAGTCGTTCGGTTAGCCAATGCTAATCGTTGTACTTTCCTTTTAAATAGCAGTATTTAATCCAGAACGCATATACGCATACATGATTGCATATGTACAACTAATCCCATAGACAGACGCACGCACGCACATACACGAAGACTCATGACATTGTTAACAGAATCCTACAGTATAATAGCGGATCTTGGCTTGGTGCAGCAACGATTTGAAATTGGTGAAGAGAATTTATAGAAAAGCGTCGAATATCGAATAGAATAAGTATTGCTATTGCATATATATTATACATAAACGTATTGTAGACATATATTAGGGAACAGGTTTTGTTAATTATTAGTCAGAGGCAGTATTTTAGCGTAAGTTAGTTTCGGACTCTGTCAGGGAAGTCCGCGAGTGTTAATAGGGTTATTTCCCATTCAAAAATTTAGATAGCATAGTGAATAGTCAGTAACATTGGAATATTGGTTAGAATAAGTATTACTATTATACATATATTGATCACAAACTTCTTGTAGACATAAATTGAGAAACCGTTTTTGTTAACAGATGTAGTATTTTTTCCCGGATTCAAACTCAACGAGTGATAAAAGGGAGTTCAACTGGTGCATCGAACTATCGTTTACATTGGTTAATATATATATAAGATAAAGTGATATATTTACTTAAATTACATACATAAGGTAATATCTGACATAGTGGTAGTAAACGTTTTCGGTAAAAAGGAATTAACAGCAGGATTTTAGCGTAGTACACACTGATTTCGATATTTTGTTACACAGTGTTCTCCGTATTCGCTAGGTGGCAGGCTTTTTTTTTTGCTGATGCGAGCTTAATAGGAGACATAGTTAGCAAGTATATTAGCCTAAAGTGTTCTTTTGAACACAGAAACAGCCTTATTCAAGGCTAACGTAGCAAACGGCAGTTAAAGGCCACAAGGCACTTAATTTGTGGCAGTTGCATTAACTGGGTGGACTTCGTCAAGTCTGGGTGCGAGAAGTCCTGGGCTGAGGTCCAGGCAGATAGTTTTAGTTTTGAGTGTAGGGGATGTACGAAGACGAAGGAATTAGAGGTGGAGTTGGAAGAGCTGAGGCTGCTCGTTGTGGCAATGGTGGGAAGGGAACAGGGGGTTGTGCCAGTAGTTCCGGTGGGGGAACAGTAGATGATAAAGTGGGGAAAGACACGAGAGATGCTAGGGAGAGCTCATCTCAGCCTGGGAGGAAACAGAGAGGAGGGAAGGTGACAGGTCGTAGGGAGACAGGACATAAGGAGACGGGAAGGAAATGAACGGGGGAAGACAACCGGAGTGAAGGAGAGGGGAGTGGGGGAGACAGGAGGGAAGGAGAAGGGAATGTGGGAGACGGGCGGTAAAACAACCGGACGGAAGGAGAAGGGAGTGGGGGAGACGGGCGGTAAAACAACCGGACTGAAGGAGTGGGGAAGACGAGAGGGAAGTGGGGGAAACAGGAGCGAAGGAGACAGGAGGGAAGGGGTCAGGACAGAATGTGATGGAGGGGATCGAACGGAAGAGCTATTCTGCAGCAGTGATAGAGGGGGTGAGGAAGAGAGCGAGGGTGTTTGTGGGGGATTCGATAGTTAGGAAGACCGACATAGTCTTAAACAAGGCAGATGATGTGGTGGTCTGCTTGCCTGGAGCCAAAATAGAGGCGATAACTGAGAGGGTAGAAAACATCGTAGGTTCTGGTAAGGGTGGATCTGTTTTAGTACACGTAGGGACAAATAACGTAGAGAGGGAGGGTACAACTGCCATAGTTAGGAAATATAGGCAGTTGGTCAGAACACTAAATCAGACGCGGGTTGAGCAGGTAATACTGTCAGGGATTTTACCAGTAATGGGCAGGAGGGGTCACAAATATCGAAATTGTCGGGGGATGGCAATTAACATGTTAGTCCAGAAACTATGTACGGAAGAAGAAGTTGGATTTGTGGATTTATGGGGAAGTTTTGTTGGGAGGGCTGATATGTACATGAAGGATGGGCTTCATCTAAGTGGAAAGGGGCAGCAGTATTCGCGGACGAACTTTCAGCAGCAGTAGATAGTGGCATGGGTACAAAGACAAATATTTTTGGTAGTAAACATTGTTTAAACCAGAAGTGCAGGGGGGGTTACCTAGATGTGTCTCAAGCAGAACAAGAGACCACAGACAAACCAATATCAAATCGTCCGAAAAACATCTCTGAAACAGGTTATAGATGCGTATGTTTAAATGCAAGGAGCATAGTAAATAAGAAAAACGGATTAAACATTATGGTAGAAGATATTGACCCTCACATAATTGGAATCATGGGCCAACATAGACATAACATATGCTGAATTAGGGCTGACAGGCTGGAAAGATCGAATAGGAAGAAGGGGAGGGGGAGTTATTTTATATGTTAAAGAATCTATTCAGGCTTATGAAATAAAACTAGAAAGGGAAGCAGATTGCGATGAAGCTGTTTGGTGCAAAATTGTTTCAGGAAATTCAAAATTAACTATTGGATTAGTTTACCGAAGTCCCAACGTAAACGAAGAGGACAGCACAAACATAAAAAACGCTATAAAGGAAGTTAGTAAAGGGGAATGTATCATAATGGGAGATTTTAACCATGGACACATACAATGGAATTCTCTAGCACAGGGAGTGAGGACCAACAATTTATATTTTTAATCCAGGATAGCTTTCTTACTCAGCACGTGCTAGAACCAACCAGGGGAGAAAATGTATTAGATATAGTTTTGTCATCACAAAAAGAATTAGTGGACAATGTAAAACTACTTGACCATTGGGTAACAGTGATCATATTCAAATATATGTTGACATCAATGTAAAATCAGAAAATAAAAATAAGAAAACGTACAAGAGAAACTTCCACAAAGGTAAGTACAAAGATATGAGAAAATACTTAGCAAACCTAGATTGGAATAACATGCTGATGAATAAGACCGCAATTGAATGTTGGAATATTGTAAAATGTGAAATTGAGAGTATAGTCGATAAATTTTTTTCCTTCCAAAAACAAGGAAAACGGGTGATTTCGGGGAAAATCCACCACCCCAGACCCCAGAGCAACTCATTTTTGAACAAAATACATATGACCAGGCAAACTAAAGAGCTGGAAGCGCCACTATGCGGACAAACATGATGGATCCGTCAATTAGCTTGACGCGTTGCGCCATCTTTCTCAAGTGAAATTGAAAATCACATATTCTACAGCTATTGAAAAAAGAGTATTGTGGCAAGACGTGTATATCTGAATAACGTGCAAATAAAATATAATTGATCTTAATCTCTCTCCCTCTCTCACTCTCTCCCCCTTTCTCTCTCTCTCTTCTCTTTCTGTATATCTGTCTGTCTCTCTCTCTGTCTCTCTCTCTCTCCCTCTCTCTCTCTCTCTCTCTCTCTCTCTCTCTCTCTCTCTCTCTCTCTCTTTGATGACCAATTAAGTTTGTGTCCTTACCTGTTTAGATTTCCCTTAATTATATGAAGTGACTCTTTCATTTCAACGATCAGCTAGATAAGATTTTAATAATCCCTGCTTTTTTAAATGATAATTTACCTGGTTTGGGTAGACCCCATTATTTTAAGCAGTGACCTTTAATTTATTGAGACGATAAGCTGAGATGACCCCAAAATGTTTTAAGATGATTAACTAGTTCATTATTAAATGGACCCTTAATGACTCCTTTCTAAACGATCCTTTAAGTTGTTTTTGATAAAATCCCTTAATTTTAGTCATATTTAAAAATACTTTAGGTACCCTTTAATCGCTTAGTCTGAAATTACCCTTAACTTAAATGTTTGAGATAACCCCTTAATTGTTTCAACTCATCCCTTACTTTATTATTGTTGCGATTAAACATAAGTTTCTAATATAATCACATTGCATTGTGAGATTTCCCCTAACTTTTTTATATGGCCACTTAATTTGATCAAATGATGATTAGGTTTTTCGTTTTAAACATGTTTAATGATCCCTTATTGAATGTACGTTACCTCTTTCATTTGATGAGGTGAACCTTTTTAATGACCCCCCTTCTTCCTTACCACTCTGTCTGACTCGGTCCGATTGTTTGCCAACATGTAGTTACTGCCGTGCGTTACCTGGGAGGTTATATGTACGGTATTCCAGAAAACATGCGGCTCACTCGTTCTGAGATTCCCATGTTAATCATACGTTTGTGAACGTCGAGTGGGTGGCAGCATGGCTAGCCGTTATAAGGGTGAACATGAGGATGATGATGACGATGAGGAGGAGGGGCAGGATGATGAGGCTGAAGGTATCATTGTCTTCGTCCTCATAATCGTAATAATGATCACCCTCATTGTCATCATCTTCGTCATCATATTTACCATCATCATCACTAAGACCGCTTAATTGTCTTCATCTTCTTCCTCATTATCATCACAACCATTTATTACCTTCATCATCATCGTCGTTTACATCATTATTATTATTATCATTATCATGATCATCATATATATATATATATATATATATATATATATATATATATATATATATATATATATATATGCGTGTTGCTTGTTGGATCGCAATCTTATAAGATACTGTTAAATTTGTTTAAACCTGAGGGACATTGCCACCAACACCTTTGATATTTACACGGAATAGTAACACAATGGCACGTTCAAAGTATGCCTGGTTAGATGCTTTTCAATCGTACCTTCTCAGCATAAGTTGTTTATTTAAAGCCTAAATATTTGTGTTATAATATGCAGATTGTCACAACAAGTTGTAGATTAGTGGACAAAGAAGCCATTGGCTTATCTACAGTCCAACATTGTAGGCCTACAGCCGCTCTGATCAGATTGATCTCCTCATCCCCTCCTCGTCTCTTTTCTAACCACGTAGGCATATAGCCCGCTCTCATCAGATTGATCTCCTCATCCCCTCCTCGTCTCTAGTCTAACCACGTAGGCATATAGCACGCTCTCATCAGATTGATCTCCTCACCCCCTCCTCGTCTCTAATCTCCAGGGTTGCCTGGTTTGGATTGTTTTATAAGTCTTTTGTATATTTCTCTGTCCTTCTCATTCATTAGTTTTGGTTGTTGTTCTAATTCAAGCACACGTAGCTCATCTCTACACTGCGTGTAGCATTTGTCATACTGCCCCTTGCACATCTGAATACGATATTTCCTTTCTGGTCTGGAGCACTGGAGGTTTTGGTAGCATTCGAAATATTTCTTCACGCAATACGCCTTGCACAACACTTCGTGTGAATCAGCATTGACAGCATGTTCATTTGCGTCAAACACCAGGGCTAATAGAACGCACCAGATCTACAATGAAAATTCATGATATGTTAGATTTTGTGAGCAGTCGGGGATGTGTGTTTCAGTATTGACCAACATTAGTTTTGCAACATATAATGACAACATAATAAACAATATGATAGATCCACTAATTCCACCCGCTGCATTACGTTTAATATTAAACCTGTGACAAATGCCACAATTATGATACTGTGATTGTGAGACTGAGAGACAGGGGGGTTCGGTTTTCCCAGATAATCAAGTATGCGTTAATTTCGAACCTTCGATTTAAATCCACGCAAATGTGCTGAGAGAACAAAGCTGCCGGTGAAACTAAGTAACACGAAACTGGCGCGCCATCATGCGAATATACATGAATGCTTGTGTATATATATATATATATATATATATACATATATATATATATATATATATATATATATATATATATATATATATATATATATATATATATACATATATATATATATATATATATATATATATATATATATATATATATATATATATATATATTTATATATATATATATATACATATATATATACATATATATATATACATACATACATACATACATACATACATACATACATACATACATACATACATACATACATACATACATACATACATACATACATACATATATATATATATATATATGGTCGAATCTCATGAACCGTTGTCATGTGATGTCTTCAGATGTGTGAACAAATATGTGTATATCGTTTTCATGGTTTGGCTACATAAAGTAGTTATGAAAAAAAAAGATATGCCGAATAAATTCCCTGTGGAATGTCGATAACCGTTAAGGCTTTTACTTACTTCTGCGTCACGTCTCCAAGTAATACATTTACTGTTAATGTGTGTTTATTGAATATCATTAATATATATTCATAAATTGATGAGTGTCATTGATAGACAACATAGTGGTGCTATTAAAGCGCCTAGAATATAATTTTTCAACTATATTTCTAATATTTGTCAGGGATCGAGATGGTAATGTTTATGTTGTACCAATTAGAAATTTAATAGAGGACATCCTTTTGAATACCACCAATAAAAAAATACAGTGCAAGCACATATTGCGACCACTGAATTGTATAATGAAATACAGGGCATTTTGATAGTGTAGTCATATTCAACGAACTTAATGTCCAGTGATAAGTAGCAAATGTATATCGTCAGTCAGGAATAGCCTGAACACACAAAAGTTAACCAGGCTCAATGGAGGTCAAGCTGTCCCTTACTATACGTCCTGTTTTACAGCTACACAGACTGTGGATATGGTGACAGGACAACATCAGGATGAGGGTGCAACAGCATCAGTTGAATCAGACTAGAATGGCTCAACTCGGCTGATTCCGATAGTTTTTGAGCGTTTGGAGAACGTCGCACATTTATAAACTCTAAAATAAAACTCTTTTGTTCATTGATTTGTAAACAGGAAATAAAACCAAATGAAGAAGAAATTTATTGATTATTATACTCTCTCGTGTTTTATGTTTTAACGAATGTTCTTAAGATGTGTTCGGGCAGGTAACTTTTCAGGGGGAAGACAACTTGTTGTTTTGGACCAGCTGCCGAGAAATGTTTTCATATGAAGGTCATACACTGCTCCTCGGCACATTTAAAAACAGTTTTACTGGTGTTTCCTGCCTTTCCCATGCTTACTTTTCAAGTCGATGTGATTTTATCACAATAATGGGTGCTGGGTGAAACCGACATGTAGTGTATCTGCTTTTTGCGGTATGACCTTCTTATGAAACGAATACGTCGTTGTAACGGTGTGGAGTCGTTCCTATGTAAGTCCCACAAAGCTCTAACACTGGGTGTTTCATTCGTGGTCCTTCCAGTGTGCTAAACCGGGGTGGATGGTCACATTCGTGGTCCTTCCAGTGTGCTAAAGCGGGGTGGATGGTCACATTCTAAAGTACTTGGGATTCGTGATTCAGATGATTCGTGAGGCAGATTAAATTTCCAGCTCAGAAGAGTTTGTGTCCAGAAATGTATCTTTCTTTTTTTTAACCAAAATACCTATTCAAAATAAAGTATATGTCACTAATCTCCTTAACTTTTATAATTATGGGTGTTCTTTGTGGATTCGTGAAGCAGAAGCTTTTATTGACTACAATTGACATTCGTTTCCTTTTTTTTATTTTGGTATCAACATCAATTGATTCATAACAATAATCAGTTTTTTCATTATATTTTTTTAGTGCATATATGGAAGGTCAAATGGAACTTGATAGTGATTATATATGTTGATATTATATATATATATATATATATATATATATATATATATATATATATATATATATATATATATATATATATATATATATATATATGTTGATATTATATTTTTGTCAAGCCTACTTTTTGGATTCTTGAGGCAGAAGGAAACATTAGCCAAAGGAAATAAAATCAGTGAAAAATCACATTTGGGCTCAGCGTCTAAGTTCTGGTACCATATAAATTTGTTTCATTTCAGTATTCGAATTTTATACAATCGAGAACGAGTGTTACTGTTATAGGGCAAGACGCCCCCTGGGGCTTCATGTGCCATAGGAGAGGGGGGCGTCAAGACGCCCCAGGCTTCGGCTTCACGCCCCCTCTGGACAATATTTAATTAATGATTACCGATATCATTATGTTAGTGTTGTCAATCGTCATTAATATTTTTGGTATCATGGTCAACAGCAGAATAACGCCAAGTGAGTGAGTGAGTGATTACACACAATCACCACGCAACAATCGTATGACGGCATATCTATTTGAAAACAATAATTTTATTCATAACTATAACCCTTTTCCCTTAAGGGGACTTCTCGCCCCATCATAATTGTTTCTCATATAGGAAGAAATGCATGGAAGGCAAACAAAAACATATTTTGCTACAAGTTACGTAAGAAAGCCGAAGTCGATGCAAAGTGAGTGGCACAAATGATTAGATGGTAACTTTGGGGTCAACTGGTCAGCGAGTATCTGGTCAGCGAGTATCTGGTCAGCGAGTATCTGGTCAGCGAGTATCTGGTCAGCGAGTATCTGGTTTCACTGACAATTTCTGAGCATTAACTAATATATTTATAATTACAACCACTTGCCAGTTAAATTGCTGGGTACTAATACATCTCCATCTGCCTTCAGACTTTGTTCTTTGACAGCGACTTCAGTTTCCGCTAGCACAGTTCTCAAGGACGCAAATTTTATTTTTACCTATATGTGATTTGAAGCGAGCTCCCCATTACCGTTGCAACCTTCCTAAAGACATATTTATTCAAAATATCATTTCCACTCTAAATTCTCGGCTCTTGTGATGCATTTTGCGTGTTCCTGTTAATGATATAATGCTTAACGGTTCGGTTTTGTTGCGTCCCTGAGCTCTGGTTCACAACGATTTATGCGCTGTAGAAGTTTATTATTTGTATTATTAATTTGGGAAGATATGACAAAACTGATATATACGACATCATTATTGATGGAGCATAACGCTTAGCATAGACTTGATGGTCATGCTTAGAATCAATGAAGGAAGTGAGGTTGATGAAGTAACTAATATATGTTACTGCAGCTGACACAATGCGCACGATACGACCTTTACGCATAGGCGCAATGGAAGTTCACAGTTGATTTAGTTAATCAACAAGTAGGCGTGCCTGCCATTTGGTGTTGTCTAATCGTACGCTATGCACAGGTGTAAGGGTAAGTCCGGCATATTTTAGAATGCTTAAATGGAACGGAGGTCTCCTTAGCCACGACCAAGAAATCATGAAAGTCTCGCGGGCAATTAAACGAATTGGGCTGACCAACAAAGATGAAATCATCCAAAAACGTGCTGCAACATCCCCGTGTTGTAGAGCCCAGTGTAGAGAGGCATACCACATTGCAACATTGCACTGGTGTTTATTAACAATTAAATATCATATTAAACAACAAAGTGCGTAACATATCAGTTTATGCACATCAAGCGTAATGGTACAAAACTAAAATGTACATTTATTTGACATATTTGATATTTAGTAGATCAGTTATAGGACTCATCATAAAGAAGACGTTTAGACTGTTTAGATAATAGCGGCACTTGTCTTGTTGATTAGAAGGAATCAATAAAATATAGTATATGTATATATATATATATATATATATATATATATATATATATATATATATATATATAATGATATATTATTATCTAGCCTGACACCAACAATTTTCTAAGTCCAACACACCCAACATGGTGCAGGTTAGCAACCGTTTATATATTTATTTATTTTCAAACATATGAACTCTCATTATATCATTGCACTCGCAAATTATCTAAATTCTAAAAACAATATAACAAAAATAATAATTTCATCCAAATTATCAGTGATATCCACAATTAAGCTAATAACAACGACCAAAAATAAACATATCAAAATGGTATAACCGCGTTGTGACAACGACTTCCGTTTATTTGAGGTCAGATTATTGTGCAATATTGCATTGCCTAACGTTTTGTCTGATTATAAGAAAACTGGAACATCAACAATTCTGAATTTTTTTCCCAGCAACTGCCATCATCGACATGTTTTATCAAAATCACCTACTTCCGGCTCTTTTAAACGCCCGTACGTGCGATGCCCATCAATGTTTATTTAAATTTACAGACATATCCAAGTAATCATTCGCCCATGTGGCCCATACAAAACAATTCCCACAAATGACTCATTTTGTTAAACTCTAAACAAATGCACTGTTTCACGGCCAATGGCTTCTACACACAAACCTGTGAATATGCCTGCTCCGTCGCACTTACGTCACATTATACGAATTTCTTAATTTCGCCCTACATTCGTTCAGATCAACTGTGGTCTGACCTCTAGAGCACAGCTGAACCTTTCAACTGATTCAATACAATCAGTCAAGCTACACGTGTATAACCTGACCTTTGACACAGGCAGGGTTATATCGGCATCATTTGGTTGAGCATCAGCTGCCACGTTGGTAGATCCAGCAGTAACCGCCAAGAAAGGGCTGTTGGGGAAAGTTATTTTGCGAGTTCTGAGCACGACCCGATCTATCATGTTCATGCTTGGTGCACATACACTTAGAAATTATATCTGGGTTGGTTCCATAAAAGTTCCCAGGGTCAGTTTAGCGGACAATACGGATTTATTCACCAAAGCAAACTTTGGGAAAATGTGAGCAATGTAACGAACAATGTCGTAGTATACGACTGGGAGCTAATTCTGGAAAACTTTAATGTAAACGGCCCCACTAATCGATCGTGGAGAACTGTCTTCCATCTTCCACTATTTTGTGGGGGCTAATAACATATTGAGGTTACAGTTGAGTGTTTAAAAAACAACCTGTTTTAATGTCAGTATGCTTAACTTCATTTGGTGCACGGTGCATAAAAAGCTAAGCTGTGGAAATTTAGATGCCTTAAACAAACAATTTTAGAAGTCGCTCAACAAGTCCAAATGATACGGCTAGGGCTAGAGTTAGGGATAGAGTTTTCGTAGCCATTCCGAATAAATGAAGTCTTTTGAGAGGTCATGTCTTGTCTTGTCATACTCAGTGTTGCTGTAGATTGCCAGCTCTCTGATCTTCTTGCAGCCCCCAACGTACGTTGCAGAATTGGGCCACAGAATGGGGTCATCCGCCAAGCAGTTCTGGTCGATACTGATGCGATGGAATAGGCTGGATATGTGCATTGTGACGAACTCATCCAGAGACTTGAGGTGGATGTTCTGTAGTTTTTCTTCAGTCACTTCGGTGGCGCCGGTTGCTCTTCTGGAGAGTCTGGTTTTGTGAACATTTTGTGAGCGGAAAGGACGACGTTGCTGAATACGTCACAGACGACCAGCTCTACGCTAATATACCACAGATTGGGGGTTTCAAGGTACTACTTTGCTCTCCGCAATCTTTTCTCCTCCAATATTTCCAATTTCCAATATTTGCAAGATATCTTGAATAGGCAACCAGCAGATTCAGTCCCAGACATTGAGGAAGCAACTGAAGACCTTAACATTAATTTTGGTCGGATATCCAAAGAGGAGATCAAGAGAGCCATCAAAAAGTTGAAGCTAGGCAAAGCACCTGGAATTGACAATATACCATCTGATGTCTTAAAAGCTGATATTGGGGCCACCACAGACGTTTTATACAGCGTGCTAAATGAGATCTGGGATAAAGAGGACATACCAACTGAATGGAAGACAGGTATGCTAGTTACAATCCCCAAGAAAGGCAACCTCAGTGAATGTAAGAACTGGAGAGGGATCATGCTTCTATCAGTGCCCAATAAAATTCTCTGCCGTATCATCCTGGATAGGATACAAGAAACAGTTGACAATAAGCTAAGAAAGGAACAAGCTGGCTTTAGAAAGGATAAATCCTGCACAGATCACATTGCTACACTCAGGATTATCGTTGAACAATGCATTGAATGGCAGAGCTCCCTTTACATAAACTTTGTGGACTTCGAAAAAGCATTCGATAGTATAGATAGGACAGTTCTATGGAAGCTCCTGAGGCACTATGGTTTACCCACACAATTTGTAACCCTAATAAAGAACATGTACGAAGGTTTCTCTGGTCATGTCATCTTTAATGGACAAGTTTCAGAAGGCTTCCAGATTGGAACTGGAGTACGACAGGGTTGCTTGCTATCTCCACTGCTCTTTCTGATAGCCATAAACTGGACAATGAAAATATCCACAGAACACCATCGTACTGGGATCCAGTGGAACATGTTCTCACAACTAGAAGACCTGAATTTTGCAGATTATCTAGCACTACTCTCAGAAACCCATAAACACATGCAACAAAAAACAGAAAGGCTTCAAGAAAAAAGCAACCAACAGGGTCTTAAGATCAATGTGGGAAAGACAATGGTGATGAAAGTCAACAGCAGATCCTCCGAACCCATCTCACTAGAAAGTGGTACTGTTGAGGAAGTACAAGACTTCATCTACCTCGGGAGCAACATCAGTACAAATGGTGGAGTTGACAAAGACGTGGAGCTACGCATCAATAAAGCTCGCCATGCCTTAAGAACCCTACGCCCTGTATGGCTCTCTTCCCAACTAACCATAGATACTAAGATCCGCATTTTCAACACCAACGTTAAACCAGTTCTTCTCTATGGCTGTGAAACGTGGAAAACTACTCAGTCTCTCAACAACAAACTCCAAGTCTTCATCAACAGTCGGCTCCGATACATCCTCAAGGTATGGTGGCCTAACAAAATATCAAATAAAGAGCTCTGGAAGAAAACCAAACAGGAAGAAATAAGCACTACAATCAAGAGGAGAAAAACATCATTTGGACGTGGTGGACGGCTCCAGGTGATCTACAGTGGATGCCGTAGGCGGGCATTTCTCCCAAGTAGATAAGGATCAGCTCCGGCAGCGCAATGTAGGGTGTGCCCTCGGTCTGGTGGTCCTCGTGTGCCCTCGGTCTGGTGGTCTTCATGTGCCCTCGGTCTGGTGGTCCTCGTGTGCCCTCGGTCTGGTGGTTCTCATGTTCAATCGGTCTGGTGGTCCTCAGGTGCCCTCGGTCTGGTGGTCCTCATGTGCCCTCGGTCTGGTGGTCTTCACGTGCCCTCGGTGTGGTGGTCCTCGTGTGCCCTTGGTCTGGTGGTCCTCATGTTCCCTCGGTCTGGTGGTCCTCGTGTGCCCTCGGTCTGGTGGTCATCAGGTGCCCTCGGTCTGGTGGTCCTCATGTGCCCTCGGTGTGGTGGCCCTAATGTGCAATCGGTATGGTGGTCCTCGTGTGCCCTTGGTCTGGTGGTCCTTATGTACCCTCGGTCTGGTGGTCCCCATGTGCCATCGGTCTGGTGGTCATCATGTGCCCTCGGTCTGGTGGTCCTCATGTACCCTCGGTGTGGTGGTCCTAGTGTGCCCTCGGTCTGGTGGTCCTCATGTGCAATACGTGTCCACCTATCTTGGTAACACTTCAATAGTACTGTCAGTCAGGTGAGAAACACTCTTTGAAAACAGTGTTTTTTGGATATGACAGCGAGGGCCCAAACCCTTCTCGGTGGCTGGTTGGTTGCCAATACACTCTTCAGATTTACATGCTGTCGAAAGCAAAGTATCAAAGGTCCTCAACTCTTCCTTGAAACCCTATACGTTGTATCTAGCGAAGAGCTAGTCGTCCTTGACCTCTTCAGCAGCGACGTACCACACAAAAGTGTAACAAAACCATTCTCTCTAGAAAAGCAGCCGCTGCCCCGAAGCAACTGGGAGGACATCCACCTCAAATCACAGTGTAAAGTATATGTCTGTTTCATTTAAATACTTTTGAATAACTATTAGCAACAGAAAAGCAGGGTTAGAAAAGCTTGTCGTTAAACCACCTAAGTGGATATTGACAAAATCAACAACATCCACCACCGGAAGAACTGTGGGGACCCTGGAAGGGCCCAGCTCCAAAAAAGTTAATTTGCAGATTTGCGAAAGACACTTCCGGAGGATGTCAATGTCCAGCGGTTGGGACGGATGACGTTACTGTCCAGCGGTTGAGACGGATGACGTTACTGTCCAGCGGTTGAGACGGATGACGTTACTGTCCAGCGGTTGAGACGGATGACGTTACTGTCCAGCGGTTGAGACGGATGACGTCACTGTCCAGCGGTTGACACGGATAACGTTACTGTCCAGCGGTTGAGACGGAGGACGTCACTGTCCAGCGGTTGAGACGGATGACGTCACTGTCCAGCGGTTGAGACGGAGGACGTCAATATCCAGAGGTTAAGACGGAGGACGTCACTGTCCAGCGGTTGAGACGGATGACGTCACTGTCCAGAGGTTGAGACGGAGGACGTCACTGTCCAGCGGTTGAGACGGAGGACGTCACTGTCCAGCGGTTGAGACGGATGACGTCACTGTCCAGATGTTGAGACGGAGGACGTCACTGTCCAGCGGTTGAGACGGATGACGTCACTGTCCAGAGGTTGAGACGGAGGACGTCACTGTCCAGAGGTTGAGACGGAGGACGTCACTGTCCAGCGGTTGAGACGGATGACGTCACTGTCCAGAGGTTGAGACGGAGGACGTCACTGTCCAGAGGTTGAGACGGAGGACGTCACTGTCCACCGGTTGAGACGGAGGACGTCACTGTCCAGTGGTTGAGACGGAGGACGTCACTGTCCAGTGGTTGAGACGAAGAGTAGTTCGGCAAGTTGAACCAATGGTAAAGCGGATTGGGTATTTAGGCAACCATAACGCCTCTAGTGACGACTTCTGAATTTGGTAAACTGGGAGTATAATAATGTTTAGGGATCACAAAGGGGCCGGCACAAGCTACATTTTAGGCATCCAAACTATCAGTAAGGATGATCCTGGCGGGCCATACCTTCCTGCTTTAACATTATACTTCAAAACTACCGGTCAGATTTAACTATTCAATGTTTTTTTTTCTAGACATTAAGTGTCTATGTGATGTTTACATTCACGACTTTTCTTTATGGCTTACAGTGATATATATTTATGTTCGATGCTTTATCACTGTCAATGTGATCGATTATATTGCCGTCTGATGTACACGATTAAAATTTCGTCGAACCTGGAACAATGCGCTAACTACACTTCTGCAGTACTCCATGCACTCATTGGTCAAGTGAGTACCAACTCATTTATAAATATCGACCTGGCGAGGGCAAAGAAGACCGACACTTGGGTCTACTACTTAGTTATGTGAGCCTTCCCGGGCCATTGCGTGCGGTCCAACAGAAGATAAGTGGCGGAGTCATATCTTACAGCGGGATGAGGTCGTCACAGTGCATTCCTCCAGCCTATTCCACCGCCTCAAGATCGGCCAGAGCTTCGTGGCGGATGACACAATTATCATACGTATACCCCTAAAGTTACATAACAATAATCGTGCATATATAATATAATACTATAAAATGTTTGTGATGTGATGAAAACCGTAACATCACGTGGCGTCGGGCGCGGGTTGAGTTATGAAAATATCGTCTACTATTCACGATAAACGTGCTCATAATCAATTACTTAGAATCGGAATGGGAATGTGAAGTGTTTATTTGACCCACAGATTAAGCAGTACAGTTGTCAATACAGTAAAAAATCTACAGCTCATGTAACCAGTTTGCGGTAGATAAACTTAAAAGGGGTCAGGGAGACTGCCACTAAGACTATTGTTGGTCGCTCTCGTCGCAGCCACGCCAGTACTATAATTTTCAACAGAGTTCATTTAACGAATAACAATAAAAACACAAGTGCATAACTTCCAAAATAGGCTTGACAAATATTTCAGTTTTTTATCATTAAGATGACAAAATCTCAAAGGGTAAATAAATTGACTTAATTTTTAATCTGGCAAATATATACTTTTACATCTGACATACTAATTACAGTACAATTTATACATAAATTAACACAAGTAACGAAATATGAAAAACGTTTAATTTAATTGACAAGGTTGGAACTCTAGAAGACAGTGCTGGAAATATAATATCACAGGGTTTTTTAATGGCGGAAGACCTAAATGGTTACTTCAGTTCAGTGTTTACCAAAGAAGATATATTAGTTCATTACCAGTTGCTGATGCTAAATTTCAGGAGGCTAAATCTGACTATTTAGGACCGTTAGTTGTAACTCCAGAAATGGTAGCTAAGAAAATAAAGGCAATGAAGGATAATAAATCACCGGGAGTGGATGGGATTCCTCCAAAATTACTAATGGAAACAGTACAACAAATCAGTATACCACTTGCAAGAGTGTTCAACTTGTCATTAAAAGAGGGAGTTGTTCCGTTTGAATGGAAAGAAGCAAACATCATACCATTATTTAAAAAGGGTTCGAGAAATAAGTCAGAAAATTACAGACCAGTGAGTTTAACGTCAGTGATTTGTAAATTATTAGAAAGGTTAATTAAAGACCATATGGTGGACTTCCTCGTTAAGCATAAATTATTAAATTCATCTCAACATGGATTCCTTAATTCCTTACTACTTAAATTAAAAGCCCATGGTATCGCGTTTAGCATAACTGACTACATAGAGCAATGGCTGACTGACAGAAGACAACGAGTTGTAGTAGATGGAGAAGTTTCAAATTGGAAATTGGTTTTGAGTTGTGTACCTCAAGGATCAGTATTAGGACCTATATTATTCTTAATATATATATCAATGACTTGGACGACAGTATAACAAGTAACGTACTGAAATTTGCAGATGACACACAATTGTTTAGAAAGGTTAATACTGATGGTGATAAACAACATTTACAAAACGATCTAGACAGATTAGTGAAATTGTCTGAGAAATGGCAGATGTTGTTCAATTTTGGGAAATGTAAATGCCTGCATACAGGACATGGGAACTTGGATGTAAACTATAAAATGGGAGATACTGTTCTAGGTACTACTGTAAAAGAAAAGGACTTAGGAGTTACAATAAGCGCTGATATGAAAGTTTCAGAGCAGTGTGGTATTGCAGCGTCAAAGGGTAATCAAATTCTTGGATTGATTAGAAGAAACATAACTTACAAGGGAAAAAAGTTAATTATACATCTTTATAAAGCAATAGTTAGACTTCATTTAGAATACTGTATAGAAACATGGAGACCATATCGTAAGAAGGATATAGATACGCTTGAACGCATACAAAGGAGAGCAACTAAAATGATTCCAGAACTGAGAGACCTTAGTTATGAAGAACGCCTGAAGGAATGTGGTTTAACAACTATAGAGACAAGGAGGTTAAGAGGAGATCAGATTGAAGTTTTTAAGATATTGAATGGGTATGAAAATATTGATAGAATTATGTTTTTCTCACTCAAGAAGGATAGCAGAACTAGAGGACATGAGGTAAAATTAATAAAGGATCAATGTAGATTGGACATCAGGAAGCACTCGTTCTCACAGAGGAAAATAAATGAATGGAACAAATTGTCTACAGACTGTGTAACTGCTAGCAGCGTGAATATGTTTAAAAACAAGGTTGACACATATCTCAGGAGGGCGGGTTATAAGTAGATGAACATTGTTGGACTCTCGATAAGCCAATGGCTTCCTTGTCCACTTGCCATCTGGGTCTTTGGCTTGGATGGTAAATCTTGTTCAATCTTGTTAATTATTGAGCCTGTCCACAAATGTAACAATTTGACATACAGCAATGTTCTCTGTAGTTTTGTAGAAAGCACATTTTGGCATACCTAGTAAATCCATGTAAGCTGTGTTAAAATGTTGTTCCTCGATGTATTGTTTATTAGTAATGGAATATCATACCTAATGCATCGTTTGACAAAATCATGTTTTGTCCTATTTGTATGGATATGTTCATGTATTCGTGTATTAATGTTGTGAACATTTATATTTTGAAAAAAAATTAAGTTTTGCAAATATACTGGTAATTTCGTGTGCACATATTTATAATAACATTTTAATTCCTGTAATTGCAACATATATGTTACATTAAGACTTTTTTATTTCTTAGACAGTGACTCTGTATGTGAATTATATTTACTTAAACATATTCTAATGGTTTTTTTCTGTAGTTGGTTAATTATGTTACATTTAAAACCCCATATCATTAGGCCATAATTTAAATATGGTAGCATTAATGGTTTCAAATGCTTTTAGTATATCTAAAAATATATTGATAGATATTGATTGATAGTTTCATTTGAATGCAGTGCGGTTATAGTTCTGTCAATAACTTCCATAATGGCATATTTAGTTGAGTGACCAGATTTTAAGCCGTATTGGTTAGCATTGAAAAGTGAATGTTCTGTAAAAAAAATGGATATATCTTATTATGCATAACTTGTTCAACAACTTTAGATATTACAGGTAATAGTGATATCGGTATGTAGTTACAGAACAAAGTTTCGTCATCATGTTTAAAGATAGAAATGACTTGTCAGTATGGGAAGATTCAAGTATTACATATTTGATTAAGAAGTAATGTTGAGGGTTTTATTAAAATGAGTTTTATATATTTTAATTGCTTCAATATAGAGCATATTTATTCTACTTCTTAACGCCACTGTGCTGGTCACGGAAGACACGTACGTGGGAAACGGATAATGCGTGTCTATTTTAAATTTAAAGTAATTGCTTCCGACGCACATGTGTGATAGTTTTCCACAGGGTCGCCCGCTGCCTCTATGTAGTACAAGGCGGTAACAATGCCTCACATATGGGGTGCTATTGAGGTGGTCAGGTGGGGCGGTGCTTGCTCACCCACGCCACCGTGCAGCGGACTGCGAATGGCTCCAGAAACTGCACAGTCCGTTCGCACTATAGAGTCCATATTAGATGACCGAAAGGTTGCAGTTGGGCATGTTGTAGCCGGTGAATATGTCGGCCATTTTGACGTTTCTGTCGTGGGGTCGTAAGTCACTTTATAACGGATCAAACCTCGCGCAAGAAGGAAAGTAATGTAAAGGCGCATTTATTTACGATAACGTGTTACTTTAGCGTTTGTTTAAGGCAACCAAAAAGACATAAAGAACTATAGGCCAATATGGTTGCTATCGAACATATACAAGCTATTCACGAAGATTCTAATAGCCAGACTGGAGAAAATACTAGACGATAATCACCCAGAGAACAGGCAGATCACATCCATGTCATCAATCAACTGAAGGAGAAGTGTCGCGAATTCAACATACCACTCTGTGGTCTTGGGCAGGACACTTCAGCCGACTCAAAGACGACAGATGGACAAAGCGCATTACCACTTGGAGACCGTACGGACGGAAGAGATTACGAGGAAGACCAGCAAAACTATGGAGAGACGAATTGGATGAGTATTGGAATGAAACCACCTGGCAGAGAACAGCGCAAGATAGGCAAACTTGGAAACAACATGCTGAGGCCTTCGCCCAACCAAGGGACAATACGGCTGATATATATATATATATATATATATATATATATATATATATGCATATATATATGTATGCATATATATATATATATATATATATATATATATATATATATATATATATATATGTATATATATATATAGATAGATATATAGATATATATATATATATATATATATATATATATGCATATATATATGTATATATATATATATATATATATATATCCATTTTAACTCACCAGAAATAGCTTCATCGTGTCGTTTGTTCAGGCGGAGAGAACCTGATGCCTTCTGTGTGTGTGTTGTTTCAATGATTAAATAAACCAGTATGTGATCCTTCCTGGGAACGTCTTCATAATGACCAAGATATACATCTTATACCGACCACTTCATTGGTCGTAGTCTAAGTAGCGTCGTGAGATTAGGTACACATCCATCTATTAACAGGGCACAGTTAGACTTTCAATCATACTAAACTAACTCTTACACAAACACCATACCACCGTCTATTATATTATTTTAGTTTGCGAGAATATGTTGTATTATTCAATGGAAATGTATAAAGATTCATACTGGATATGCTTTATGATACCATAGCATTATGTAGAATTATAGGGAGCTATTCTTACCGGAATTTAAGTGCCTTTCTGGTTCAACCAGTCCAGGCAGGTCAAGGGGTAGTTTATGCAAGGTTCCTCTTAATCCTTTTGTGGAATCCTGTCTACGAGATGGTGTCTCGGAATAAAAAAAACACCCACAGTAGCAGTAGCGACGCATTGTAGTATCAGGTGGAAACATGATGAGTTCGAACTTGATAACATATTAAGTTTCTTTAAGATGTGCTGCACGATGCTGTTCAAGGACAACGGGTAGTTCGACGAAACCCTTTACAAAACTCTTACATGCACAATACGTACACTCTTACATGTACGATATATAGCAGAGATTGCGTCATGGTTTATTCATATATATATATATATATATATATATATATATATATATATATATATATATATATATATATATATATATATATATATATTGTCATTCATTATTTCATACTCAATCCAATAATTTATATTCCATTATTTAAGTAAGAACCTGGGAATTAGCTTTGTTAACTAAAACTTAAAATCTTAATATATGAAACTGAAGAATAAGTGTGTATAATCCAATTACTGTAATTACAGTAACATATACGATACGAGTGACACTTGCTTTGCGATCTACCATTTCTTTGTTGTAACAACGTGCACCCTGTCATGAAACAAGTTGTTAGAACTAGTTTGTTTCCATCGATCGCGCCTGAGAAACTTCACATATCTACCTAACTATAACATGGAATAACAATGGTATGGTACATTTTATTAACACGAATAATAAATGTAATGTATACGTCAACAGAAATAATGCATCGAACACATGTTTTTAAAGTGACTGTAACTGAAAATTGTGACAACCAGCCCCGGTCTCCCCTACATCATCGCTGATTTGGCGAAGTGTTTATATTCGTCGTGCAAACAAATACTAATGCACTGTGAACATTCTCGTGCGTGCGCGTGTGCGCGCGTTCGTGTATTCGCATGGGTGCGTGCGTATGAGCGCGAGTGCGCGTCTTTATGTGAGTGTGTCTTCCCACGATCTGGCAGGCAACAGCCGCCCTGATTTGTTACTGTTTAATGTTTACTGGTGATTGTAAAACTATTCAGTTGCATTATTGTTCTATAAACATCCAGTTTGGATGGCCTCGTATTGTCGCCCTCGATGGCGGTCCGTGAATCACCTCTACCCGGCCGTGTCCGACCATAATTACCAATAGTGAGGTGATGGTATCAGCACGACTAACGGCCTATTACAAGGATGATCATAATCGAGAGGTAACCATATATGTCAAGGTATCTCCGTTTAATAGATAAAGTGTTGATTTCAAATGCCTGACACATTGTAACATGATCAATTGAACTAGTATTGCCGGTGTACACTCTTCACGGAATATGCTAGTTAAACTATAGGGACAACCTAATTAAGACGCATGTTTTGATAATTAGATTGTCGTGACTTTCGTAAGATACATGATTATTTTTGTTATTTTGATAAGAATAAGCGAGAGACGCACGGGGAGCTTTATGGTCGAGATAGTTTGAACTGGATCAATATGACCGAAGAAGGCGTGACAAAACGAGACGAGAACAAGACTTGGGAGTAACAGTAAGTGCTAAAATGAAAGTTTCTGAACAGCTTCAAAGGGTAATCGCATACTTGGGTTCATCAAGGAGAAATATGAAATATGAGGAAACAGATCTAATTATAACTGTGTAAAAAGCAATAGTTAGGCCTCATTTGGAATACTGCATACAAGCGTGGAGACCATATCGTAAGAAGGATATAAATACGCTTGAACAAATACAGAGGAGGACAACAAACTGATTCCAAAACTGAAAAACCTTATTTATGAACAACGCCTAAAAGAATGTGGTATAACAACCCCAGAGACAAGGAGGTTAAGAGGTTAAGAGGTGAGGTTATGAGGCGATTTATATAGCGCCTGAATCCACTTAAAATAAAATGCTCTCGGGCGCATTACATAGAATTGCATTAGTTAAATATATATATATATATATATATATATATATATATATATATATATATATATATATATATATATATATATATATATATATATATATATATATATATATATATATATATATATATATATATATATATATATATATATATGTGTGTGTGTGTGTGTGCGTGCGTGCGTGCGTGCGTGCGTGCGTGCGTGCGTGCGTGTGTGTGTGTGTGTGTGGTTAAGAAAATAAACTGTGTAAAAGAGACAAACTGGTTAAAACACATTCTAAATATACACCGAAAAAGATAAAACATTAAAATTACATGTAGAGCCTCGATATATATATATATATATATATATATATATATATATATACATAACATTTATTCATAACACGTTTTAATTATTAATATATCTCCGTCATTAAAAAGCAGCTCTCATGAAATGCACAACCGCACGAATTACCATACCGGACCGGTCGTCGCCCGGGTTACCAAGGACCGCGCTGCTCGACCTCATCTTCCGTCGACAGTGAAAAATCAGCTAGGAAGAAGAGCACAACTATCAATTGCTCAATGGAACGTCAGGACTCTCCTCGACCGAGAAACAGCCGACCGACCGGAAAGACGTACTGCACTAGTAGCAATGGAACTCGCCAAGTACAATATAGACATTGCCGCCCTGTGCGAAACAAGGTTCTCAGAGTCTGGTAGTCTTAATGACTTGGAATACTCTTTCTTCTGGAGTGGCAGACCCAAAGGAGAGAGAAGGGAGGCTGGAGTGGGCTTTGCTATCAAGAAGGACATCGTGACAAAGCTGACAGAAATGCCACGGCCAGTAAGTGACATAATCATGATGATGAGACTACCTCTGAGCAAGGACAACTATGCTACAATTATCAGTGTTTACGCTCCAACAATGACAAGCCCGGACGATAACAAGGAGGCTTTCTACAACCAGCTGTCAAGTACGCTCAGAGACATCCCTCGTACCGATAAGCTACTGCTGATAGGAGACTTCAATGCAAGGATAGGAAGAGACAATGACAAATGGACCATGGTCATGGGCAAATATGGGATCGGGAAACGCAACTCCAATGGCGAGCTTCTACTGGCTTTGTGCTCTGAGTTCGAACTGATAGTGACGAACACCATGTTCAAGCAGAAGGATGAACGCAAGACCACCTGGATGCATCCTCGTTCCGGACACTGGCATATGATCGACTTCATCATCACGAGGTGTCGGGATAAGATGGACATCCACAGTACTCGAGCCATGCGAGGAGCTAACTGCTGGACCGATCACCATATGCTGAGGTCAAAAGTGGCATTTAGAGTACGACAAAAGCACAACAGGCAAGGGGTAAGAAAACCGACCAAGCTAAACACTGCAAAACTACGTACCATCAGTCAAATGGAGAGCTTCGAGCAGGAGATTAACAGCGCTCTCGCCCAATGGGAGGAGAAGGAAAGCTCAACACCAGATGAGGAATGGGCAGCTCTGCAACAGGTAGTATACAACACAGCTAAAACATTTCTCAGCAAGCCAGACAGAAAACACCAGGACTGGTTCGACCCCAACGACCAGGAGCTACAAAATCTTATGAGCAGAAGAGACCAATCCCACCAGAGAGTGTTGCAGACCAGGAGTACTAGATCCACCATTGCAGCGTACAAAGATGCCTGCAGACTGCTACAAAAACGCACCCGTGCCCTGAAGTCAGAATGGTGGGAAATGAAGGCAGAGGAGCTGCAGAGATCTGCAGACAGAAACGACATGAAGGGCTTCTACAATGGACTGAAGGAAGTGTGGGGACCAGCGAAAAAGGGACCTGTTCACCTGAAGTCAACAGATGGAATGGAGACCTTCTCCGACAGTAAGAGAGTTGTGGCAAGATGGAGTGAACACTTCCAAAAACTACTCAACGTCCCTGGCGACATAGAACATGAAGCTCTTGTCAACATCCAGCAGCGCATTACCAACACATGCCTTGATGAGATTCCAAACATGGATGAGATGGCTAGAGCAATCGCCGGCCTGAAAGATGGCAAAGCACCTGGGGGTGATGGAATTCCTGCTGAAGTATGGAAGCACGGAGGAGACAATCTGTCCAAAAGACTGCACCAATTAATCACCAAAGCCTGGGAGGAGGGTTCTGTACCACAAGCGTGGAAGGATGCCAGCATTGTAACCATCTACAAGTAAGGAGATTGAACAGACTGTGGGAACTACAGAGGAATCTCTCTTCTTTCCATAGCAGGCAAGATCTTCGCCAGGATCCTGCTCAACAGACTATCTATTCACATAACACCAGAAGTAGTTCCGGAGACACAGTGTGGCTTCAGATCCAACCGGAGCACAGTGGATATGATATTTTGTCTCCGACAACTACAAGAAAAGTGCATTGAGCAGGACCGACCACTATACATGGTATTTGTCGACTTCACGAAGGCGTTTGATACAGTCGGAAGGACCGGGCTATGGCAGCTACTGAGGAAATATGGATGCCCAGAGAAATTCACAACCATGATCGAGGCTCTACATACGGGAATGATGGCGAATGTGAGTGTTGGAGGGGAAGTCTCGGAAACGTTCGGTGTTACCAATGGTGTCAAGCAAGGCTGTGTACTGGCCCCCACGCTCTTCTCCATCTTCCTATCAGCAATACTCGTCGAGGCTTTCCGAGGCATGGGAGATGGCGTCTATATACAGTCTAGACAGAGCGCTGACCTATTCAACGTCGCACACTTCAGAGCGAAGACCAAGACTACCCAGATACTTGTGAGAGAGCTGCTATACACAGATGACAGTGCACTGGTTGCCCACTCTGCTGAAGAGATCCAGAGAATAGTGGATGCTTTCTCCGATGCATCAAAGAAATTCGGCCTGAAGATTAACATCAAGAAGACGGAAGTCCTGTACCAACCCAACTCTACAAGAACCCGAGAGGAGGATATCATGATTGATGGAAACAAGCTGAACTCTGTTCCGGAATTCACCTACCTCGGAAGCACTATATCAAGTGATGGACGCATTGATGCTGAAATACAGAGGAGGATGGCCAAGGCTAGCGCATCTTTCGGCCGATTACACCAGAGACTCTGGAACAACCACCATGTGTCCACGCGAGTCAAAGGCAAGATCTATCGCGCAATTGTGCTATCCACCTTACTGTACGGAGCCGAGGCCTGGACAGTGTACAGACGACAGGTGAAAAAGCTGCATGCCTTCATGATGCGACATCTGCGTTCGATCATGAGGCTAACCTGGAAGGACAAAGTGACAAACAAGGAAATACTCGATCGGATAGGGCTGCCCTCTATGGAAGATCTTCTGATCAAAAAGAATCTCCTGTGGACTGGACACCTCATGAGGATGTCATCAGACAGGCTACCAAAGCAGATCCTCTACTCTCAATTGTCTTCTGGTCACAGACAGAGAGGACGCCCTCGTCTCAGGTTCAAGGATACCATCAAGAGAAACCTCAAGCTGAGAGACATAAAGACCGACTCATGGACATCACTCTCACAGCAGAGAACTAAATGGAATGCGGCGGTCAAGAAATGAAAGCAGTCTTTGTCGCATAGCTACTGACAGCATGATGATGATGATATCTCCGTCATTAAAAACACAGGGAAAGTGACACACACTAATTTATTAAACATAGGCTAATTTAAAAAAGAAAGGCCGTAGTGCAGGCGAGATGTTTCCAGTGCCTGGATCAGAACCTTGCAGGCGAGATGTTTCCACCGCCTGGATCAAAACCTTGCAGGCGAGATGTTTCCAGTGCCTGGATCAGAACCTTGCAGGCGAGATGTTTCCAGTGCCTGGATCAGAACCATGCAGGCGAGATGTTTCCAGTGCCTGGATCAGAACCATGCAGGCGAGATGCTTCCAGTGCCTGGATCAGAACCTTGCAGGCGAGATGTTTCCAGTGCCTGGATCAGAACCATGCAGGCGTCACCAGTGATGTATTGTATGACTTGGTCAATGTTTCGGATATGTTAGAAACATGATTTCGATATTGCTTTCACCTGATTCTCCATGGTCAGCCCGTTGTCCAGTATAATGCCGAGATTTCTCACAAATGGTACCGCGTTCACTTGTCTACGTCCGATCAAGAGGGAGCCGTAGCTCCTCTTGGGTACTTGGTGCTTGGGTACTTGGTGCTTGGGTACTTGGTGCTTGGGTACTTAATGCTTGGATGATAAGACAGATCACGTTTTCTCGCTTCAGGTGTTGCACATTCCTGCTCATCCACGCACCAACATCCGCCACATACGCTTCAATGGACGTCGATACATAAAGGTAAAGGTAAAAGTTCTTTTATAGCGCAGTATCCAGTCCGGAGGACCGCTCAAAACGCTTTACACTTCACCCCCTGGCAGACCTGTTCATTCCATGGCCATCTCAACTTCTCTGGGAAGCATTCAGCCACGTTGCAATTGCGCGAAGACTATTCGTTCACATTTCCACCACTGTCTGTATTGACAGGTACTCATTTATACAGCTGAGTGAACTGTGGCAACGTGGGGTGATCAAACTTGCCAAAGGTTCGAAGTGACCGCAGTGGTATTTGAAACCTGGTTCTCTCGACTGAGAGTCCTGCCTTCTAACTGGTATGCCATCGCGCCGCACATCGCCCGAGTTCTCCCCAGGCTTGATAAAGGAAAATTTCTTTGAGTGTCGTCTGTATAACCAATGTTGTTAAAAGTATGCTAGCTTACTATGTTACCAATTGGAAATGCCCCGAGAGGATATACTGCCATACCACTCGTTACAGAAACCTTTAATGAATGTTACAAAACATGAAAAGAGGAGCTGGAACACGTGGATTATGATATAAGCAGTTAGAAAAGGCTCAAAAAGAAAGAGGAAGAAGATTGGGAAGGGGCCGGCCACCCAAGAACAGCGATTAGTTCGCCTTTTAAACTTGAAACTTGTGCTGTCTATGGAGATAATGTATTGAAAAAGACATGGCTCGAAGAAACAAAACTCGAAGAGACTCAATCTCGATGGGTGTGACGTTGTTGCTGAGCGGGGGTGGGAGATTCAATCTCGACAGACAAGTTGGTGTAGCAGTGTTGCTGAGCGGGCGAGAGGGAGACTTAATCTCGATAGACAAGTGTGCGCGGCGTTCCTGCTGAGGGAAAAGGGACTCAATCTCGACAGACAAATGTGTGCGACGTTGTTGCTTAGCGTGAAGAGATTCACTCTCTGGAAATCCCCAGACAACATAAGAAAGGCGAGCAGCGCGAACACACCAGTGAGAAAGAGCGGTGTGAGTGAGATAAAGAAGAGACAGAGATCGCGTCAACAGCGCTCGACCATTTCGTTATCAATCAACCCATTCCCTTTTATTGAAATCCTTCACTTTTCTTGCTCGACCCTGGAGCTAAGAAGGAGACACTAGTAGAAAAACACGAAGTAGACGCCGATGACTATACACAGTGGTCATTAGGCTAGATGCCCCAATGTTGAAAAAAGTATACCCTATTTAGTTTGAGGTAATGTTCAAACAAACATTAAACACAATTAGAAAGTCAGCGCCTGAACAGAACTTATGTTTATCAGTTAATTGACATAAGTGAGTGCGTTATTCCACAAATAGTCGTGAAAATGTAATAAACGAATCAATGTGTACAACCACTCCAATTGTGATTTCCAACGGGGGTGCGCTTTGTCAGCCACAGGGGTGCGCTTTGTCCGACACCGGGGTGTGCTTTGTCCGACACGGGGGTGTGCTTTGTCCGACACGGGGGTGTGCTTTGTCCGACACGGGGATGTGCTTTGTCCGACACGGGGGTGTGCTTTGTCCGACACGGCGGTGTGCTTTGCCCGCACATGGATACGTTTTGTTCGACAAGGGGGTGTGCTTTGTTTGACAAGGGGGTGTGCTTTGCCAAACACGGGGGTGTGCTTTGCATAACAAGCGGGTGTGCTTTGTCAAACAAGGGGGTGTTCTTTGCCTCGCATTAAACAAGTCTTTGTAATTACAAAAATAATACATGCCATATTATTGCTTGTGTGAACCATTGATTTTATAGCAAGATATATGAGACATTTATAGTTCAATTTTTTTAGTTCAAATACTGCCAAGGCACCGTGTAATGCTGCTAATTGTTGTGTAATATGGCAATAATATGGGTAAAAAACGCAAAATTATGTCACTTTCATGGCGTGTTATTTTTGCTAAAATCTTGTTGCATAGTGTGATTGAAATATGGTACCAATAGAAGTTGCATCTGTTCAGATATGTTGCGGTGTGCTTTGCCTCACACTACTGAACAATGTACTTGTGGTCTAATCGTCCCCCGGTATGATTACATCAAGTTGTTTTTTAAGTCTGAAGAAGATTTCTTTGCTCTTCTCAGACATACTGTTCGGGTGTAAGTTGAGCACATGGAGCTCGTCCAGACATTCGAAGTAACATCGGTTGTGCTGCTTTTGGCAAATCTCGATGCGATGTTTCATCTCGGATTTAGCACAATTGTGTTTTGCGATGCATTCGAAATGTTTCTTCCCGCAATACGCCCTGCACAGCGCCTTATTGTTCGGGTCGTTTCTCCTCGACCATTTTCCTCCAGATACGACGATCAGCTGTACGCACAGGATCTACAATAAAGAACATTAGTTATACCTAGATAGTATGATCCTTTAATCCACTGTAATTATTTTTTTTTTTAGAAAATTATAACAATGAACAGTTAACGTTGCAACGCATCTGGTGACATTTGTTAATGATTGATGTTGGGAAATAAGCACTATAGCTCCGTTTATCGACAAAGGGACTGGTTTTCCAGAAGGTTTAAAGGACTAAAATAAGGTTTGTCGCACCCTTCACTTTTAAAAGGGTATCGTCCCAATCTAGTTGGCTGTAAAGTTGATGACGTCAACAAACAAATTGCACACGTAGGACATATAATATATGTCCTACGTGTGCAATTTAAATTATTTAAATGCAAATGAATATGTCTATGCAAGTAAACTGCATATGAATAGTTTTCGAATGTTTTTTTGCTGAATCTGCATAACGCAGGATTTCCCGATGGGTTGTGCAGAATCTGCACAACACAGGGGTGTTAGAGCAGTGTCACACATGCTGGATGATGTCATCTTTGTTTGTTGACGTCATCAACTTTACAGCCAACTAGATTGGGACGATACCCTTTTAAAAGTGAAGGGTGCGACAAACCTTATTTTAGTCCTTTAAACCTTCTGGAAAACCAGTCCCTTTGTCGATAAACGGAGCTATAGTGCTTATTTCCCAACATCAATCATTATCATCAATCATTAACAAATGTCACTTATCGTTTATACACATATTATGTGTATAAACGATAAGTCTGAAGAAAATTAACAGTTGATACAGGGGACAGTGAAGAGAAAGATTAGTCAATCGCAGCGCAGCATTTACAAATGTAAGACTGCGTATCATTTTATATATGGCATGTGTGTTTCGCTTATGATATCCAGGGCGAATCACATAATGTACACAGTTAAGGTTAAAAAGGTTAAAAAGTTAAATAAATAAATTGTAAATAATACAATGTCCATGTCATTGAAAAAGTGCTTAAAATAATTATTAAAAAGCCACTTTAAAAAGTTGCAAAACATGTATAAGTAAACAAATAAATAATACAAATTCATTACATTTCATTACAAATATTAAATATCAAGCCACTGTCGCCGTCAATGCAATAAAGTCTCGAGACGTGAGGTCCCGCCACACCTCTCGCCACAGTCCGTGGTCGGGTGCGTGCAAAGCTTCGACGTCGGCGGGTCAACGTAGTTGGCGTCCGATACGCCGCAGATCTTCGCCCAATGTCGAAGGGAGTGTCGTCCGCGGTCGACCCTTGAACGACGTGGCGCCTGGTATGAAGTAGTCAATCGAGCGCTGAGACCGCTATGTTATAATAATGTACACGTGTTTAAAGAGCTATCATCTGTGTTTCACAAAACCATTAGGTTTACCAAAACAGCACAATTGAAATTATTATTATTAGATAAGAACGTTTTAAAAAAATCGCTTTTATCATTGGACCATTGACACTATTACAATTAAACTTTTGGCGGCACTTAACTATGCGAATCCATCATTTTCTTGCGAAACTAGCACATCAGCATGTTAAAAGAGACGTGAAAGCTGCTTTATAAATAAATATCCTGTCGTGTAGCGCCGCACATTATGCTAAGCAGGGAAGACCGGGACTAGTTGTTACAATTTTCAGTTAAAGTCACTTTTTGTCAAAAATATTAGATGCATTATTTATGTCAACGTGTACATTAAATGTATTACATTAAAGTATTTGTTTTAATGAAAAGTATGCTAGATGCATTCTTTATGTAAACGTATGCTTTAAATGTATTATTCGTGCTAATAAATATACCATACCAATGATATTCCATAATGCTGCTAGGTAGATATGCGACGTTTCCCAGGCGAGGTCGACTGTAACAACTAGCCCCTGAAGCGGGACAAGTTGTTACATCATACGGGGCACGTTGTTACATTATACGGGGCACGTCGTTACAGCAAAGCACGTGTTACTCATGTATGTAACTGTTATTACGTAAACTGGATTACGCACAATTACGTATTTATATATGGCGTGCATAAAATAATATATATATATATATATATATATATATATATATATATATATATATATATGTATATATATGTGTGTGTGTGTATATATATATATATATATATATATATATATATATATATATATATATATATATATATATATATATATATGTGTGTGTGTGTGTGTATATATATATATATATATATATATATATATATATATATATATATAATAGATGTTTACAGCTTCTTATATTAAGCTTGTCATTGTTAGTTTACCAAAGGGGACACTGTCCCCGGATTTTTATGCATACACGCACTCACATCCACATTACATTGAATCGTGGAATATTTATTAATTGCGCAAATAAGACTGTTCCATAAAAAATTAACAACATTTAACAAGATTGCCATCCAAGGCAAAAGCCCAGATGGCAAGTTGACAAGGAAGCCATTGGCTTATCGAGCGTCCAACGTTTGTCATCTGTCGGACGTGAGTAACCCGCCTTTCTGAGATATTTGTCAATTTTTTTTTAAACACATTCACGCTGCTATCATTTACATTACTGGTTATAGACCTGTGCGCTAGGCTTTACATGTGAAACAAAACGTTCACACGTCGCGGTTAAATAAATTTAGTTCTTGCAGTCATTGTCTGCACACATGTTGCTGGCTGAGCCATCGGCGCGAGCCGCCCGAACGTTGTCAAAGTTGTTTGTTCCTGCCCCAATACAATTCTAACAACTTGTCCCAGACATACTTTTTGCAGTTGAACGCACGTGGATGATGACAATTCCCGAATGTTAGTTTAACTTCTACTTGGTATAACACCTTGTACATATATAGTATATGTGTTTAGCGTTTCATTCACGAAACACAAAAAGTGTCTGCGTGAGATTATACTATGTGGGCATAGCAAAAACCAACTACTCTCGATTGGAGATGTGTGTGCTATGTTCGTAAAGCGACGCTGTACGGACATGCCCCTGTATACAACTAGCCCCGGTCTTCTTCACACACCAGCCCGATCCGATCGAATCGGGCGAACCAATCGTCTGGGTTCATAAAAAAACGGTTTGTCTGCTTCGTGTTTAATGAGTTCCCGACTCCCAACTCCTGACCACCGACTCCTGAGTCAAACAAACGAATCGGGAGTGGAGAGGTTGGCCCAAAAATAGTTGGATTTGGTTCACGCCAGGGTCAGAAGAGGGACGAGGATTCGACTACGTCCAATTTCCTCCAACTATCCAAATTTGGTCATTGTACTTAGCATACAAGACGATCGCGTTATGTTGTGTCGAGTAGTGTAATGTGCCGCGGGCTTAACGTGTTACTAAACAACGTTATGAGAATAAATGTGAAAGGCACCATACGTGAGACATCGTGTACGTTTGGCTGGATCAACATTTGACATTCACATGAAAGTGTACACAAAGAAAGAGCGACGCGTATTCCAGTGGTTTAGTAGAGTAATGGGTGACGGGGCTCATGCTCCGTAAAGGTCACCCGACGTTAGGCAACGCCAGTCGAATAATGTGGGTGTGTCTCTCATGGATGTCAAACCAGTGCAAAGTCTAGTTTGAATAACATTGGTGAGAATCATACACGACAGTGTGCAGGTGAAGACGTCACGGGCTTGAGTCACTTGTGGGGCTGGTTCCTTAAATAGGTTAGATACCCGAGCTAATAAATTATTCTGTTTTGCGCAGAAAAGCGTTTGATTTATTTGAGCATGTTGTTGACTCTTGAAATGAGCAAGGTTGGGCCTGCAGTTCTTTAGTGTGGCAGATCATGTGTGCTTTCGATAACAAGTTATTTCAATGATTTTGGTCTACAAGACTTTGTGTAACGTGTAACGTTTTGTATAAACAACTGCAAATATTTCCGAGTCATGTTCAAATGCACACGGGCATTTTGGAAGTACCGTGCTATTAACAAATACAATGTATAAATGCATACACAACG
>OY759264.1:37195258-37210258 GCA_963662155.1 Lamellibrachia columna | reverse complement strand
ACTTTGTGGCTGCAATCTCCCAGTGTTGTAAGTAATGATACATGTGTTTGCCTGGTTAAGCCACAGTAGGATTCGTGCATTATTTTCCCAACTAATTGCAAAATTAAACCCACATTATTCACAGTATTCCAGGGGCATTATTCAACTTAAATTGGTAACGTGATATAACTATATACCGGCACGCAATCACTATAACAGAAATAGCATCACGCAATTTGGCGCTTCGCCATTTTGAATCGCCACGACCGTCGCAGGGTTAGTTGAAACATTTTCACGGGGATAGTTGTACCTTGAAACAAAAGGGAAGACAACAAACGCAATAGTCAGACTTCAGTCAGCATATGACACTGACTCTAGAGAGGGTTAATGGCCATGTATCATATGTATCATCTGACACTGAGTCTGGAGAGGGTGAATGGCCGTGTATTATATGTATCATCTGACACTGACTCTGGAGAGGGTGAATGGCCATGTATCATATGTTGCGAGCCGCTTGGCAAGAGTCGTTGGTGAGGGCTTGAAGCGCTATTGCCACAAGTGAGTGCACAACACACACACCATGGGAGACGCGCACTTTGTATGTCTCAACGGTGATTCAGGACAACTGCCTTTAGTGGTTGAGACAAACTTTCAATCACATGTTACAACTAATTGTTGCTAGTTAGTTAGATATATAATTAGTTAGTTAGTTAATTGTGTTGTTGTTTGTTAGCTACACATATTATTTGTTTTTTTTTAAAGAATTTTTTTCTGAAGGTAATGATGTCACTGATATGTTAGTTTTTTTACATGACCTTAGATATACAAACTGTGGCAACATAGTATGTGTATATGTGTGTGTGTGCGTGCGTGCGTGCGTGCGTGCGTGCGTGCGTGTGTGGTGTGGTGTGGTGTGGTGTGGTGTGGTGTGGTGTGGTGTGGTGATGTGGTGATGTGGTGTGGTGTGGTGTGGTGTGGTGTGGTGTGTGTGTGTGTGTGTGTGTGTGTGTGTGTGTGTGTGTGTGTGTGTGTGTGTGTGTGTGTGTGTGTGTGTGTGTGTGTGTGTGTGTGTGTGTGTGAGTGTGTGTGTGTGTGTGTGTGTGTGTGCGTGCGTGCGTGCGTGCGTGCGTGCGTGCGTGCGTGCGTGCGTGCGTGCGTGCGTGCGTGCGTGCGTGCGTGCGTGCGTGTGCGTGTGTGTGTGTGTGTGTGTGTTTGCCTCTCGGATTCATAAAATGCAAACCGTACGAAAATGTTAACGATCCATTAAAATAAAACAGTAATGTTGCTATTACAATCTTACACGTCCGTCAAGCCGCGCTTCATGTGAATGGTGCCGTTGTAAATTATTTCTTATTTTGAAAGGTGTTTCTAATTTTAATGGATTGATGCTGACACGCCCATTGAGAAACCTAGTACTCTGAATACAAATAAGCCGCGTGTGGTGTGACTGCCGACGTACTTCTAATGTTAATGGGTTGTTTTTATGAGTCGACCAGACGCTGACACGCCCAGTGAGAAACACCTTTAGTCGTACCACTACCAGGAGGCGCTTAAATAGGTTGATCTTCATTGCTTTTGCGATGCAATATCACGTAGTAGTTAAATATATGCAAATTTGATCCTATGGGAGATCAGAGCCAATTAGTAACTTCACTAAATGAACTCTAGTAAAGACGAATGTTGATACAACCGGTGCCACCAATTTGGTAAATTTGTGTAATGGTCCGAGCTCGGTTTACAGTATGTGGGTCAATTAAAAATACACAATATGAAATCCCATTCCAAACTTCAAGACACCCCAAAAAACGAACAAACAAAGATTAAGCAAAACGAAAGAAACACACGGACTGTGATTCTTGTTCGTGAATGGCATTGTGTGTTGCAGAATTATGAAGTTATTTCTCGCTTTCGGCTTTGCTGTTCTGACTGCGAGCGTCTGTCAGCGAACTGAAGCACAGGTTCGTCATGAAACTCCGTGAATATTTAGACGATGTTCGGCATCTTGTCACTTACTTGTTGTAATAGCCATCAACTGAGAACATAATGGTTTCCCTTTAGGAGTCTACATCGGCTTTGCAACGATGTTGTTTCTTTCCTCCTTTTCCCTGTAGTCCGGGTGAGGCTGGCATCGATAGCGGTCGTCGATTTTTCCCCTTCTTCTAGTCGCGTTTTAACGATAAAACATCTCTACATCTTGTAAAGCACTGTTTTCACCCTAACATGCTCCAGACAGAATACTTTAATGGCGTCTATTGTCTCGTGAGCATTAGTGAAGCAGCTTAACGATAAAAGAGTGATACCAAGATTTTGCCAGTATTGATATATAGATTCATAACATCAGAAAATCTTTAACAGTTCGTTCTGTTTGACCTGCGCCACGACAACAACACATTGTGAAAGGCGCACATCTGGTTATTGCCGAAAATTAGTCGTCTTCCGTGCACACTATTTAGTGGTTGTTGACCGTTTCCCGTTTATAAACTTGAAACAAAACCCTGGCGGTGTGACTGTACAACATGGTGCAGAAAAGCACCTGCAAGATGTTGCCACCTGGTAACTAAAGACGCTCATGTTGTGTCTGTTTCCGTTGCAGGTCGGCTCTGATGACCCGTGCAGTAAGTCGTTGTTTTTTACAAAGGCTTTCTTATTCGTACAGTAATTGATTGTATGCTAGATAATGAAGTTTGATCTGGCTGGTATGTATTAATTGCTAGTCATATCACAACAATCTGGATTCACCCGTACGCCAGCTAATTTTATCAAGTTTGTTGCATACGTTCCATCAATATTCTATACTGGGATTCGATAACACTAATTGGTATTGTAATTATATGCTCAAAGAATAAAACCTGGGCCCTTTATGAGGGTATAAAATCAAATTAGCATGCAATAAGGTTTTCTATAATATATATATATATATATATATATATATATATATATATATATATATATATATATATATATATATATATATATATATATATATATATATATATATATATATATATATATATATATATATATATATATATATATGTATATATATATATATATATATATATATATATATATATATATATATATATGTATATATATATATATATATATATATATATGTATATATACAATTTATAGTTTATATACATTTAACTCAGCGTCAATGAAATGATATTGATATAACAGGGGTTTCGAAAGTGAAAGCAAAACAAAACAACACAATATTATGTAACAACTACAGTCGACGTTTCTGTGTTGTTTTCCAGACGGCTACAACTGGGACAACTGTGGTACGTTGACTCGTAATACGTAGCTGTTTGACTTCACGCTTGCACATCGACTTTAACTTAAATAATCGTCGCCGCAAAAGTACTTAACAAAAATCATTACCTACGTATAGCCGCAAAGCATAGCGAACCAAGACAAAACAGGGATTGCTGGATATTGCTAAGGGACACGAGGAACATCCAAAGACATACAACATGGTGGACGTCTATTATTTCTAGGGTGCAATAATAAGTTGGGTTGGCGCGCAGTCAGCGTGTGGCAGTGCCCATTTCGAAAAGATGTACAACTGGTACATCAATCCCTCCTAAAATATAAAACTGTAATATTAGCTACTGATCTGTCGACAACGCATTTGATATATACGATCTCTTATAGATGCCACATGCAGCCTGTCGAGCAGTTTGCTCGGTATGGAGTGCAGCTGCAATGCTTATACTATACAAGTGCCAATGTGCCCCAGGCGTTGCTGCAAATGCGACCACTCTGGCTTCAACGGCGGCGTTAGCTGCAGAATCGTCCAAAAGTATGTCGCACGTCTATTAAATACCACTATACCATCATTTCACAGGCAAACATCGATTGATTGTTGTGATTAATTACTTGTGAAAGGGTTTCTATAAAAAGTCCCCTGTTTACGCAGTCCATCAGATAAATATATTGTTTCTATTATAGATTATTATTCTTCATTTTGTTAACGTTATTTCGGTATAGAACCACGTGAAACATCACGATGTTTTACGTACAACAGAACCTTCCCTTAAATCGCGTTTCTCTTGTCTGCATAGATAACATAGCGTGTGGACTTTATGTTAGTGTTTTGCTGATTTATGTTGTATTCATGTTGTTATCAAATTCCACGATCAACAATTTTTACTTACTTGTTACGGCGCAGAATGTAGCTAAGCCTCTCGCATGAATATTGTCAAAACAAAAATTAATAAATGACTTTTATATTTGCAGCATACCGAGTGGGTACGTAGGCTTTATTTTTTATACTGCAAATGAGTTTCGACAACGATTGCTTATAGAACACAAATTTCAAAGGCGAGAATTATATAACTATTCCCAATATGTTGGTATAATTTGGGGTAGGCTCTTCCGTCGCACTAGAGTTGGAATGTGCAGATAAAAGCAGCAGTGTATAGCCTAAAGATCCGTGATTCGCCTGGTGGCATCACACAGCCCCCGCAGAACGTTATTGCAACAGTAGCGACAACAATCCTTATTCGACTTGGGATGTAGAAAGCCATAGTTTGTCTTATGTGCTCCTAGGGTCAATGAACATTTCGAATATTCTTCTAACCAATCACTGGGCAGCTTAAGTCTATGCACGGGAGACCAGGGAGGAGTGAGGTACACTTGATCTCATTGGCCATAATATCTTGCTGTCTGGTCTGATATGGAAAGGTTTGGGTATAAATGAAAGTCAGAGACCTTGGCTATAACGTCCACGTGTAAACACAACTGAGTCAGAACAAAATAACCGTACACAAACAAAACCATTTGTCCTCACGAAATGGCCCAGTCCTCCCCCACGGGCCACCACGTGGGGAGGACTGGGCCACCACGTGATGAGGACTGGGCCACCACGTGGGGAGGACTGGGCCACCACGTGGGGAGGACTGGGCCACCACGTGGGGAAGACTGGGCCACCACGTGGGGAGGATTGGGCCACCACGTGGGGAGGACTGGGCCACCACGTGATGAGGACTGGGCCACCACGTGGGGAGGACTGGGCCACCACGTGGGGAGGACTGGGCCAGCACGTGGGGAGGACTGGGCCACCACGGATTGGGCCACCACGGATTGGGCCAGCGGTATGAAATCGTAAAAGTAAAAGAAGCAAAACTTGCTAGAAATAAAACATTATTTATCGAACATATTGTTTTACAACTACAAACCTTAAGTATAAGGAATACTATACTTATTCTATATAGAAACAACATAACATTTATGCAATTCATAGCTTTGGCTGTATTTATTTAAATATTTTCGAATTGCGATGGTTCGGGGATGAGTGGGCCATTGGCCCAGTGCGCCCTCAGATCTAGTGGCCCAGTGTACTCCTAGATCTAGTGGACCAGTGCGCCCTCAGATCTAGTGGCCCAGTGCGCCGTCAGATCTATTGGCCCACTCCTCCCTGGTGGGGGTTTTGGATAATACATGATCTTTTCACATGAAATCTAACAACTCCTTCTAACATGAAAATATGCCATCGTACTTGCTTTGTATCAATAGGCGATTTACTTTGTAGAGATCTTTTCCTCATTCCTTTTCCTTTCGAATTCAATTGAAATATACCCAAAAACTGGCATAACAAGCAATGCTATCAGTCTGATATCGACAGCTAGACGAGCAAAAACTTATTTTAATGACGAACGCAACGATCGCCAAGATACTCCAACCCTATGTATCGCTCCGTAACGCTTACCCGAACATCCCTACCTCTGTGAGCTTTATGGATGGCCCCTTACCTGTGAAGAAAAGTTACATGGCCCCTTCCTCCCTAGTCTCCCCTATGTGTGCAGCAGTATCTTTGTAGACTTGAAACATGCTAAATGCTAAGTTTTAAATAAATGATTTCCAGTTTTAAGGAATAGTGACATAGATGCCTAGTGCATAAAACTATGCGGGAGAGTCTTTGCGAATTAAACTGAAGTATTTTAAAATGAAATTAAAATTATTCCATAAATAAATCTTGTTGTTTAAGGATAATAAACGATGAAGACCAGACTAAAGATAAGTGATGCCCTGAACGACCCACGTGAAACGAAGACGCAGAGTTGAAGTGTGATATCTGCTCGTCTACAGTGTTGCTCCACCAGCGCCATCTACCACAAACATCGACACGAACGCCACCTGCTGGACACTGCCCGATTGACAGGGCCATTCACTTAGCGGTAATGTAGTGTGTGTTGTGTTTGAATTATGAGCAACTTAACTAATAAAGTGAACTATATGCTACTTTATGACGCATATGTACATATAATATGTCAAAAGAAGATGGCGAACCTAATACACATCACTAACATTTAATATTGCATATAGCTATGTTGTTATTGCAATAGGGCCTACAGTTTATAAGAGTTATAGTGGGAATATGTCATATGATGTGGCAGATTAAAGAAGTGTCAATACGAAACTCGACATTTATTACTGACCACGTCGACACTTTCACCATCAAGTACAACACGCTTTGAACACTCCCAATGACTGGATACCGCGCCGCTATATAAGAACGTACCTTTACATGCCCTCCACTAGGGGGGTCAGGGGATTCGAACGAACTTTTTGAGAGAAATGCTTTTCTCACATGGCTGGCTGGGGTGGCCTCAACGTCCGTGGCTGGAGTGACCTCAACGTCCGTGGCTGGGGTGACCTCAACGTCATTGACTGGGGTGGCCTCAAAGTCCGTGGCTGGGGTGGCCTCAACGTCCTTGGCTGGGTGGCCTCAACGTCCGTGGCTGGGGTGGCCTCAACGTCCTTGGCTGGGGTGACCTCAACGTCCGTGGCTGGGGTGGCCTCAACATCCGTGGCTGGGTGACATCAACGTCCGTGGCTGGGGTGGCCTCAACGTCCGTGGCTGGAGTGACCTCAACGTCCTTGGCTGGGGTGACCTCAACGTCCTTGGCTGGGGTGGCCTCAACGTCCTTGGCTGGGGTGGCCTCAACGTCCTTGGCTGGGGTGACCTCAACGTCCTTGGCTGGGGTGGCCTCAACGTCCGTGGCTGGGGTGACCTCAACGTCCGTGGCTGGGGTGGCCTCAACATCCGTGGCTGGGGTGGCCTCAACGTCCGTGGCTGGGGTGACCTCAACGTCCGTGGCTGGGGTGGCCTCAACGTCCTTGGCTGGGGTGGCCTCAACGTCCTTGGCTGGGGTGACCTCAACGTCCGTGGCTGGGGTGGCCTCAACGTCCTTGGCTGGGGTGGCCTCAACGTCCTTGGCTGGGGTGGCCTCAACGTCCTTGGCTGGGTTGACCTCAACGTCCGTGGCTGGAGTGACCTCAACGTCCGTGGCTAGGGTGACCTCAACATCAGTGAGGGTGTGTGTGGCTGGAAGTGGGAGGTGGGAGGTTAGTCCAAAAAAATGGTGGGAGGTTGGCCTCCAAAGTAGGTGGGAGGTGGGATTTTGAGGTAGGAGGTGTTAACACAAATTATTTAAATAACATTACAACTTATATCAAAAGCATTACCGCACAGCCCGCGGCAGCAATTGCTTCGGGCCACGGAAAACCAAAATTATGAGTCGTCGTTCATCTCAGACTTGTTCCCAATCCACCATGTGGCGCCACAGTTATATGCATCGCATATTCGTGTAGCCTCAATCGATTAACATTGCTCCACGAGGTGGCGCTAGCGTGTGTTGCTCTTACAACCGCATCGTGACAAACAGCATTTCCAAATATAACAAAACCCGGATGTCTGTCTGGACAAATATCTGGGGACTCGTTCTAACTCATCAGTTATGGGTAACATTTTACAAACGTATATAATGCATGCGAAACGATTCTCAACTTGACTTATAATATCGAAACAATTCACACAATAAAATTAATCGAAAATGATATGTAACACAGTGTTCATTCAGCGTAATACCGAACTAACTAAACTCGCGGCAATAACTTCACATTTTGCCAGTATGGCATTAAGATGTAATAGTTTGTGTGTATCAGTGGAAACGGTTAAGATCTAACGCTGTTCACGGACGAAAACATTCTGCAATATACGGAGAGTGTCGGCCATTTCCAATGACCCCGACACGTGAAATCCTAATCAAGTTCATGTGTTCAGCGTAATCTCGCACAGAAACAGTACTATGCGAATGGTCCATGCGATGGAATAGTGAGAACGTTCGAAATAGCCGTCGAGTTCCGTTAAAATAAGCAATGCACCAGTGAGAAATGTCACTTGTCTAGCATTATACACGCATCTGTTGACGATATATTGTTACTAGCAACGGGGTAACGTTGAAATGTGGTGTTGGAGAGGATTTTACTTACCCGTGGACACAATTGTTAGACAGCACATCATCACATTACGACGAAGTGTGAACAAAGGTAAAAGAAAGTCAAAATTATCAACAGCAAAAACAAGACCCCACAAGGAGAAGTCCTAGATGAAGTACAATCTCTCACGTTTCTAGGAAGCATCGTGGACTGAAACGGAGGAAGAGTAAGGGCTAGGACTTGGAAAGATAATGATGTAAGGGCTAGGACTTGGAAAGATAATGATGTAAGGGCTAGGACTTGGAAAGATAATGATGTAAGGGCTAGGACTTGGAAAGATAATGATGTAAGGGCTAGGACTTGGAAAGATAATGATGTAAGGGCTAGGACTTGGAAAGATAATGATGTAAGGGCTAGGACTTGGAAAGATAATGATGTAAGGGCTAGGACTTGGAAAGATAATGATGTAAGGGCTAGGACTTGGAAAGATAATGATGTAAGGGCTAGGACTTGGAAAGATAATGATGTAAGGGCTAGGACTTGGAAAGATAATGATGTAAGGGCTAGGACTTGGAAAGATAATGATGTAAGGGCTAGGACTTGGAAAGATAATGATGTAAGGGCTAGGACTTGGAAAGATAATGATGTAAGGGCTAGGACTTGGAAAGATAATGATGTAAGGGCTAGGACTTGGAAAGATAATGATGTAAGGGCTAGGACTTGGAAAGATAATGATGTAAGGGCTAGGACTTGGAAAGATAATGATGTATGGGCTAGGACTTGGAAAGATAATGATGTAAGGGCTAGGACTTGGAAAGATAATGATGTAAGGGCTAGGACTTGGAAAGATAATGATGTAAGGGCTAGGACTTGGAAAGCAAGAGCAGCCTTCTTCTTGCGTAATAAGATATATGCTCCGCCAGGGAGTGAGAAGGGGTATGACAAGTCTTGTAACCATTGATAAAAAGGGTTGTTAAAATAAATTCACTGTCACTGTTAAGTTCCATTCAACTTTATTGTATCTTCTTTCCGGTTCTGTAGCAGCTGCAATAACCAAATCCTGCCACAGTGTTATCAGTAACACTCGTATACTAACAGTATGTAATTTTTCATATGTATGTTTCTAAACATAAGGTTAACTTATTTATTGTAATCATTTTATCATCTCATATATGCAGGCACGCGCACACGCACGCACACACGCACACACACACACACACACGCACGCACACAGAAATAAATCAAGAAACGTCACCAAAGAAATCTAAACCACTGTTTTATTCGTATGAAATAGTACTTGCAATAGCGGTCCCATTCATCGCAATAATTGTTCTAGCTACAGTATACTCAAATTACAAACGAACAAAGATTAAGTAGCATTTTTGAGCAACCTTATGAACATTACTCGTATCGTGTTGACATACAGTCACTGTAGGTGAAGGGAAACCGATGTTTAATTACTACCTATACATCACGTAATAATACGTGTTCTTACCGAATGTTTTGATGTTACGTTAACACAGACTCCGGATTCAATGGATATAATAGACACGTATGTGAACAATTAATTTGAAACATGACAACGGAACAGATCATGAAATGCGTGAACTTTCTGAGCTAAGCAAGAATACGGTGATGACTAATGCTTGTCCGTTGTGTATACAAATCGGTCGTGCTTTCAATAATCGAATACAGCCTTCTTCTTTAGCCACACACTTTATCAACACACTGTTAATTATCTGAGCTGGTGCGTGTGGCGTGTTGAGCGATCTAGACAAACGGTTAAGTGAATCATGACTTACTTATACCCTTGTACTCCGTGTGGAGCATAGGTCGACCACAAGCTTCCTCCACTTGGTCCTGTCTGTGGACATAACTGACCCCAGGAGTGTCCCAATGTCGGCCCTTCAGTCTCCACAGACCTTTTCCAGATGGAGCGGGGTCTTCCTCTCTTCCGTGTCCCTTGTGGGTTCCAGTGTGAATCATGTTACAGTGATATAGTGATTCCTCTCCATCGGACATTGATTTTTGGCTCGTGTTTCCAGTTGTTTCCATTTACATCCTGGTTTTGCCACCACCATTGATTCCACTTCTCTGCGCCAGGTGTTTGTCGTCCTTCCCGCTACTTTTGCCCTGAAGGTTCCGTTTGAACGCCTGTCTTGTAATGTGTTGTTAAAACGTCTTTGGTAATAATATTCACATTTGAGTTAAAATACATACATGTGGAAATTAATATGGACTTCGTAGGCACGATGAATGCTGCTCTAGTTTCCCAATCGTAGCCCTTTCATCACTTCTTCCGTTTGTGTCAACTAAGCTTCCTAAATATATGAAAGACTGTTCTTCATCTAGGAATTATCTTTGCAGTGTAATTGGGCTATTGTTCTTGCTCTTGATTTTCATGATCTTCCTTCACAATTAATCCTACGTGGCTGCAGTTGTTTCTACTAATGATGCTTTTTCCTGCATTTGGTTTTGGTTGTGTGCAGGAACAGGATCGGCAAAGTGAAGGTCATCAAGTTGCTCCAATATTGTCCATTGTATGTCAATTTGCTTTCCTTCTGTGATTTGCTCTCATGATTCAGTCAATAGCCATCAGACAATGAAACGGCGACAGAAAGCAGCCATGTCTCATTGTTGTCTTAACATCGAGTTTGCCTGTAGTATTCTCTTTATGTAGGACTCCGCAGGTAATTATTGAGATGAACTTCTCCTGGATTCCATAACGTCTCATTAACTTCCACATGGTTTCACGGTCTAAACTGCCAAAGGCTTTTTAGAAGTTTATCAAATTAATGTAAACAGGAGAGTTCCATTATACTAACTGCTCGATTGTTATGCATGAACTTTTTTGACGGAAGCCTGTCTGATAGTCCCTTAGTTTTGAGTTGAGTGCTGCTTCTCCAGGATGATTCTGTTTAGGACCTTCCCTGATAATGAGAGAAGCATAATTCCTCTATTGTGTTTGCATAACTAATATATTCTTTCCTTGGTAATTCGATGATTGTTCACTTGGATTATCACTGTTCACTAGCAGTAATTCCTCTGGTGGTTGTACGTCTGCAATGTTTAGTGGAGCTGGCCTTTTAAGTAATCGGCGTTTAGTAGTGCAAAATATCATGGTTAAATGTAGAAATTCCCAACGATTGGCTTCACCTTCCACTCTTTAGAACACGACAGACTGACGGGTCGACTTAGCAGTGGGTCGATTTGCTGTTGCTCAGTGGCTGCAATGGGACGAATTGGCTGTAGACCAAACTGATCAAAACGTTCCCTTTGTTACCAATCGTCATACACTCACAACGTAGGCCCCTGTACATTGACCGCATTTCTTATGGTTGTTTACTTTGGCTGCTGTAGGTTGCGAAAACATACATACATACATACATATATATATATATATATATATATATATATATATATATATATATATATATATATATATATATATATATATATATATATATATATATATATATATATATATATATATATATATATATATACATATATATGTATATGTATAATGGTAATGGTATGATTGTGTAAAAATTAATGTGTGTTTATTGTAATATTATATTCAGTTGAAAGGAAAAATAATTCTTTCTAACTAAAAGTTGCTGTTGACGGGAACCGAGCAAGCGCTGCTCGCGCGGAAGACGAACATTCTACCGCTGAGCAATTAAATTTCACCCAATTACGTTATTGTTTTGGTATATATTCATATAAGGGTTGACCTACAGTTGGGGCAACTCAGACTTGGAAAATGGGGAGTTTGTGGATTCGTGAAAGAATCGACAAAACGGCGAGTCTTGCCAACGATGTCATGTTATGGTCTTCATACTTCACACCGTGCATAGCAACAAAAAATATCGCGCATGGCGCATATGCTACGCACAGTCCAGCCTGGACAGTTCGGGGCTTGTTTTTAAGGTTTTATCGGGAAGTCAGCGACGCGCTATTTGGCCGCTTAATATGCATGTTGTTGAGTAAGGGTTCTCGGTGATGTTGTTGTTGTTGAGTAAGGGTTCTCGGTGATGTTGTTGTTGTTGAGTAAGGGTTCTCGGTGATGTTGTTGTTGTTGTTGTTGAGTAAGGGTTCTCGATGATGTTGTTGTTGTTGTTGAGTAAGGGTTCTCGATGATGTTGTTGTTGTTGAGTAAGGGTTCTCGGTGATGTTGTTGTTGTTGAGTAAGGGTTCTCGGTGATGTTGTTGTTGTTGAGTAAGGGTTCTCGGTGATGTTGTTGTTGTTGAGTAAGGGTTCTCGGTGATGTTGTTGTTGTTGAGTAAGGGTTCTCGGTGATGTTCCGGAGGGTTTCTTTGTCTAATTGCGGAACCTACCATCAGACGAACGCGATGAATGTGACGATCGTGTTTCCCATTGACTACCCGAGGTCGTCCAGTTCGTGGCCCGATCAGTTGTGATTCCAGTAGCTGCTGGGACAAGGAGGGCGACGATAACGCTTATGTTGGGGTGGAATGTTATTCATGTTGACCGAATCAATCATGCTAATCCCTTAAATTTCACCTCCTACGACGCCTGCACGCTTCAATTACTAGGCGAAGACTATTCGTTCACATATGCACCTCTGTCTGTAGCCAGGTACTCATGCATCTGTCTGTAGCCAGGTATTCATACACCTGTCTGTAGCCAGTTACTCGTGCATCTGTCTGTAGCCAGTTACTCGTGCATCTGTCTGTAGCCAGTTACTCGTGCATCTGTCTGTAGCCAGGTACTCATGTGTACAGCTGAGTGAACTGTAGCAACGTTGGGTGAACGAAATTGCCAAAACTTTCGAACCCGGGTTTTTGGGGTTCTCTTTATGGAGAGTCCAACGTTTTAAGCGCAGCGCCACCGCGCCCCAAGTAATACGTCTACATTCAGTATTGTTCAGGTGGGTTTAAGTTGATGCCTGTGGAATAATTATTATCAGAACTTATATCTTGCCTCTGGATAAATATAGGTGACATAATTGATGTCAAAGGTAGACCCGTGCTGAAATGAAGCATCAGTCGCCTAATAGCGACGAGATTATGGTTACGTTCAGTACTGAAGACTCGAAGGACAGACCACTTTCAAGGTTTTGAAAGATTTTACACAAAGTTGAAGCATCTAAATCAAACATAGTTGGATACTGATGTAATTACCAATTATGTGTTTTGAATGACAAGGAAAGCATCGACTTTGATAATTGAACATAATTTTCAAAGTTTTAATCATGAATATACTATCAGAACAATAATAGACACTATCATTGAGATTTTAATCGTTACAAAAATCGTAACCTGTAGGACATGTGATCATATCTGTTGCAAAATCGAGGTTTCCCATAGCAAAAATAATAAAACAGTGTTAATTGTATTTATTACAATTATTCTTTATTGCATACTCCATATACCTGGTATATTTAACAACATGACTACAGTACGCTCGCTTAAGCAATGTGTATACTATTTTTAAAAATTACGTCACAGTTTTGTAGACTTATACGGATCAAACAATATCGTCTTCAAAGATGTTACTTCTAATGAATAAAGTTACATAATGGCATATATTATATTATTGAAAAGAGAAAAGAGACAAAAGGGAATTTATCTTAACAACAGAAACGGGATTCGGATTAAATCGAAATTGTCATTGGGCAGGTGGGATTCAAAATGTGTTTTGAAATTGGATTTTGAAATCAGCTCAGGTCTGACGAGATAGGCATCAGACACATACATACAGCCGGGAATCAGCTCAGGTCTGACGAGATAGGCATCAGACACATACATACAGCCGGGAATCAGCTCAGGTCTGACGAGATAGGCATCAGACACATACATACAGCCGGGAATCAGCTCAGGTCTGACGAGATAGGCATCAGACACATACATACAGCCGGGAATCAGCTCAGGTCTGACGAGATAGGCATCAGACACATACATACAGCCGGGAATCAGCTCAGGTCTGACGAGATAGGCATCAGACACATACATACAGCCGGGAATCAGCTCAGGTCTGACGAGATAGACACCGGACACATACACACAGCCGGGAATGAGCCCGTGTCTGACGGGATAGACACCGGACACATACACACAGCAGGGAATCAGCCTAGGTCTGACGGGGTAGACACCGGACACATACACACAGCCGGGAATGAGCCCGTGTCTGACGGGATAGACACCGGACACATACACACAGCCGGGAATTAGCCCGTGTCTGACGGGGTAAACACCGGACACAGACACACAGCCGGGAATTAGCCCGTGTCTGACGGGGTAGACACCGGACACATACACACAGCCGGGAATGAGCCCGTGTCTGACGGGGTAGACACCGGACACAGACACACAGCCGGGAATTAGCCCGTGTATGACGGGGTAAACACCGGACACATACAACCAGCCGGGAATCAGCCCGTGTCTGACGGGGTAGACACCGGACACATACACACAGCCGGGAATGAGCCCGTGTCTGACGGGGTAGACACCGGACACATACAACCAGCCGGGAATGAGCCCGTGTCTGACGGGGTAGACACCGGACACATACACACAGCCGGGAATTAGCCCGTGTCTGACGGGGTAGACACCGGACACATACACACAGCCGGGAATGAGCCCGTGTCTGACGGGGTAGACACCGGACACATACACACAGCCGGGAATGAGCCCGTGTCTGACGGGGTAGACACCGGACGCATACACACAGCCGAGAATGAGCCCGTGTCTGACGGGGTAGACACCGGACAAATACACACAGCCGGGAATGAGCCCGTGTCTGACGGGGTAGACACCGGACACATA
>OY759264.1:37167758-37190258 GCA_963662155.1 Lamellibrachia columna | reverse complement strand
TCCATATGTACGGATACGGCATACGGTAGGCAAAAAAATTCGCCCCACTCTTCGTCTCTGGGGCGAAAGTCCCGTAGGGCATTTGCTAACTCGGCGATTTGGCAGTTCCGTAGCCAAATGGCTACGGAACTAATAACTTAAGTTTTAAAACCGATACGCACTAACCGTTTCACATGTGTATTCTGTGACATACAACCGACACTTGGGCGTCAAGAAACTGAAGAAATGTGCTCCAAATAATTACTTATGAGTACTTTTATCGGTCACACAGAAAAGATTTCATAAATAGCCGCCATACTGTGCACGTGATGTTGCCTTTGGGTCACATGATCTAACGCGATTTCGTGTAGAATGAGGCCAGAATGGGCCAGCAGCACAGAAATAAATAAAACACCCGTTAGTAAGTTAATAGTTTATAGGGGCATTATTAATGATGTAACTCTATGGCCAGCAGACGGCAATTCTTAGCGTGACCTTATATAGATCTATGGAAATCCCGCATGCCTTTCTCGCTCACAACAACATCCGGTTATATACAAACCTTGACAAGCACATGCGTTCTGACAAAAAGGTAATAATTTCACACTTTTACATGGTTATTGTCAGGTAACTTTAGTGATATACATATAAGAATGCATACAGACACGAAAGACGTGTTTATTGCTCTGTTTATGGCGTTTTTGTAAGGTTTCACGTTTCATGAAAATACTTATGTTTCGGCCGAGCGAGCTCTTCGCCCTATAGTAGCAACAGCCAGATAGAAAAACATTGTAGGGCGATTGACTTTGCCTAGGCATACGGATGCGTTTGCGGTTAGCGGATGCGGAATGCGTTTTGCGTGATTCTATGCGTGCGTAACGCAGTGCGTTTTATTTCTCTTTCCGCTTCTGGTTTGCCGTTTTTGCTCAACTCAACTGTCGCAGACAGTCTTAGGTAGTGCTTATACGTAGTACCTACCATCGTGAGCTTCTTCGACACCATTGGCATTGGCATTTGCCGAATTCCCGTGCCATCATAATGTAGATACTGCTCCACGTGTTGTGAATTTTCTGAGCGTCTTTATGCTCTACACATTTGGGTTCGTATAAAATAGGATTATGACGCACTTCTTCCACCAGAACTTCTATTTGAGCGATTGGTAGTTTTCGTGACGGCATGTTTCAATCCTAGTCCTGATCAATGTATTCTTACCTACGCTGCCATTTTGACAATAGGGAAAATACCTTTATATTGACGTCACTCCTGGGAATTTCCAGTCCGATTCGTGTGCGGATACGATTTGAATTGCTGCATGGAGCCATTCGATTTGCCGCATCCGTATCCGCACGACAAAACGTATCCGCACGACAAAACGTATCCGCACGACAAAACGCATCCGTACACATGGAATCACTCCTGTGAATTCCCACTATAGCCATTTGTTGTCGCATACCGCATGCCGCATCCGCATGCCGCATCCGTACATATGGAATCCTAGCTTTAGCCCGCGATTCGCTGATTGTGATGGGTTCAGCCTCCTGTTACGTTTCCCATTGGCGACCATGTTAACGTTTTGCACGATTATAAGAAAACGGGACCATCAAAAATTCTGAAACTTCTTACCTGCCGTTGCCACCATCTCATTGACATGCTGATCGAGTTTAGTTGTAACTCATTTAAAATGTCTAAATGTGCCATGCCCGTCAATGTTTACCAATGTCTGCATGAATTACTACGCACACGTGCCTTGTTGCGAAAAAATTGCCAAAAATCCTTCCGCCTATTGAAATCATCTAAAAATCCACAGTTACATTGCCAACATGTTCTACCAGTAAACTAGCCAATGTGCCTGGCTCAAATGCAGTTATGTCAGATGATATGATTTTGTTTAAATAACATCTAAAATTACTGTTCCCTACATAACTGAGGCATGATCCCTGATGTCACAGCGAGGTTGACCCGGAATCTCCGAGTTCATCTCAGGTTGTCAAGTAAACATCGTTCTATCGTCTAGCGCCGCGCATTGAATTTAAGCAAGTTTTTAGCTTTATATGAATAGATCATTTCACAATTATGGATCGAGCTGCGCGGATAACGCAACTATTGAAAGAAGCTTCGAAATGTGGTATTAGTGACAGTTCAGCGGTGCGGGAAGTGATCGACGATTACTTCTGTCTGCCAACTTCTGAACTTGACAGCGACGTCGACGCGACAGTGGTCACGAACATGACTAAATAACATGCGCACCCAACCCTGACCGTTTGACTCCATAGGAGTGTTGGCCAGTATTACTACATTGGTGTCATCATCTAACACGAGGGACAGCAAAGAAGAAAGAAGAATTACTACAAGACAAGACAAGAGAAGAAGACTGGCAGCGACGTTGATTTCGTGTTGAACCCGCGATCAACAACAAGTGTTGACCGTGCCAGTCCGGTGGCTTCTACTAGCACAGTGGAAGAAGTTGATGTTGACGACGATGATGATCTAGAGGAGACGGCCGCGGAGAAGAAGAGGGTGCGATGGATAGAGCGGCGAGTGTGCGATGGATAGAGCGGTGAGTGTGCGATGGATAGAGCGGCGATTGTGCGATGGATAGAGCGGCGAGTGTGCGATGGATAGAGCGGCGAGTGTGCGATGGATAAAGCGGCGAGTGTGCGATGGATAGAGCGGCGAATGTGCGATGGATAGAGCGGCGAGTGTGCGATGGATAGAGCGGCGAGTGTGCGATGGATAGAGCGGCGAGTGTGCGATGGATAGAGCGGCGAGTGTGCGATGGATAGAGCGGCTAACATTTTGAATGTATCAACATGCCGCAGAAGAAATGCCACTGCGTATGCAAGCTACATAATGACCAGCCTTGTATTCCCCAGTCCAGCGATGACAATCAAGGTATGCTATGTTTAATTATTATAAAGCCTGTGCATTCATAAATCCATAAATACATGCATACATACGTACATTTTGCCAGACCTACAATAAAAGGTTACATACAAACGTTTACTGTTGCATAATTGTAAATTGAACTATTAATAATTAAACTTATAGTAATGTGGCACATGTATCGATATTGTAGTAATGATCAATGAGTCCACGTGGAACCACTGTCTTTATAGTTTTATTATTATAATCTATATTATTATTATACAGTAAATTGTGTGAACTTAATTAAACACTGTTTTCCAGACTGAACACACAAGCTGAGTGCATACGAGAAAGACTTGTTGCTGCTAGGAATCATCTGTGCCAGCATCAATACTTCAGAAGAAACCCTGAGCGTGAAGAAGTTAAAAGTTGGTCGAAAGGCAACAAGGATCCGTTACTTCTACAACGAACATCGACGGATATGCCGCGACACCTTTCTCTTCCTGATGGACGTATCAAAAGATAAGACCAACTTGAAGAAGTGGTACTTGGCAAGTGGCATTTACCCACGCAAGAAGAAGTCAGGCGGCCGACGGAAAACAGCACTGAGCTTTGCTGAAATCAAACGTGTCTCTCGGTTTATAATCAACTTCGCCGAGCAGCGCAGCATCATTCTCCCAGGACGTATTCTCAAGCGAGATGATGTCAAGGTGCACCGTAGTTGCGAGACAAAGGCATCAGTGTGACAGTACTACAAAGGCATCAGTGTGGCAGTACTACAAAGGCATCAGTGTGGCGGTACTACAAAGGCATCAGTGTGGAAGTACTACAAAGGCATCAGTGTGGCGGTACTACAAAGACATCAGTGTGGCAAAACTACAAAGGCATCAGTGTGGCGGTACTACACAGGCATCAGTGTGGCGGTACTACAAAGGCATCAGTGTGGCAGTACTACAAAGGCACCAGTGTGGCGGTACTACAAAGGCGTCAGTGTGGCAGTGCTACAAAGGCATCAGTGTGGCGGTACTACAAAGGCATCAGTATGGCGGTACTACAAAGGCATCAGTGTGGCAGTACTACAAAGGCGTCAGTGTGGCAGTACTACAAAGGCATCAGTGTAGCGGTACTACAAATGCGTCAGTGTGGCGGTACTACAAAGGCATCAGTGTGGCGGTACTACAAAGGCATCAATGTTGCAGTACTACAAAGGCATCAGTGTGGCGGTACTACAGAGGCATCAGTATGGCAGTACTACAAAGGCACCAGTGTGGCGGTACTACAAAGGCATCAGTATGGCAGTACTACAAAGGCATCAGTGTGGCGGTACTACAGAGGCATCAGTGTGGCGGTACTACAAAGGCGTCAGTGTGGCCGTACTACAAAGGCATCATGTGGCAGTACTACAAAGGCGTCAGTGTGGCGGTACTACAAAGGCATCAGTGTGGCAGTATTACAAAGGCATCAGTGTGGCGGTACTACAAAGGCATCAGTGTGGCGGTACTACAAAGGCATCATGTGGCAGTACTACAAAGGCATCAGTGTGGCGGTACTACAAAGGCATCAGTGTGGCGGTACTACAAATGCGTCAGTGTGGCGGTACTACAAAGGCATCAGTGTGGCGGTACTACAAAGGCATCAGTATGGCAGTATTACAAAGGCATCAGTGTGGCGGTACTACAAATGCATCAGTGTGGTGGTATTACAAAGGCATCAGTATGGCAGTACTACAAAGGCGTCAGTGTGGCGGTACTACAAAGACATCAGTGTGGCGGTAATACAAAGGCGTCAGTGTGGCGGTACTACAAAGGCATCAGTGTGGCGGTACTACAAAGCAGCATCAATGCAGGGTGATCGCATTGTGCGCTACTCTACATTCCGCAAGTTGTGGAATCAGCTACTGCCCTACGTAATCATTTGCAAGCCGATGTCAGACATGTGCTGGACCTGCCAACCGAATAACTGAACGTATCGCCCGGCAGGTAAACGTGCCAAAAATTAGAAGAGTGCAGTGCTTCGGCTACAAGAGGCTCATCTTGAGCATGCAAGTGTAGAACGCGCACATTATCAAGACCTGTGCCAACAGTCACGCCAAGTCGCAGACACCCACAACCTGCAAGAACTACACGTGACACGCCCGCTCTCTAGAAATATCTCATTCCGTTACAGTTTTGACTTTGCACAACAAGTACATTTCCCATCTGATCCACTATATACTTTAAAACTCCTCGAAAATGCCAGATCTTTGGAACACATGCTGGGGTTTCAAAACAAGTAAATTACCTGGTCGATGAGTGTGTGTCGTGTGGCAAAGATGCAAATGTCGTTATTAGTTACCTACATCACTTCCTGGACAACTACAGTGCTGGTGAGTGTCACCTCCAGCTAAATGCTGACAACTGTGGGGGACAGAGCAAAAACAATTTCACGCTGTAGTACCTTGTCACGGATTTCGGTGGAGGTCCGCGCAAAGTGGCTCAAAACTAGGGGCGGGCCGTTCTTAAATTAAGCTCAACACATGAGTGTATAGACATTTCCACCAATAAGAAACAACACCAAGGTAATAAACATGTTTAGAAAGAAAGTGGTTGTTTTGAAGAAAAATCACCACTTTCACATTAGTGATGCAGACTCGGGGGAAACTGCTCACAAAGGAGTACACTGAGTGTGAGAACAATGAACAGAGCATCCTGTGTGGAGCCGTTCCACAAGGAATGACAACGATGATGAGACCTGCTGGCTTGGACAAGAAACGTTAGGCTTATTTATATAATGAAATCCCAGAGTTCTGCACTGACGAGACAAAGGACATAGTGTGTCCGAGTCCTTTGGAAGGTGTGGATTCGAGCAGTTAAAATGAGGACAATGAACCACTTGTGAAACGCTCAAAGAGCAACTGCTAGTGTAGTTAGTAGTTGCAGTGCTGTTGCTAGCCAGTGAGTGGGTGGGCGGGGTCATGTGGGGTCATGCGAGGTCGCACATGTAATTAGGTCTTTGCCGTGAAATAACATTTTAAAATATATTTCACAATTAACTCAGTGTTTGTATTTTAACATGATGAACTAATCTAACCAGAAACATGTTCCTGTTGATACGTGGTGTGTGCTGTTTTTTTTTCGGGACAGAAATCAAGATTTGGATTTTTATGTATGTAAAAAAAAATATTTTTGTCAACTTTTAATTAAATCTTCTTCTTCCATTTAAGCTCAGGACTCTATGTTAGCCACATATAAATGTGGCTAGAGTATTTTCGAGCTGTGCTTACTGATACCATTGGCATTTCTTTTAATCTCTTTACTCAGGTCATAAGTGTGTCAAATTAGGAAACTGTGTATGCATGGTTGCGATGGTATTTTCAGCTGTATGTCAGCTTAACATCACGCCAAATTTTAAAGCTGTTTTTCTCCAAATTGTCGATTTCAATGCATCATCATTCAAATTGGCATAACTTCACAAATATACAATATACAACAATATGGGATGGCTCTTTAGAAAGCTCTGTGTATCTGCTTTCCAGTGATATATAAATATCAACATGCACAATTTGCTACTTCAGTCTGGTTTTGGCAGAGCAAAAACGCAATCCGTGGTACATGTTTTGTTTTGTGGCGCGGTACAATGGTACATGCATGATATATTCATACAAAATCACACACAGTTAAATCTACTGCAACTCTACGCAAATTATGCCAACGTGCAGTATAACTCCCTACCCCGAGCATTTCGCATTTCGCTTATGCGAACGTACCATTACCTGAAAATAATGTACATATGTGACGTGGGGCCGTCTTACCTCAGAGGGCCGTTTTGCCCCAGGTTACCCTACTTTATTCCGAATAATTATACGTTACAGAACTATCTGCGTTGAAGACAAAGTCGGCAAGCGACTGCGTTGACCTGTTGAATGCAGGTCACACACACAGTGGCGTCTACGACATCTACCTGGTCGCGGCGAGGAAGTTCGTTAAAGTTTATTGTGACATGACAACAGACGGCGGTGGCTGGCTGGTAGGTACACTTGCAAAATGCACCAGACACTTCTGCAAATTCCATTTACATTCCCATCGAGATACTACAGTACCACCTCAAATACACCCACTACATGTACGTCTCACTGCTAGTATCATAACAACACATTGTGTATTCTATTTGCACATTATGACGAATTGTATTCACACGTTTTACTAACCTGTGTAGCTGATGTTGTAATACTGATTGACCGGGGGTGCAAATAGCTGATGTTGTAATACTGATTGACCGGGGGTGCAAATAGCTGATGTTGTAATACTGATTGACCGGGGGTGCAAATAGCTGATGTTGTAATACTGATTGACCGGGGGTGCAAATAGCTGATGTTGTAATACTGATTGACCGGGGGTGCAAATAGCTGATGTTGTAATACTGATTGACCGGGGGTGCAAATAGCTGATGTTGTAATACTGATTGACCGGGGGTGCAAATAGTTGATGTTGTAATACTGATTGACCGGGGGTGCAAATAGCTGATGTTGTAATACTGATTGACCGGGGGTGCAAATAGCTGATGTTGTAATACTGATTGACCGGGGGTGCAAATAGTTGATGTTGTAATACTGATTGACCGGGGGTGCAAATAGCTGATGTTGTAATACTGATTGACCGGGGGTGCAAATAGCGCGAATTTACGCAAGGTACACTTACGATTCGCACACAAGACTGGCATAACATAACATAACATAACATAACATATACAATTCAGAGCAGTAAGTGTCTGTCTGCCTGTCTGTATGTATGTATGTATGTATGTATGTATGTATGTATGTATGTCTGTCTGTCTGTCTGTCTGTCTGTCTGTATGCATATATGTCTGTATGCATATCTGTCTGTCTTATGCAGCCGCATTTGTGGGCCGATTAGGACGACACTGCAAGGTGACCCAGGGGCCCTTCTGATGGGCATAGGGGGATCGGAACCATCCCCGCGGGGGCCCCGTGGGTTAGGTGATAATTTAAAAAAAAGGCTGTAGCGGAAGTTACAACTGTGGAATTGTTTTGTGTTCTGTGTCATCGTAAAGGTAATATTTATACTTAAACATTTTACGCTGGATGCTTTCCGAAATGTTTAAGTTATTCGAGTTTGTCTGTACCCCATATAGGTGTTTCTGGATAGAAAGCATCTATACAGAGCATAGCAAATATATATATATATATATATATCTACCCAGAGAGACACTTGCTTTGTGAATGGCCAGTGGGAAATGCCTAAGAACAATAGTACGTACAATTGTTAGCAACGCTGTGCGTGGTTTCTACCATTGGTGCCAGTTATGTCCACATACGAACGCTTCGTGAAGCTGGCAGTTGGACATGATGTTTGGGGCATGAATTGTCATTGCCATGGCATTGCCCTGCCACAACTTGACTGGGTCGTGCAAGGATTCATAAGTTCTTGCAGTGGTTGCCTTCTTATCCCACGCAATGCTGGGTAACTAGGCTAGTCTAATATATACACGCATTGTGGGCCGATCCGGACGAAACTGTGCAAGGTGACCCAGTGGACCCTTCTGACAGATATGGGGGTCGGATGTGGAAACATCTCCACGGGGCCCCGGGGGTGGGGATAACATTTCAAAAAAGCTGTAGCGGAAGTTACAACCGTGTAACTATTTTGTTTCCTGCGTTGTCGTAAAGATAATAATTATACTTATGCATTTGCTGCTGATGTATGCAGACATTTTGAATACTTTTGAAGTTATTACATTTTGTCTCTGCCTTTCTTAGTGAAATACTTGCCTCATTGTAGCAAAATTGCTGTGCAAAGCTTTAAATAGAAGTAGAAAAGACCGTTGACCTATATAATAATGTTGACCAGTGGAAAATACACATGGCTGTCTTTTCTCCACGTGCAACGCCGGGTAACTCTGCGAGTATGAATATAAATGCATATAAATAAGCACGGCCAGACAATGTATGATGTCATACATTACTATAGCAATGAAATGCCGTATGCGAACATCGATTGGTAACAATCATCAAGTACGAAATAGCATTGCTGTTTAAACCTGCCGTTTCTTTTTCACACGTGCAACCTGTGCTGTCGTGTTATGAACAGTCGTCAGTAAAGTGTGTCCTCAATTGCCCCATATCACACACCCGCAGTCAATAAATGAATGCATCAGTGAATGCCTGGTGCACTTGAAATATATAATCAGAAAGACGCTATCGCTGCTCTGGAATGTTGTATTATCAATGAACAGTTTCAGGGCCTTCAGCTTGCCTTGTCCTGAGAGAGCACTCACTGTGTCACACCCTGTAAATGTGTGCATTCCCAACAGAGCAGCACATATTCTATGACTAATAGCTGCACACGTTTTCGTCACATCGAGTATTCTAGTCTTGGTACAGTGTACAGTCAATACGAATATGGAGTCATCTGCAACAATTATGATTGACATATGGTCTGCAGCGCCATCCGTTGCAAACAACAATAGGGTTTCTTGCATGAGTGATCAGTGATTTAAATATACCGATTGCTTAAAGGATCGTGCCTGATTGGTAATTGCACAGACTTTTAGAGTCGTTCTTTTGATTGGATATTTGGTGTTCTCTAATAGCCGGGTTGGCACTAGCTTCGAACATTAAAAAAATATATGTTAATTGCTAACATGATTTGTCCTTAGTCTACTTTTTTGCACTGCACGTCAAACCAAGAGATAATTCGATATCCTCACATATTAGAAAACAAGACGTGATAATTTATTGACTACTGTTCGTTGTCGTATGTAGAGTTTGGAACAGAACACGTAGCATAAAAAGCCACAATATTGATGAATACTGCACTACGATGCGTGTTTTCGTTGCCCTTTGTAGATGTTCCAGCGTCGTCAAGATGGCTCCGTCTACTTCAACCGCGAGTGGAACAGTTACAAGGAAGGATTCGGTAACGTGTCGGGGGAATTCTGGCTTGGTGAGTGAAACAAACAATAATATATTCGGTTCATAGTTGAGATAGGTAATGAGTAGTTATAACATAATCATAGGTAAACAAAGATATAATAGATGCCGAATTGGCATTGACATGCTATGTAATATTTATGAAGGACATGCGACAGAGGGACAAAGAGAGGGCGGAGTAGAGGTGGATATGCTAGGGGAAGGTTCGGTAATATGAGCCACTTTTCTCACACTGATATTCTGGAGCCGTATAACTAAATATTTGTTTTGTGTAAAGTTGACGTAAAAGTTCTCATGTTAGACTATTAGTATGTGCATTATTGCACACGTGGGTTGTTTACTTTTTCAATGAGGACCAGGAGAACGTTTTCCCCAAATGGCTCATATTACAATACGCGTTAGAAATATTAATCATATCACCCAAGATGGTCCTAGACACACCAGAGTTATAGCCTAACCCAACACAATACATTACTGAACATGGGTACACACACACACACGCACGCACGCACGCACGCACGCACGCACGCACGCACGAACACGCACGCACACGCACACACACGCACGCACGCATACACACACACACACACACACACACACACACACACACACACACACACACACACACACACGAGGCATTACCCATACTCACACTCATTACCCAACATGGACACACACGCATATGCATACATACATATTACCCAGAAGGTAATCCAGTTCTCCCTTTTCTTCCAGGTGGGAAATTACACTACATGCTTATATAATCGCCTATGACGCAAGCTGACAGAATAATGAACTCATCGAAAAACGCTATTTATGTGGATGTAGATTACATGTGTATGACCTATATAGGCATTCACCCAACATGCGGAAATCGTAAGAAATGTTGTTAAATGTTATTCACGTACATTGTTCTAAATTGTGTTGTCTAACTAGTCTTACCATTACATATAGTGCCTGCGTGGTCTGCCACACTCCTTAACTAGTCTTACCATTACATATAGTGCCTGCGTGGTCTGCCACACTCCTTAACTAGTCTTACCATTACATATAGTGCCTGCGTGGTCTGCCACACTCCTTAACCCAGCAAGTACCATTTCTAAGTTATGGAAGTAGCCCGTATTACCAGTAAGCTCATATTACCGAACCTTCCCTATATACAGTCGAACTTCGCTTTACGGTCAAGTCGTTGTCGTCGTCGTTGTCGCTGTTGTAGTAGTCATTATTGTTGTTGTCGTTTTGACATATTATGTACTAAATGTGCTGTATATTTCCAGGAAATGATTACCTACACGACATAACGTCACACAAACATTACACAATAAGAATGGACATGGAGGATTTTGAGGGCATCACAAAATACGCAGAATACTCGTATTTCGCGGTGGCAGACGAAACCGACAAGTATAGACTGTCTCTAGGCGCGTATAGTGGAACGACAGGTGGGTGTCTGTCTGTCTGTCTGTCTGTTTGTCTGTGGTGTTTTATGTACGACCGCATTGTGTGCCGATCCGGACTTTGCAAGGTGACCCAGGGGTCCTTCTGACGGACATAGTGGTTGGATGTGGAAACAAACCCCACGGAGCCCCGGGGGTGGGGTCCACATTTCAAAAAGGCTGTGGCGGAAGTTACAACCATGTACTTATTTTGTTTTCTGTCGTCGTAAAAATAATAATTATACCTGCACAAATGTAATTGAATGCATACAGATATTTTGAATACTTTTCAAGTTATTAGACTTTGTCTGTACCCTGCTTTGTGAAATACTTGCCTCATTGTAGCAACATTGCTGTGCACAGCTTTACATAGAACTAGAACAGACCACAAGCTATCGTTGGGGCATCACTTCAGACATATTGCTAACAAATTGTCTACATTTTACTACATTTTACTCGGTCCCTCGTCGTCTCCAGACTCTGAGAAGCTCAGTCCCGTCCATTCATTGACGTTGTCGACCCAACTCTTCTTCTTTTTCAACCTCCATTCAATGTGCCTTGCAGAATTGTTTTGGACAGGCCTGCTAATCTCATTATATGTCTGCATACATGCATGAATGCGTACATACATACATACATACATAAACGCACGCACGCACGCACGCACGCACGCACGCACACACACACACACACACACACACACACACACACACACACACACACAAACATACATACATACATACATACATACATACATACATACATACATACATACATACATACATACATACATACATGCAATACACACATGCACCCACACACTCACACGCACACGCATGCAAATATTTAATTTAAAAAACGTATTATTATAGTGTGCCATTTTTTCTGAGAAGATACTGAATGCCCGTGAATGTTTTGTGACTATTTATTTTCAATCGGCCTATTGTCCTATTATATCCCATCAATCAATACCACTAACATTTAGAATATGACGCCGCACGTCTGTCTTACACATAGATAATGTTAACCATGTGAACATCTCACGAACGAACAGCTGTGTACTATTTACACTAGTGTAATGTGTGTACATTCAGGTCGTCCGTTGTAGTGTTTATCATTTCCATACAACGTAATGCTGGTTTATTATCTACGCACTGCACACTTCTTTCTAATAATGTTTATGCTGCAGGAGATTCGTTCTCGTTCCACAACGGCCAGGTGTTCAGCACCAAGGATCGCGATAATGATGCACAAAACGGCTGGCATTGTGCTCTGCAAAACAAGGGAGGCTGGTGGTACAAAAACTGTCACGAGGTTAACCTGAATGGTCCATACCATACGAGTCCTTCGTACGACGAGGGCATCGAATGGGTTTCTTGGCATGGCTATTTTTACTCACTCAAGAAAGCCGACATGAAACTGAGACCGAAACAGTAGCCACAGTTTTCTAAAAAACAAAACACTGCCGGGCAGATAATCATCTTCTTGCTGCGATGGTTGTTGTCTCTTCCAACGAATCGGTTGTATATATTCATATAAATAACCGAAAACATACTTAACCAACTAAGAATTCATTATGCCTAACAAAAGCTCCTTAATTTGATTTAATGGTCAACGGTTTACACAGTTGGCTATATACATTGTCAACATCATCATGTTATAATGTTTTTGCAAGTTCCAACCGACGTCTAACTAACTATATTGTTTTGTTTTGCCTAATTTCTTGCACTGCGGCATTATGATCGGCATATTGTATAAATCCGGACGCGACAAACTCTTCACTGCTGATGGCCATCTTCCATGCGGACACGTAATGAGGTTGTCGCATGTCACATCGGCGTTGTTGCAACACAGGGCAGCGTGTTTAATAATTAACCAATCGATTATGATCATTCTGACGCCATCATCGTTACGCATAATCAGCGCCACTGGAAAATTAATTAGCATTGTAGTCTAGAAAATAAAACCCGATATATTCTATTCATTCTTTCTTATTTTCCGTTCCGTAGATATGTGCATAGGATGTTGATTGGCTGTATATACGACATAGTTTATGCACACTATACACACGTGCGTGCCAACTCTGTGTATTACATCATCTTACACCTCGACACCGACAACGACATTTTGTGGATCAAAGTACAAATCCAAAATAAGAAGAACCAGTTGCTAGGCTGTTTCTACATGTTGCACCGATGTGATGGAACCACACGGGAATTGAGCAGTTCTCTGGAGAAGATCTCCACAAGCTCGTCCCGATATATCATGGGACACAGGCGCCGTGAAAACCTGCTCCTCTGAGCGATCCACTCAACAAGCCTTCACATATGCAGTGGAAAGTGCCCAGCTCACCCAAGTCCACACTTGCTCCACCAGAGAAGGCAAGTTATCTGATCTCGTATTCACAACAAATCTTACAGTGGTAACCAATTCCAACTCTGTGCCAGGGATATCAGACCATGATGTTGTTGTCACCGATTTTGATGTAAGCGTCGAACACCAGAATAAACGACGCAGGAAGATCTACCAATTTGCTCATGCTGATTGGGATAGCCTCAATGCTGATTTTAGCAGCCTGTCTGACGAAGTCAAGACGCAGTACGCTTCTGGTTCAAATACAGAATCTCTTTGGACTACCTTTAATAACTTACTAATACAATATGTTGACAAACACATCCCTTCTAAGCTCAGCTCTAGACGGTGCAACCTCCCATGGCTATGTACAAAACTCCAAAGATTACTAAAGCGGAATAAACGACTGAACAACAAAGCCAAGAAAACAAACAAATGGAAAAATTATTGACTTGTGCAGAAAATATATAGAAGTCTGCGCAAGGTTGAATGGGATTACATCAACAATACTAACTCAGAAGGACTTCAGATAAACAACTAAACACTCTTCTGACGATACATTAAAAGTAGGAAACAATACAACATTGGAGTAGCCCCCCTAAACAAGAACGGATCGTTGGTGTGTGATAGTAAGGAGAAGGCAGAGATCCTCATGGAACAGTTCCAGAGTTTCTTCGCGGGAGACGATGGATCCACCCCGCCATAGGCTTATCGAAAGTCCAAATTTGTTTAATAATTGTAATCCGCCCTCCTGAGGTATATGTCAACCTTGTTTTTAAACATTTTCACGCTGCTAGCAGTTACACAATCTGTAGATAATTAATTTTGTTCCATTAATTCATTGATATTCGACATATATACAGCGGGAGTACGTAAATTACTCAAGTCCATCAAACTATTTAAAGCCTGCTGCCCTGGCCAGATCCCCGTTCTGAAGAATTGCGCTGACACCCATTTCCCCAGATCACTGGACACGGCCACCTTACCATCAGACTGGCGTACAGTAAATGTGTCGGCTGTCTTCAAAAAAAGAGACACACATCTACCGTTCCATCTCCCTGATGTCTGCCCAATGTAAGCAACTTGAGCACATTATCTACCGCCACCTCATGACCTACCTCAAAAAACAGAACATTCTGACACATCTCAGCCATGGGTTCAGAGAAGGCCTTTCTTGTGAAACACAACTCCTAACTACCATGCATAACCTTTTCACGTCCTTCGACTCTGGAACCTAAGTAGACATGGCAATATTGGATTTCAGCAAGGCGTTCGATACCGTCCCCCACAGGAAACTCCTCCATAAACTCTCACACTACGGCATAGCAGGGACCACACTGAAGTGGCTAGAAAACTTCCTGATCGGACGCTCAATGAGAGTAGTGTTGGATGGTGAATCGAGAGAAGTACCCGTCGACTCTGGTGTCCCACAATGCACAGTGCTAGGTCCTTTGCTCTTCCTGTGCCACGTAAACGATCTACTAGAGTTCGTCAAGTCCCAAGTCCACCTGTTTGCCGGTAACTGCTTACTATACAGAGGGATCAAGACTTTCAGAGATCACACCACTCTCCAAAACTACCTGAGGCAACTAGAGAAGTGGGCAAAGAACAGGGAATGAGCTTCAACACAAACTAATGTTACATCCTCAGTATAAAAAACAAAACTGATTTAAATAACATCGTCCTGGAACGCGTTAACAGCAACCCATACATTGGCCTTACTATTTCAGACGACCTTAAATAACACTCCCATATGTCAACCGTTACAAAGAAGCAAACTCCACGCTCGGTTTTCTGAGGCGTAACGTACGTCACGGCCCAATGAACAGTACAAGGACAGCATACATTGCTCTTGTGCGGCCTGTCCTAGAATAAGGAGCCATTGTATGGGACCCTCACCATCAGAGCGACATAAATCGACTTCTGCGAATTCAACACCGGCCTTGTGCAATTTGTCTTCGACAATGCTAATGTCAACATTGCCACTGCAACAGGGTAAGGGATTTTCCTCGTGATTGGTGGAACAACGGTGACTACATCTCCTTTCCAAGCTGAACAATGTTCTACTTCAGCATCAGGCGAAGGTCAAGGCAGCTTCAGTCGTTGCTAACTACAATAAGATTCAGTTGAAGAAATACCAAAAGCGAGCCATACCAGGGTTGACATATGTGATGCTCAAACCTCTCCTTCTTCTCTTCCTGAACCTCTCTGCAAACTGAAGATGAGCGACGTCAAAATGGACAACTTTTGAGGTCTGGCTTCTACCTCAGTCGCCTTTCTCATCCGACTGGATGCCCATGTGCAGTCAGCCAACAACACAATGAGAAAGCCAGTATTGTGCCGTTCTCTTATCAATCGCGATTCAACGCAGCCAATAAGGAGAGTGACCGCCCGTGACAGAAGTCTTGCTTCGTTTGATCAGCTCCTGCACATCAAGGCTGTTGGGATATTGCTCTCTCCTCCACAACTTGAAGGTGTCGTCCTGAGGCTGAGGGGTTTTCAAAATGGGTTCAATAGGCAACGTGATGTCAGGTGCTTGCATTGACGCCTGCTGGGAGATAGTCTTCGCTGACAGCTCAGTGGCACAGCTCGACACGAATCGCCTCAAGATGCTGCTCGTATTTGCTCGGGACTCGCACGACCACGCTGTGGAGGCAGTTGATTGCGTTCGGCACTGCTAATTGCGTTCGAGACTGCTGGGAGGACCAGAACCGCCAACCTGCGGTGCAATCACTGCAGTATATCAAATTGGTGGGCCTCTTAAAATTGTCAACGCGGACCGGTAACTTTGCCCTGCTGTCGGTTTGTGTAGACGAAATGATACCAATATTCAATGCTGCTGTCCACTTCGTCTACGCCAAGTGTGTGCGTCTCTATCTGCAGCAAACGATAAGAGTGAAGCAGGAGTTGCGTGCTGCTAATGTTTGTTGATAAGGGAATGTTCGTTGCTAAGACGACAGACCACTTCTACGGCGTGAATCGGGCAGCGTCTGGTGACAATGTTGAAGGTGAATTTAGATTTCACCACGGTCGAGGCACCACGGATTCTTCCCTGGCAAAGTTAACAGGTGCACTACCCAAATGAATTCTGATATGTGCAGCGCTAGAGAAGTTCGCTTATGTAAACTCAATTACATCCGATCAGCACCGGGTCTTGGGACCTGAATCTGTGCGCCTCTCTCAGAAGCACACCAAACTGTTCGCTGACGTCTTCGCTGCGGATCCTTCCCCATCTGACCACAACAAACTTACTAAACCAACAAGACACACCTCATATTAGTTATTGCACAATGTATTGCAAACGATTCTGTCCAGTGCCAGCAGTCTAAGGGGGACGCGGACAAGCTGATTTTCTCAACAGATCAGGTGGTTTCCAATGCTGGTGAATCAGGCCTGTGGCACACCCGACAGTGTGTACATGGGGCGATGCCTGGTTTCCTGTGTCAACGTTCTCGACATCCAGAAGAAGATCGGAGCTCTTAAGACTTACCTGCTGTTCAGCCAAACTGTTTCTACGTATAACAGTGTGACAGTGCTCTTCGGCAATAGTAAGAGCACCGTGCTGCATAAGGTGAAGGAGATTATGGGGAATAACTGCCGGTGGAAGCTTACATCAGCATTGAAAGCAAAAACGAAGACATCGTGGCAGCTGGAGATAGCTTCTTGATCACACTGGAGGATTCGTTTTTCATGTTACAGACAAGTTCCCAATCCACCATATGGCGGCACTCCATCACATTTCATTTTCGCGTAGCCTCGGTTAACAAGGATCCGCGATGTGGCGCTATCGTTTGTCGCTCTTACAACCGCATCGTGGCAAACTGCATTTCCCATTGTGACAAAAACCCCTCAGATATTTGTCCAGAACCTGGACAAATATCTGAGGAATCTCGTTCTAACTCATGAGTTATGAGTTACATTTCATAAACAATTCTCAACTTGACTTATATTGAGACAATTCCCACAATATAATAAATCGAAAATTATATTTAACACTGTGTTCGTTCGTTCGCCGGCTTTCGCGTGTCGACTCCACTGGCGAGGAATGGAGGCTCGTTCACGGAAATACTCCAAAACGGACGGCTTGAACGAGGACACGTGACCGCGCTAATGAGGGTGTGGTTGGAATTGTGAAATGGAAGGCTGGTCTTAAAATTGGTGACAGGTTGGCCTCAAAAATAGGTGGCAGATGAGAGGTTGGCCCCCAAAACAGGTGGGAGGTTGGCCCCAAGACAGACCAGTGGGAGACTGATACCTCTACCTCACCACTCTCGGGCGGAACCAGTGGGAGACTGATACCTCTACCTCACCACTCTCGGGCGGAACTAACTAGCATTAAGATGTAATAGTGTGTGTGTGTGTGTGTGTGTGTGTGTGTGTGTGTGTGTGTGTGTGTGTGTGTGTGTGTGTGTGTGTGTGTGTGTGTGTGTGTGTGGGTGTGTGTGTGCGTGCGTGCGTGCGTGCGTGCGTGTGCGTGTGCGTGTGCGTGTGCGTGTGCGTGTGCGTGTGCGTGTGCGTGTGCGTGTGCGTGTGCGTGTGCGCGTGCGCGTGCGCGTGCGCGTGCGCGTGCGCGTGCGTGCGTGCGTGCGTGCGTGCGTGCGTGCGTGCGTGTCTCCGTGGAAACGGCTAAAGATTAACGTTGTTCACGGACGAACCCATTCGACAATATATTGAAATTGTCGGCCATTTGCAATGACCGGTCAAGTCCCAATGACCCGTCAAGTCCCAATGACCCGTCAAGTCCCAATGACCCGTCAAGTCCCAATGACCCGTCAAGTCCCAATCACGTCCATGCGTTCAGCGTAATCTCGTACAGAAACAGCAATATACAAATTCAAATGGTGCATTCCATGAAATAGTTTTATTGTTAGCAATGGCCGTCGAGTTCCGTCAAAATGAGCAATGCACCAGTGAGAAACATCACTTTTCTAGCTTTATATGCGCATATGTTGACATTATAATATCGCAATAACAAACAGTAAGCGCTGGTATATGGTGTAGGGAAGGATTTTAATTACCCGTGAAAAAAATTTCAGATAGCACATAATACGAAAGTAGTATAACGGTGGTCTACGATTGATGCTATGAGTCGTGAGGTGCACGGTGCCACATTTGGTCACATGACATTTTGTGTCATTTTCTTTATATGTGTAACATTTCTCTATCATATTCGTTAACTCGTGACAATGCTGTAGCATTTTTTGTGTGTGACATTGTTGAGACATTTTCTTTAGCAATGTAACATTTGTTGTGACATTTTCTTTAACTTGTGACATTTATGCGTCATTTTCTTTAAACGTGTAACATTTCTCTATTATTTTCTTTAAATGTGTAACATTGTTGTGTGACGTTAACAGTATGACATTTTTATGACATTTTTTTTAAATGTGTGACATTTCTCTATCATTTTCTTTAAATGTATAACATCATTGTTACGTTTTCTTTCAACTTTCTTTTACTTGTGACATTTCCGTGTCATTTTCTTTAAACTTGTGACATTTGCCTATCATTTCTTTAACTGCTCGACATTTGGCTGTCATTTTCTTTAACTGGGTAACATTTTGCTGTTATTGTTTTAACTGCGTGACACTGCTTGATGTTTTCTTTAAATATGTGTGTCATTTTCTTTAGATGTGTATCATTTCGCTGTCATGTTCTTTAAATGTGCGTCATTTTTGTATCATTTTCTTTAACCCCGTGTCATTACATTTTCATTCATCACTGTCCACCTTCACAGCTAAATATCTTTGACCTTCGATTCAATCCGTCTGCTAGCACCTTCATCCGTTACACACCACTCTGAGTCATTTTGCTTTCATTTATATTCTGCTGTCATTTTTAACTGTGTGACATTCTGCTCTCGTTTTCTTTAACTGTGTATCATTTTGTTGTCGCTTTCTTTAACTGTGTATCATTTTGCTGTAATATTTTTCAACAAATGACACAACAATGTTACTCATTTGAAGAATATCATAAAGAAATGCTACACATTTAAAGAAAATGACACATAAATGTCACAGGTTTAAAGAAAATGACACAACAATGAAACACATTTAAAGACAATGTCACAAGATAAATAAAATTTCACAAACAATTCGCATTGTTAAAAAAAATTTCACAACTATGTCATAAGTTACAGAATATGATAGAGAAATGTTTAAATATTTAAATATATATATAAATATTTAAACAATATGACACATAAATGTCAAAAGTTAAAGAAAATGTCAGAAAAATGTCACAAGTTTAAAGAAAATGTCACAGCAATGTCGCACATTTAAAGAAATAGACACAACAATGTCACACATTTAAATAAAATGTCACAAAAATGTAACACTTTAAAAGAAAATGACAGACAAATGCCACATATCTAAAGAAAAGGACACAACAATACTACACATTTAAAGAAACTGGTAGAGAAATGTCACACCTTTTTTTAATGTCACAAACAAGTCACACATTTAAAGAAACTGATGCTTAAATATCATAAGTTAAAGAAAATGATAAAGAAATGTCACATATTTAAAGAAAATGACACAGAAATGTAACACATTTCAATTCCTCCAGGAATGGCTCCGAGTTCCTCCAGAAGTGGCTTCAGATTCCTCCAGAAGTGGCTCCGGGTTCTTCCAGAAGTGGCACCGGGTTCCTCCTGAAGTGACGTGACCGGATGTGGCTCCGGGTTCCTCCGAAAGTGGCTCCGGATTCCTCCGGAAGTGGCGCCAGATACCTCAAATGGCTCCAGGTTCCTCGAGAAATGGCTCGTGATTCCTCCTAAAGTGGCTCCGGGTTCCTTCGGAAGTGAGGTGACCGGGTGTGACTCCCCGAGATCCTCCGAAAATGGCTTCTGATTCCTCCGGAAGTAGTGCCAGATACCTCAAGTGGCTCCAGGTTCCTTCGAATGTGGCTCTGTGTTCCTCCAGGAAATAACGTGACCAGATTTGGCTCCGAAAGTGAGTAACCAAGTGGGTCGTTGCGCATGCGCAACCGGAAGCACGCACTGGGCGATACTTGACGTTTTTGATACATAAATTAGTTCGGTTAATATCCGTTACAGGATAGTTGGTCACCGGGGCGTTCAAGTAGTGTCTACACGATTCGCCAGGCGCCACCGTAGAAGGCCACGTGACCGGATGTGGTACCGAGTACCTCACGCCTCATAGCATCAATCGTAAACCACCTCTATGCTACTTACGACTAAAGACAATCAAAGGCAAGAACAACACTATAATCACACTACATGGAGAAGAACGATATGAAGTTCAACCATTCACATATCTAGGAAGCATAGTGGGCTCAAAAAGAGGAACAGATATTGATGTAAGGGCTCTAATTGGGAAAGCAAGGGCAGCCTTCATCTTGCTTACTAAAATACATGCTTCGTCAGGCAGTGAAAAGGCTTAAGACTCACATATGTAAAGGGTTTGGTTAAACAAATACAATGTCACTGTTAGCTTCCATTAACCTATTTTGTAACTTCTTTTTGGTGATATAGCAGCTGCAATTCCGCCGTGTTGACCAAACACTGACCCACTTTTATCAGTGACATGTATATTTCTAAACATCAGGTATATTTCTAAACATAAGGTAAATTTATTTATTGCAGTCATTGTGTCCTATACACATACACGCACGCACGCACGCACGCACACATGCATGCACACGCAAATTAATCGGGAAACGTCACCAGAGAAATCTAAACCACTGTTTTAATCGTATGAAATATCACTTCGAAAGGTGCATACAATAGCAGTCCCTTTCATCGCAATAATTGTTCTGGCTATAATAAGTTACAAACGAACAACGCTTTAGTAGTATTTGTGAACATTTCTCGTATAGTGTTCACACACAACCAGATGACGTAAAAGCGATGTTTAATGACTACATGTCTCGTGTTCTTGCTTAATGTTGTGATGTTACGTCAACACCTAGACTCCGGCTGTAATGGATATGATAGACACGCATGTATGCGATTATTTTGAAACACGAGAACAGAACACATCCTGAAATGCGTGAACTTCACCAGCTAAGCGGGAACACTGTGAACGATTACTGTTTATCGGTCATACCTTTAGTAATCGAATACAGTCGTGTCACTTTGATTCCCAAAGGTCCTGGTTGGATTAACGAATCGAGCAGATTGGCAGACTTGCTTGTAAATCACAAGCTGGCAAGTCAGTTCAAGTCAAGTCAAGTCACAAGTCAATGACCTCCAAGTCCAACTCAGGTCTCGAGTAATCAGGGTTCACAAATCGCCATGATTGTTGTGGCTTGTCTGCAGTAACTTTTAGTGGGAAAATTAGGCAGTCGCAATTCATGAAACTGGGTGACTCGAGTGTGACATTAAATTTATATTACCGTATTATTTTACTGATCTTCAGTAACTGACACGATGTTAAACTTACAAAAAAACATTTTAACTCTGATGTACGAGCACAGCCGATACCGTTAATTGTCTGATTTGATGCATGTGGCGTGTTGAGTGTTTGACTTAAGCCTTTTCACTCCCTGGCGAGCACAGGCCATTAGTATGAAGCCCATAACATGACATCGTCAGCAATACTCGCCATTTTCTCAATGTTTCCACGTATCTACAAACTCGCCGTTTCATCGATTTTTCCGCGTATCTATAAACTAGCCGTTTTCTCGAGTGTGGGTTGTGCCACCTGTCGGTTATGACTGACATTAATATACGATTACGTAATTGGATGAAATTGAATGGCTTAGCGGTAGAATGTTTGCCTGCCACACGGGCAGCGAGTGTGCAATTCCCGTCTAATGCATCTATGTTAGTTGTACTTATAAAGTCATACTTAGATATACATTTTTTAAATAAATAACATCATACAATTTGCACAAAACCTTTTAAAGTTTATCAATGCTCATCAACATAATGCGCGCGCACGCACACACACACACACACACACACACACACACACA
>OY759264.1:36830258-37165258 GCA_963662155.1 Lamellibrachia columna | reverse complement strand
GCACACACACACACACACACATATATATATATATATATATATATAGATTAATAATAATAATTAACTTTATTTTTAACGCTGGTTTCCAGAGTACGAGTCTGTTCAATAGTGTGTACAGTTTGTACAGTGTGTACAGTGTGTACATTGTCGATACAATAAAATAGTATATATACATGAGACTTAGTGAAGTAAACCAAAAATCAAATAAAACTCATTTTCAAAACAAGATTGAACAAAATTGCCATCCCAAACAACAAATTCCAGATAGCAAGTGGACAAGGAAGCCATTGGCTTATCGAGAGTCCAACAATTTTCTCATCTATGTGTAGCCCGCCCTTATCATATATCTGTCAATTCTATTTTTAAACATATTCACACTACTAGCACTAACAAAATCATTTGTCAGTTTGTTCCATTCATTTATCACCTGTGAGAAAGAGTACTTTCTCATGTCCAACCTAGACTTCTCCTTAACTAATGCTACTTTGTGTCCTCTGGTTCTACTGCCTTCTTTAAGTTTGAAGAACATATTCCTATCAACATCCTCATAACCGTTCACTATTTTAAACACTTCTATTTGGTCTCCTCCTAGTCTCTTGGTCTCTAGTGTTGTCAAACCACATTGTAATAAGCGACTTTCGTAACTAAGGTATCTCCATAGTCAATACCACGTTAAAGTAGATTATACAATGTTAATGAGTACATAAGAAGGATGACGTAAAACAAGTTTTGAGGCGTGCCTTGAAAGCGTCCATGGAGGAGATCAGTCACCGTTCTTCAGGCAACGCATTCCACAGAACAAGAAGGTGTGTATTATGTACAATGGAGGACCGAAATGTTATCGCCTCAGTTCTATCCTTGTTGCGCAGTCGTCTGTGGTTGGCTAATCACTGTCTCAGCTCGCGCACGCATTTGTCAATGCGCAGAAGTGCATCTCTGTGTTGGGATGGTGGACACTCGGCGTACAAATGAATGTCGTCAGCGTACAAATGGTATCGAAGGTTGTGGCGTTTGAAGATATCGGCGATTGGTATACAATATGGATTAAACATACCGGGACCGAGAACAGACCACTGCGGAACACATCGCTGTGTTGTTCTTCGAGCAGATGAGCTCTTTCTTATCTTTACGGCGTTCGTTCGACCCTCAAGGTACGAAGTAAACCATGTGATCATCGTATGGCTCAGTCCAATGGCACAGAGTCGCTGCAGCAGGGCGGTGTGATCCGGTGTGTCAAATGCAGCACTGAGATCTCACAGCACGAGCAGCACTCCGCGTTTGTCGGCATTGGGTCTAAATCTTACGTCTTAGTGGTAGATAGACGAATGATCCGTATGATGTCTTCTTCTACGACAACGTTAAAGGTGCTTGTGCGCGAATGAGTGAATGTACAGGTGCATGTGTGGTTAAAATGTATGCAATACAATGTGCTGGTGCAATTTAAAATCAATAGTGTCAATGGCAGCGCTGGCTTGGCGCCGCTTGAAAACATCCACTGAGGGAGCTTTTATAACTGTGGCTGGAAGGCTGTTCCGGGGGTTAATGTGGCCACGAAGAACGACTGCTGGTATGCCATGATTCGTGACTGCAGGAGCATCAGCTGGAATGGGTGTCCACTGTACCCGTCAGATAAATTTTCAGGGGCGCAGTGGGTACGTGCTGGTGATGTTTATTGAGTGACAGGGATGTCTGCCAGGCCGTTCTGTATCATGTACATCGTAGTGAGCCTCGCCATGTCTGCTAGGCCGTTCTGTATCCTGTAAATCACATTGAGCCTCGCCATGTCTACTTGGTCGTTCTGTATACTATACATCATAATGAGCCTCGTCATGTCTACTTGGCCGTTCTGTATACTATACATCATAGTGAGCCTCGCCATATTTACTTGGCCGTTCTGTATACTATACATCATAGTGAGCCTCGTCATGTCTACTTGGCCGTTCTGTATACTATACATCATAGTGAGCCTCGCCATATTTACTTGGCCGTTCTGTATACTATACATCATAGTGAGCCTCGTCATGTCTACTTGGCCGTTCTGCATACTATACATCATAGTGAGCCTCGTCATATCTACTTGGCCGTTCTGTATACTATACATCATAGTGAGCCTCGTCATGTCTACTTGGCCGTTCTGTATACTATACATCATAGTGAGCCTCGTCATGTCTACATGGCCGTTCTGTATACTATACATCATAGTAAGCCTCGCCATATTTACTTGGCCGTTCTGTATACTATACATCATAGTGAGCCTCGTCATGTCTACTTGGCCGTTCCGTATACTATACATCATAGTGAGCCTCGCCATATTTACTTGGCCGTTCTGTATACTATACCTCATAGTGAGCCTCGCCATGTCTAATTGGCCGTTCTGTATATTATACATCATAGTGAGCCTCGTCATGTCTACTTGGCCGTTCTGTATACTATACATCATAGTGAGCCTCGTCATGTCTACTTGGCCGTTCTATATACTATACATCATAGTAAGCCTCGCCATATTTACTTGGCCGTTCTGTATACTATACATCATAGTGAGCCTCGTCATGTCTACTTGGCCGTTCTGTATACTATACATCATAGTGAGCCTCGCCATATTTACTTGGCCGTTCTGTATACTATACCTCATAGTGAGGCTCGCCATGTCTAATTGGCCGTTCTGTATATTATACATCATAGTGAGCCTCGTCATGTCTACTTGGCCGTTCTGTATACTATACATCATAGTAAGCCTCGCCATATTTACTTGGCCGTTCTGTATACTATACATCATAGTGAGCCTCGCCATGTCTAATTGGCCGTTCTGTATACTATACATCATAGTGAGCCTCGTCATGTCTACTTGGCCGTTCTGTATAGTATACATCATAGTGAGCCTCGCCATGTCTAATTGGCCGTTCTGTATACTATGCATCATAGTGAGCCTCGTCATGTCTACTTGGCCGTTCTGTATACTATACATCATAGTGAGCCTCGCCATGTTTACTTGGCCGTTCTGTATACTATACATCATAGTGAGCCTCGCCATGTCTTCTTGGCCGTTCTGTATACTATATACGTCATAGTGAGCCTCGCCGTGTCTATCAGGTCGTTCTGTATACTATACATCATAGTGAGCCTCGCCATGTCTACTTGGCCGTTCTCTATACTATACATCATAGTAAGCCTCGCCATATTTACTTGGCCGTTCTGTATAATATACATCATAGTGAACCTCGCCATGTCTACTTGGCCGTTCTGTATACTATACATCGTAGTGAACCTCGCCATGTCTACTTGGCCGTTATGTATACTATACATCGTAGTGAACCTCGCCATGTCTACTAGGCCGTTCTGTATACTACACATCATACTGAGCCTCGCCATGTCTAATTGGGCGTTCTGTATACTATACATCATAGTGACCCTCGCCATATTTACTTGGCCGTTCTGTATACTATACATCATAGTGAGCCTCGCCATGTTTACTTGGCCATTCTGTATACTATACATCATAGTGAGCCTCGCCATGTCTACTTGGCCGTTCTGTATACTATACATCATAGTGAACCTCGCCATGTCTACTTGGCCGTTCTGTATACTATACATCGTAGTGAACCTCGCCATGTCTACTTGGCCGTTATGTATACTATACATCATAGTGAGCCTCGCCATGTTTACTTGGACGTTCTGTATACTACACATCATAGTGAGCCTCGCCATGTCTACTTGGCCGTTCTGTATATTATACATCATAGTGAGCCTCGCCATGTCTACTTGGCCGTTCTGTATACTATACATCATACTGAGCCTCGCCATGTCTAATTGGTCGTTCTGTATACTATACATCATAGTGAGCCTCTCCATGTTTACTTGGCCGTTCTATATACTATACATCATAGTGAGGCTCGCCATGTTTACTTGGCCGTTCTGTATACTATACGTCATAGTGAGCCTCATCATGTCTACTTGGCTGTTCTGTATACTATACGTCATAGTGAGCCTCGCCATGTCTACTTGGCCGTTCTGTATACTACACATCATACTGAGCCTCGCCATGTCTAATTGGTCGTTCTGTATACTATACATCATAGTGAGCCTCGCCATGTTTACTTGGCCGTTCTGTATACTATACATCATAGTGAGCCTCGCCATGTCTACTTGGCCGTTCTGTATACTATACATCATACTGAGCCTCGCCATGTCTAATTGGTCGTTCTGTATACTATACATCATAGTGCGCCTCGCCATGTTTACTTGGCCGTTCTGTGTAATATACATCATAATGAGCCTCGCCATGTCTAATTGGTCGTTTTGTATACTATACATCATAGTGAGCCTCGCCATGTCTACTAGGCCGTTCTGTATACTATACATCATAGTGAGCCTCGCCATGTCTACTTGGCCGTTCTGTATACTATACATCATAGTGAACCTCGCCATGTCTACTTGGCCGTTCTGTATACTATACATCATAGTGAGCCTCGCCATGTTTACTTGGCCGTTCTGTATACTACACATCATAGTGAGCATCGCCATGTCTACTTGGCCGTTCTGTATATTATACATCATAGTGAGCCTCGCCATGTCTACTTGGCCGTTCTGTATACTATACATCATAGTGAGCCTCGCCATGTCTACTAGGCCGTTCTGTACACTATACATCATAGTGAGCCTCGCCATGTCTACTAGGCCGTTCTGTATACTATACATTATAGTGAGCCTCGCCATGTCTAATTGGTCGTTCTGTATACTATACATCATAGTGAGCCTCGCCATGTCTAATTGGTCGTTCTGTATACTATACATCATAGTGAGCATCGCCATGTCTAATTGGTCGTTCTGTATATTATACATCATAGTGAGCATCGTCATGTCTACTTGGCTGTTCTGTATCATGTACATCATAGTGAGCCACGTCATGTCTACTTGGCTGTTCTGTATCCTGTACATCAGAGTGAGCCTCGCCATGTCTACTTGGCCGTTCTGTATCCTGTACACCATAGTGACCCTCGCCATTTCTACTTGGCTGTTCTGTATCATGTACATCATAGTGAGCCACGTCATGTCTACTTGGCTGTTCTGTATCATGTACATCATAGTGAGCCACTTCATGTCTACTTTGCTGTTCTGTATCCTGTACATCAGAGTGAACCTCGCCATGTCTACTTGGCCGTTCTGTATCCTGTACATCATAGTGACCCTCGCCATTTCTACTTGGCTGTTCTGTATCATGTACATCATAGTGAGCCACGTCATGTCTACTTGGCTGTTCTGTATCCTGTACATCATAATGAGCCTCGCCATGCACCTGCACTGTTCTAAGGACTGCCACTGAAGTTGTATCATCCTTGTAGGACTGGTCAGGCGTCGCCATTCGCTATATATATATATATATATATATATATATATATATATATATATACATATACATATATATATACATATATATATATATATATATATATACATATACATATATATACACATATATATATATATATATATATATATATATATATATATATATATATATATATATATATATATATATATATATATATATATATATATATATATATATATATATATATATATATATATATATATATATATATATATATATACGTATCTGGCAGCATGCCGCTGTACCCCTCCAGTTTGTCTGTTTCTTTTGGTGGCAGGATCCCACACAAATGAAGCGTTCTCCATTGTTGGTCTCACGTAGGTCTGGTAACAATATGCTTTGATAGGTCTGAAGCAGTTGCTAGTGTTACGTCTGCGGAAGGCAAGGGTGCTATAGGCTTTCTTTGTGATGGTGGTTCCCTGATAGTTTGCTGTTGGCGTTGACGCCCATGTATTGGCTGTGTTGTGCAGGCGTTCACCAGTGGCAGCAGCCACTTGCCTACCTTCCTGCTCTTTTGATTTTGGGATGTGGTCAGTGGCGAGGGATAATTTATGGCCGTGGATGTGATAGTCTGAAATGATGGGTTTTGTTTGTGATTCGCAGGACTTTACAATTTTCAGGATGAAAGCTCGTGTTCTCCGTCGTAGCTGGCCTGAAGTTTCTGAACGGCGCTTGTACTTCAACATCGTCGTTCGATGGCGTTCAGCTCAGCGTGCGAATCGATGGTAAGATGTATTACAATAACATTATCGGCGAAGGACTTGTGAAATCGCTCAGCAAGAGCTGAATCGTCAAGTGAGTCGGGTAGCTGACCGGGCGTTGATCGGCCGAGCAGTGCGTTTGCTACACGGAACATTTGCTTCATTTTATAGCCGGCATATTTTGCCAGCATTCAATAGTGACTCGATTTAGCGGCGCTGAGTTTTTGTCGGTAGACGTTTCTAAGCGTCGTGAAGATATGTCTGTGTACAACGAGTTTCTCCTTTCGCCATCGGCGTTCGGCGCGGCGGAGGTTACGGTTTACTTCCGACAGCTCTTCTGTATGCCGTGGCGTTTTCGAACGAACCGTGACGACGCGGTTGATGGCTGGCGCGTGTTTGTCGACGATAGTCGCGATTACGGTGTTATATATGTGTCAACCAGATCGCCAGTGGTAAGAGGACATGTAGCGAAAGCTTTACGGATGTCACTGGCGAACGCTCGTTTCTCGATGGACGCATACTTTCGATACCGTACACAGCATCGGAGGGGAGCAGGACTGTCGATACGCAGGTTACACTCGACTGCTTGGTGATCCGTTAGCAGTGTTGTTGATACTACGGGTGATGTAATCAGCATGGCGTCACGCGCGGTGATTACAAGATCGAATGTATTTCCACTCACTCACTCACTGGACGAATCCGGTGTTGTCTTACTAGCAATACAACACCGTTACCTGCAGTCGTTGATTGTACGTTGGTATAGTGTACATTGAAGTCCCCACAAATCATGGCTTCATTCGGGTGAGTCGCAGCAACTCTTAGTACTGAGCCAAGATCGTCGAGGAAGGCATTAGACATTGACGACGACGGCAGGCAGTATATTACATACACCAAGACGATGGTCCTTGTCCTGAGACACTGCATTGAGACAATGAGACCTTCCAATGTCTCAGTGATCAGGGGAGTCTCAGATATCTTCAGTATATTACGTACACCAAGACGATGGTCCTTGTCCTGAGACACTGCATTGAGACAATGAGACCTTCCAATGTCTCAGTGGTCAGGGGAGTCTCAGATATCTTTAGTAGGATCAACTTGAAGAGGACTCCGACTCCACCGCCAAGCATATTCTTATGCGGGAGATGGATTTCAAAACACATGAATTCAAAAGTAGAGTAATCAGTGATTAAACATGAACTTTCTTTAAAATGGTCGATAAAAAATATCAACACCACCGCCTTTTCCAACTGAATGTGGTCGATGAAGAAAAGTATAGCCAGATAAAAAAAATTCAGCTATGCAAGCAGCGGAGTCATGTGGTCTTAGCCACGTTTCAGTGATGGCAAGAATGTCTATCTTTTTCGAAAACAAATGCCGTCTTAACCAGACGTTTGTGGTAGCAAACCTCATGTTGCGACTGATGGCAGGCCCAAGATTGATACTAACGTCTCCTGACAGGAGAAGTATTATGGCTAATTTAAATGTTAGCCTAGAACAAGATATTGGAAGTAACTTGCGATTAAACAAAGGTGAAGACATGGCAAACCATATATTGTGTATTGTTATGACCAAAAAAGGCACTCGCTGCGACTTTTTACAGTTTTGTTTTGGCCAGAAAACCAATACCTTACTCCACAGATAGGCGCAATATAGGCCAACCCAACCATGAGTAATGCCCACCTGGATCTGTGTACTGCATCTATGGATATGTACTGTTCGTTTTTAATTGTCTACAAATTGCGAGTTGTAGTCATCTACAGTCAGGTGCTTCGGATAGAATTTGGCACCATGACGCTGCGTTACTCGGCAACCATTCTACATAACATTGAGAACTGCCATGAAATAATTAAGCTATCTCCAACGAACTGGAACCAATTGTTGTATTGTGGACTAAATAGACATGGCCACCAGACAATACAGCGTGGTTGCCGGGCCGGTGCACAAACGATCCGCACTGTCAAGTGTATTGTATCGACCCGGAAAGCAAGTAGTGTGAATGGGGGCTGGTACCACCAGGTCGCGTATGCTTATAAACAAAGAGGCGTAAACACAGCAAACCTTCATTAGCTGGCTCAGTCACGACCACTAAGCAGAGGTGAATGTGTTAGTGGCAGGAAAACAAACTGTGAAAACATGTTACTTTCTCTACACACATTCATGGTCACTGGCTTGACCTCGCTCAACATGTGACAATATCCACATGCAAACAATTTCTGATGGCTTATCGGACCACTACACAATTGTTGTTGAATCCTCAGGATTATGCTCTTGGACCATTACTTTTTACTCTTTACACTAAGCCACTCAGCTCGGTTATTCAAACTCATAATTTGAACCACCACCTATATGCAGATGATACACATATTTATCTTTCCTTGGCTACCCCGGACACAACTTGTTCGTTAAACCAACTCAGGCATTGTCTCCATGATATATTCCACTGGATGACTGGCAGCAAATTAAAGTTAAATGCAAATAAAACAGAGTTTCTTATTATTGATACACAAAAACAGCGAGATAAACTTGATTGTTTTTTTCCCGACACGTATGCTAAGCCAGAATTTCACACTGGCCATCTCAGCACGGAATTTAGGAGTCACCTTTGGTAATAATTTAAAGTTTAGACAGCCTATTTCAAAATCTTGTCTTTGTTGCTTTTATCATATTCGTGACCTTCGTCTTGCTGTCGCCAAAACTATTGCAACTGTTCTTGTTAGCAGTAGACTTGAATATTGCAATTCCTGATATCATAATATTGCTCTCAAGGACATCTTGAAACTTCAATGTGTGCAAAGTTGTTTGGCAATGGTAGTTACCAGGTCTCCTGGTGTCTCATTCTCAGTACCACTTCTTAAATTATTTTCATTGGCCACGCCACGCCAGGCCACACCACGTCACACCAAACCACACCACACCATATCACATTATATTACATTGCACTACATCACATTACACAACATTACATAGCATAACATTACATTACATTATATATTATATTATTATTATTAAGATAACATTGTAACCATTTAACTTTTATTTATTTAACATTTATTGTTTGTTTGCTATTTGGACATCCACTAGCTGTCATTATACCTGATATTGGTTGTGGATGGCATTAAATAAAATTTTAATAATAGGAAGGAGGTAAATATTCTCTTTCTGGCAATGACTGCTCTCGTGATTTTGACGTTGAGAAATTAAATATATGTGTCAAGGACTTTTTTCAACATGGTATATGTGGAATTGCTATATGCGATCCTTACGGCGGCTTCAGTGGGTTTGTGGAGAAATATTTAGTCATCATGTAGGAAGGATGCTAAATATGATAAGATACGTATACGGGGTGGATGCCATGTCCCTCTGAGACGATCTATTGACTGATCGTAGTAGACGGTGCGGGGTATCATGTGATGAATCTCTGGGACTTTAACAACTGGCAAGCCAGGAAAGGGGAAACGAAATGGGTGGATGGGTCGGTGGGTGGGTGGTTGGGTGGGTGGTGTGTGGGTGTAATAATTGCCATTGTGTATGCGATAATGTAAAGAATAGTTCATGCGTAAACAAATATTTCCGTCGTAATCGTACACGTCCATACATTCCCCGACATGTCATAACTGCCACAGCTTAATTATAAATTCAAACTGAACAGCTGCAGAGTGGCGTAAAGAAATGGTTGGTTGGGCAACTTCATTGTTGTTGACGACTTGTTACGTTATTGTTATTTACGACTTGTTACGTCATTGTTGTTGACGACTTATTACGTCATTGTTATTTACGACTTGTTACGTCATTGCTGTTTACGACTTGTTACGTCATTCCAACAGGCAATTTAGTAACGTAACATAGTTTCAAACAAAACCGAACTTTATTGTGTTACTAGATTCGTTTAAAATACAGACACTATCCACAATTGTTTACAATCGAAGCTGATATATTTCTGGGCAAACATTAGGCGTTTGCCAAATGAAATAAAGTTTTGCAGAATCTGTTCAGAATCTGTGCAGAAGTTGTGGCAGTGATAACATGGTGAGTGGTGCCACTGGGGATTTGCGTCCGATTGTGAAATCATAATCACATCCCTCTATTGGACAAAGCACATTGAATGCGTGTATAATAAATTGCCCAATTAGTCGGCCGACACGATGTCGTATGATAGCGCGACATTCGACGGCGATTTTGAAACAGTGGCCAATCAGCGACCGACAGCGTGTACTCACATCGTGACCTTGCATCAAAGCTCATGTCGGGACCGGCGCGAGTCAAGATCTAGGTTTCACGTGTTTAATCTAGCTGCGCATTGTCATGTGACACGACGTCGCCCGACCAATTGAGGCACAAACTTGTCGATAACTGACCTTAAATCTAACTACTTCCGCACTGTTGCGCACTGTCGATTTGGTAATTCTATATTCATTATACCTTTCTATATTCAACTGCGACACAGCGCCTGTTTAAGAGAAATGATGATAAATATAAATATACGGGTATGCTTAATTATACATAACTGTGTATGACTAAACCTGCAGAGTTCGGAACATTTGACAAAATCATGCGGTTTTGTCATTTAAAATGTACTAAGCGCATATTTCTTTTCTATTTACATAGACATGTTATGCATCATTGTTTCCTATGATGAATGTAATTTAATGTGGTGTCTTTTGCATTTTTTTTAAAGAGAGCTTGGCTTGAAACATGTTGAAATGTGTACTTTTTGTTTGTAATGCGTTACACAGCGGTTTTCGTACAATGTTTAATAATTTGTAAATGTTGACGATAAAGCTTATTATTGGACTGAACATGTCTTGGTTGTTGTTTTCTTTTTAGAGTACACTGTTGTCAGTATTTCCACATAGTTTGACATTCTTTTAAGAGAAACTGGTGGAAACGGGGGACTTTTTTATTACAACGGTGTGATATTAGTCATGCGTAATGGTCAACAAAAGTTGTGCGGGGACTGCAATTCAGCAGCATTTATTCACCACCAAGCAGCAGGCATGCGACGAACATTGTATAAACTACTACTACATATAATTGAGTTTCTACCTGCGCAATCTCCGTTGTATGCATATGCAACTTTTTATGTGATGTGAAAAAAACTTTAACGCTTCAAAAATACTAAAATGTTCACGTACGTTGCGTTTTCTAGCTGCTATCTAAATGTCAAATTGTTTTCTAAATACCCAGTGTTTTTCATGTGGTCTAAATGCACATGATTTACTGCTTCGTTTCATGTATCGTAGTTGGTATATGGGTGAATAGTGTTGTCTGCAGAGTGAATTGCATGTGTGAGAACAAAATGGAAGCTCGGTGTGGTGAAAAGCCTTAGTGGATAATCGGAAATCATTTACTGTTGAGAGTTGAGTTGAGGTAAGAAGAACTCTTGAATATACTGCAGTCTGCGCCTGAGACTGTTCCTGTTGGTCACATATCTAAACTGGATTATTCTAGCATTGAGAATTCCGACCATAGCTTAGGAGATTTTATTGTGACACGGTCTTTTGAGGGTTTTTGGCATCAGCTAACTTGCTACTTATTATTTGTTGAAAGTGTCTGAGATAAGTGTGTTGAAGGAAAGCAGAGTCGATGTTTACGGCAGTGAATGTGATGTTTACGGCAGTGAATGTGATGTTTACGGCAGTGAATGTGATGTTTACGGCAGTGAATGTGATGTTTACGGCAGTGAATGCGATGTTTACGGCAGTGAATGTGATGTTTACGGCAGTGAATGCGATGTTTACGGCAGTGAATGTGATGTTTACGGCAGTGAATGTGATGTTTATGGCAGTGAATGTGATATTTACGGCAGTGAATGTGATATTTACGGCAGTGAATGTGATGTTTACGGCAGTGAATGCGATGTTTACGGCAATGAATGTGATGCAGTCGCCAAATCTTGTTGTGGTAAGCTGCTAAATAAAGAACAAAGACAGCTACAGTTATTCAAATTAGACTGTAGAAGAAGTTGTATGCTAGATACAGGAAGTGATATACATCTATGGTTAATTGCAGGAGAGGAGACAATATGTACTTTCAAAATTTGGCTAAATAAAACAAAATTATCAGTGCTGTGCATCATATCTAGTTCATTGTAGCTGTCAATGACTATTACCTGCAAAGTGATATCCTGTTTTGACACGCATAGAATGACGTAAAACGTCATTGTAGTGTGTGTGTGTGTGTGTGTGTGTGTGTGTGTGTGTGTGTGTGTGTGTGTGTGTGTGTGTGGGTGGGTGCGTGCGTGCGTGCGTGCGTGCGTACGTGCGTGTGTGTAGCAAAATGTGACTATGATTATCTAATCAATTATTACATCCACAATATTTTACTTTCTCCAAAATTAATTTGTTCACCTCTTGTCACAAAATTGGGCACGAACTCTGTGGGCTTAGTCATATAATATATAAGAAGGTAAAATGTGTGCAGGAAGTAGTGCTATATTGTTTTCTTTATCAATTTATTGAGTTGGAAATCTTATTGCTTCTTCTCTCCGACAGGTGGAGCCACCGATGTGGACTTGTGGTGTATCGTGCGTCGACGCCATCTGGTGTCGTCTCTGGCACAGCGACTTTCTCTTCTCTAGTTACACGATTGCCTCACTGTGGATCATGGCGCTGGTAGTCGTCGATCATATGTTGATGATCGTTCGGCCGACCAGACCGACGGGACTGGCCCGAGAGGCGATGCCATTTTACCTCCTCACAATCTACAGCGTTGGATACGTTTCGTGCACGCCATCCCTGGCGACCGTCTCTATCCAAGACGGGAAATGTGTACGCAATGTGACCCCACCGGGCGCCTCACACATGGATTCGTTTCACAAGATCTCCAAGGTTGCCGTTCTGTCAGGGCTAATAGTTCCTCTTCTGTGTCTACTGATACATGTGCACCGAATGCAAGAACTGGCCACAACTCACACTGCTGGCGTCGAGAATGGTGGAAATATCAAATCGGCAAACTGGGTAGCTACGTCAACAGGAGTCGTTTTCATTTTGATAATTATTGCGATCGAAATGATTCGTATCACCACCCAAATGCAGTTGTACGAGACGGTTTCGTTAGGCAAGTTGATACTGGTGACGATTTGGACAAAGTCCCTGGTTGCCACGCCTCTTGTTGTCTTAACTATGTCAACAATGAACAGTCTGGATGCTCTGCCGATTTGTCATCGACAGCAAGAGAATACCGGCAATGTGTTCATTATAAAGTATATTTAGAGCACAACTCTGTATTAAAGTATATTTGACAATGCTTAAAAAGACGACCATCCAGATTAACACAGTATCGAAGGCAAGTGGATAAACCGGAAGCCACTCGCCTATTGGGAGTATAACAATTTGACATCTCTGTGTAGCTCTATATCGAAATCCAAGTCTGACGGCAAGAACGCGATGACGTAAAATATGACCAGTCCAGAGGTAGTGACTGATGAGGCCGTTAAGACAGACAACCGGAGGATGTATCGTCCGATCGGTGTCGGAATTGTTGCAAACACGCCACATTACTGCTATTCAAATTTATGTTCTGCCGGTTATTGAATAATCACATCACCGGTGCTGAAGCTGATGCCCTATCGGTTGTAATGTCGGCAAATTAATGTTACATAAACTGTTGTTTTGTCAGTTATAAAACCAACACAATACCACCACCAAACTATTTGTTTTAGCGCCACGGCAACTGATGTCTTCTCCGCCGTATTCAACTCCCACTTTTGCTTTTATTTCCACTTTAGGTATTGGCGTATTCAAGCCGCGCATATATTTTATTTATGTTTTTTATCTTGTCTACAGAACACTGTAGACCTGTTTGTAGTAGTTTATACACGCACACACATACACTGTATACCCTGCACTAAGTAACTTGTTAAAGATAGTAAACACATTATTATAATTATATGTCCCTACTGAACACAACAATATGTTCAAAAGACTACTGTTCCTGACACAAGAAGAACGAAATCGAAGCGGCTCTTTGCCATGGCATGACACAGTTCAACATCTGCTCATGGGCCAAACGTCCCACGGTTTCACGCTCAGTGCCGTCAACATGGCGTCATTATTCAGATCCACGATCAGCCAATGACTACTGAGTTTTCTGTGCTTTGTCGATAGACGAACACCAAACCGCATATATATCTCTACATGCTCAGGGCATGGCTTGCGCCCGTTGGGGCGGTCGTTTCGAAACCGACGCCGCACTGGCCGCACTGGCCAAACTGCATTGACCCTTTGGAATGTTATGTCAAGGCAGAACAGTTGACCCTTTGGAATGTTATGTCAAGGCAACCAAACAGAAGAAACACTGCATACGTCGATACTGGCGATGTTATTGTTCATTCGGCGTCCCTTGAACTCGCGCCAACCTACAAAAGACCGAAAACTACTGAATACATAAGGTCGCAAACATGACTAAGTAAAGTCTATTTTATATAGAACCCTCGTGTTCCCTACGTTGCATAGGCTCGTCAAACTAGCAGTATCCAAAATGATGAACAGATAGTAATCATCGCAGTATTTTACTGAACGCAATATTAGGCCCGAACGCTGACGATTCATTATGTTGAATTATGTACAGAGGTACCACTTCAAACGTCACTTCCGGTTGTAGTAACAGGAAGTTAGCTAGGCTTAACTTTTAGTAGAATGTCTTACGTTCGATGTAGGTCCTGAAGTTCGTCGTCTAAATATTCTATGGATCGATCGGTTGAATCCGTTTCTCTCTGAAACGACAACTTACCATTGGATACGTCTCTGTACCGTGTTTCTATTTGTACACTGTGTTCCTAGTAACAGTTTCTACAGGCAAATCAACGATACACATATGGTCGGATTCAGGCTTTAAAAAAGGGTGGTGACCATTTGCCAAAAAAGACACCACGTGTTATCCACGTTTCTACATGATACGCACGCACACACGCAGCACGCCCACCTGCGCGTACACAAACGCACGCGCGTACACACACGCACGCACGCACGCACGCAAGCATGCAAACGCACACGTGCGCACACGCACGCACGCACACACGCCACATACGCCACACACACACACACACACACACACACACACACACACACACACACACACACACAAACACACACACACACACACACACACACACACACACACACACACACACACACACACACACACACACACATGTACACACATGTACACACATGTACATACAGTTCATATAATGAAATAATACATGTTTCAGTAGTCCCCCTCTTTTAAGGCCATCCCTTCTGCAAAGTTATGATGGCCTTGGGAAAGCTTTATTTGTTGCAATACAAAGTGGCTTATGTTGAGGGGGTGGCCTCTTTCGAGGAAAGGGGAACACTGTAAACTTAGGCCAATAAGCTACAGTGGGGGAGGCCGGAGCTAGTTGTAACAAAAACAGCGTATTTAAGGATTCGGGATCGTTTCGTATTTTTTTCCGATCGGAACCTTTTGAATGCTAATGAAACGGCAAATATTTTCCGCAGATAGCAAATGCATAAATAAATGTTCAATCCAACACATATATACACGACTCGTTTCATGAGGTCTCCTAAAGTGCTACAATTTACCTCGATATTGGGAAAGTTGTCAGCGGGGTAAGTTGTAACATATGAACTTTTATCATTTGGGCAACATTTTACTACCAATATAATAAATCACAAAGAAATTCTCAAAGAAATGCAAAAACTAAGTAAGACACTAGCTAAAATGCGTTTTCTGTGTGTACACAAAGTTTCTGTGTGTACACAAAGTTTCTGTGTGTACACAAAGTTTCTGTGTGTACACAAAGTTTCTGTGTGTACACAAAGTTTCTGTGTGTACACAAAGTTTAATATCGTATGTACTATATGCCAACAGAAAAATGTAACATAACAATTTATTTATAGGTAAAATTTGACTTTTAATGCGTCTAACTCGCAAAGCGCGATTAAAGTTTGAAGTTAATGAGATGAACGATCACATGGTTTTGTGACGTCACTGATGACATGAGTTTACATTTAGTCAGTGATTTATATGCAATGCTTCATAATAGTTTTACTCGCGTTACTGTGGCGAGTGATGGCGACGTCAATTTTCCAGAATAAAAAGTAAAATGTCACGATTTCGAACCGCTAACGGCAAATGTTACCGCAGAATCGTCTTCGAATTCGGCTATTTCGGAGCAGTTTAGCGACGCCAGTAGCATTTGACTTCGTTCTTATTTACTTTTTGACTTAACCATGAAAGCGACCTCATGGAGCCGCCAAGTTTCTCCTTATATTTCTACCATATACACACACACGTGACGTGGTCAGAACATTGCTCTTACTTCCATATAAAGATTTACAATTTACAAAAAAAATTCGCCATCACCTATGTCTAACTTCGCGGAGGTAGACACTCGCGTTACTAAGGCGAATGTTGGTGAACTTTTAATACGGTTCTTTCGGAGCAGTTTAGCGACGCCAGTAGACTTGGATTTCGATCTTATTTACTTTCTGGTCTAAACACTACTCTTACTTCCATATAAAGATAACAATTTACAAAAAAACTCGCCATTTCCTATGCCTGGCTTCGCTGAGCTAGACATAGCCATAGGAGATATAGTTAGTTTTTGTCTCCGTAATTTGTTATCGTTACATGGAAGTGAAAGTAATGTTTATCACGTGTCATATTAATACGTATGGTAAATATAGGAGAAGTTTGGTGGCTCTAGGTGGTCGTTTTCATGGTTATGTCAGAAAGTAAACAATGCCAATAGCATGGGTACACTGACGGGTGATTTCGGCCCTCGGTGAATTCGGCCCAACTGCCGCGGGCATGAATCCGGTCACTTTGTAATTGCGTGAATGGGAGGTGATCAACTCAGTTCTAGCTAGTAATGGATTAGCCTTCACTTTACTGGTTAGTCCTGTACTTGTCTTCAAAGGGATGCCATGTCTAACTAGATACTGTTGAAGTACACTGCTTTGTCTGTTTCGTACAGTGCGCAGGTGTGGATAAAAAGCATGCTTCACATTCAAAACGATCTGACGAAAAACACTGTATAGATCAAAGATCATATGCAGGTGGCTCCGTTGTATTCACAATACAATAATCGCTTATCGCTGTCATTGCTCTGTATTTTGTTAAATTGAGCAACTTTCTGGGGAGAATTTCCCCTGATGAGGGGTAACGACACTGATGACCTGGAAGTGCTACCAGACTGGGATATTCCATTTATTCACCGAACCGTTGACAGCGATAGAATGACTTATTGTGCGTTATTCGATTGTAATGCAAACAGTAGTAAGAATAAAGTAACATGTAGTTGGTTTCAGTTCCGTACGGAGCCAACTTTGTTTTTAAAAAGCAAACTTCGACGAAACACAGTCGGCTTTGCTCGCTCCGAGAAAACTCATTTCGACTGTGATCCGGACCAGGGTAGAAGGTAACCCTGGGTTATCATGGTGCTAAAATCTCTTTGATCTATTGGATGCTGTGCCGATATTATTCCCAGTAGTAGAAGCTATGTTGATGTCATCAATCCGTAGAACACAGGCAGCGACACGGGCGTCGACGACCACGGTCCACCTCGGATTGAAGCGGTCAGCGTAGATACACGTGATGTCGGCCCACGGTGAAATCGGACAGCATTCTTTGGCGACATCGGCCCACAACTCTGATGACTTCGGCCTCAGAGCACAACGGGCATAGTGATCTCGGATTCTCGGCCCAAACGATTGTGTACAGAACACATGAAGCTTAATATCTGTCTTACTGTGAATAAAGCATACATTATCTCGTTTGTTAAATGATTTAGTTCTACATCTACCCGAAACTGTTACTTTGTAACCGCTTTTATAGCTTTCGCGTCCTTTCGTGTAACATAAGGCGCTACATTTTACCAATTTAACACGCAGTCAGCGAGACGATCATTAGGACTAAATGAAATTACAATTATCATAATATCTTCTTTTTTTCAAATTTCCATGCGTTACCCCTCATCAGGGGAAATTCTCCCCAGAAATTTGCTTAATTTAATCAAATACAGAGCAATGACAGTGATAAAAGATTATTGTATTGTGAATACAACGGAACCACCTGCATATGTTTTTTTTTTATCTATACAGGGTTTTCCATCAGATCATTTTGAATGTGAATGTATCATACATATACACATGTCACGTGGTCAAACATTATTCTTACTTCCATGTAACAATAACAAACTACGAAGAATAAAATAGCTATATCTTTTTGTAAATTGTTATCTTTATATGGAAGTAAGAGTAGTGTTTAAACCAGAAAGTAAATAAGATCGAAATCAAAGCCTACTGGCGTCGCTAAACTGCTCCGAAAGAACAGTATTAAAAGTTCACCACCACTCGCCTTAGTAACGCTAGTCAAACTACTGAAGCACTGCATAGAAATCACTGACTTAATGTGAACCCATGTCATCAGTGACGTCACAAAGCCACGTGATCTCTCATCTCGTTAACCTCGAATTTTACGCGCGCTTTGCGAGTTAGACGGATTAAACATCTAAGTTTACCTATAAATACATTTTTATGCTATTTTTCTGTATACAATATATAAAGTACATACAATATTAAACTTTGTGTACACACCGAAAAAGGATTCCCTTTAAGAGAACGATGATATCTGGCCTACATCTCGCGGTACCGCAACTTCGTTCACTCCCCAGTAGCACCGCGCACGATGCATACAGAGCACGGTGAAACTTTCTAGACGACGGAAGGGCGCGGACCACAGTTATGTTTGCCCTTCGGTGGCCATGTTAACGTTTTGCACGATTGTAGGAACATGTGACCATCAACCATTCTAAAACTTCATGACATCTACTGGCTATATGTTTCCAACGTGCTGAGCAATTTGGTGAAAATCAAGTACCCCCAGTTCTTTTCATCGGGTCGCAAACGCACTTAGCCTCACAATTACCAGATTTCGCAAAATATTTATATACCGAAATAGCTACGCCTTTTCAAATCCACTTCATATTGCAACATATCATTGCCAATTTGTTAATATTTAAAAATGCTACCTCGTGTATTTAAAAATGCTACCTCGTGTGGCAAATAAATCATTGACATCGGCTAAATTGTGCATGGCAATACTTGCGGCAATGTCCCACGTTTGCATGTTACAAATGTCCTCATCCGAAGAATAACTGCAGCAGTGCGTCACCATCACCTGTTCACTGACATTTAACACTCAGTTTTATTTGACATTGTAGTAATACTTACTATAAATGCTTCCAGGTCTTTCTGAGACGTAACAAACTGAAAGCAGGAGATAAAGTAAATCAACCACCAGTGAATGGCTACTGCACGTGGAAACGCGTGTCAATGATATAATACTTATTTGGCCATGCTGGTTCATTAAATTAGTTTTTATTCCGATTTTAGCTATGTTTATACGACGGAAGCCGATTCGTTAACACGGTTCAAAGGGGTTGATTCGAGTTGGACTCGAGTTGCCCATTTGTATGACTTGCAACTTGCCGACGCCTATGTGTTTCCATAGTTTGTTATGAAAGGGTATTTGTTAATCTGCTATGCAACAACGTTCCATAGTTTGTTCCAGAAACTTCGTAGTCTGGAATATATGTACCAAGAAGTGACATCACCATTATCCAGTACAACAACTAACCTTATCTTCAGCATATTCTAACGACTGATTAAGTATTTTGTTTCTCCTAATGATGATTTTGAGTTGTCTCTCCATATCAGCTACGCTACCTGTAACACACCAGAGACGGGCCGTTTGTAAGAATTTTATCGCTCAGATCATATGGATATGCTCGATAGCTGTGCTGTGGTATCATAGTACGAACATACAGTTGCACCATTAACGGTATACAATAGTCGTAGAGTTTATAGTTTGGTACACATGTCCACAATGTGTTTACTGCATAGAAGAAATCATAGAACCAAATGGTGCTTACTGGTGATATATATGCACATTATTTTTCAAACAATTCAAACAAACACGTTACAGCTAAATGAAATGGGGGCATATTGTGAATGTGACCTCTGAACCAGATCCTTAGACGTGATTACATCAGTTCATAATTGTATTCAGCTGCGAAGATGTATTCATTTGTTGGTGAAACCATTTCTGGAAGCGAAGGTATTATCTCCCAGGAGTAAGTGTAAGGGCTTAGGGGCTTGTCTATGATGCCCATATTTAAATTAGCCATGGCAATTGGTTTTGTTAATGCATATCACACTATAGAGGGTGTGTGGCAGCAAGTGGGATGTCGGAAGTTGGTCCTAAACATTGGTGGGAGGTGGGAGGTGCGATTGGTGGGAGGTGGACTTTCAAAACTGGAGGGAGGTGGGAAATTGGCCCCACAAACAGGTGGGAGATGGGAGGTTGGTCACGAAAATAGGCGGGAGGTTGGCCCCAAAAACAGGTGTGAGAAGGGATGTTGAGATCCCTGCAACACACCACCCACTAAGGTATACTCACGTGACATTTTTCTCCTTCTCTCTGAAAAAGGAATATGAAACAAATATTATTGATTATTTGTTTTATTGTTGTTACGGACAGCTGCTCGTACACAATATGTGCTATCAAAATGAAGAGGCCATCTTTATAAAAATAGATTACAAATAAAAAATAGGTTACTATGTATGGTAATGGTTTAGTAGAAGCAACACAAATTAATGCTGATTTAGAAATACCGGCTGTTTTGGAAGTCATGAATATGATATTCCAATATTCTTCAGTGCAGAACAGCGCATTATTAGATGGACCAAAAATCCTACAATTCCGTATTATCGCTCACCTTTGGCTTTACTGCCGTTTAATGACTGCAAAGAGAAAGGGAAACAATTCTCAATAACAGCTATGTGTCCAGCTCAAATACCCATCGTTCAAAATATACAACTCGAGCGAACGATTGAGATTACGCCAGGTTACATTTTTCACATAATAGTTAATAGCTGGTCGGGAATGATGTGTAGCGTTTGCGTCTGAAATGCAGTAGAAACAGCCACACGGATTGAAATTAAAACTAAAGTTGCACACAGAAAACAGCTCTGGAAATGCTCATTCCATGATATAAAAATTTTAAAGCTTCATCTACTGAAAATGTTTCTCGACGCAACATGGGTAATATTTCGGCCTTAGGATTTAATAATATTATTTAATTAATAATTTAGTGTGTTCAATGTTATATGATTGTGTGGCTTTAGCTGCGCAACAAAAGCGTGTATATAGGCCTACGCACAACTGGTTGCTACATAAATCTGCTCTCGGTGTTTATCGATCGTGATGGGAAGTATGCATTTTGCCTCTTGCCGAAGACTGTCTTAAAAAAGTACAAAATGAGCAACATGAGAGAACGTGGAGCCAATCAGTGTACCTCGTAAAGTCTTGCTCTCGTTGTACGGCGCCTTTGTCGTCGCAACATCGCCGTCATGGCTTTCTTGATCTCGTGTATATCCTATCAGACGCAGTCAAGCTGTTAGCTAGTCGCTGCAGATTGTGACATATCTGATAAAATTGTAGAAATGTTCAGCTACCTTCGTACTCCGACAAAATATTGGCCCGTACAACCGTTGGCCGAAGTAAATTATCAATGTAAAATCCTGGAACATTTCACGAACAACGGAATTCTCTTCTCCAGTGCGCAAAGGATTATGGATTACCCGGAACTACTTTGTAGTTGCTATCGCTGCTCACCGTGCGTGTCTACTCGAAATGTGGCAAAATTGTAACAGTTATATTTACAGGGTTATTGGAAAGTTAACTCTCTGACAGCTCTAGCTATTTTGACCCTTTCAAATTAGTTTCCAGACAAACTCCCAATCATCTTCATCATCGTATCATGTCTCTCCAAAACCGCGCACACGCGATTGCTGTGTCGGACGCCGCTGTGAGGTTTGTCGGGGAGAACAGTTCGTCCAGAAGGCGACAATCCATTCCTGATTCACACCAGATAGTAATGCCTCGGATGGTTGTATTCCGAGATTGGTGCGATCCTCTAGTGACACCAGACATCTGTGCCATTCGTTGACTCTTGTGGCGGCCACACATGTTCGCAATGTGTTTGTTGACAAGAGGCTTTGTCTTGACTATAATCGTCTGATCGTGGATGTGTGGTTGCATAGTGGATGGCGGGAATCGTTTGTCTGATGTGAACGTCCTGTTCAGCTCACCGTACCCTGCTCGCCGTACCCTGCTCGCCGTACCCTGCTCGCCGTACCCTGCTCGCCGTATCCTGCTCGCCGTACCATGCTCGCCGTACCCTGCTCGCCGTATCCTGCTCGCCGTACCCTGCTCGCCGTATCCTGCTCGCCGTACCCTGCTCGCCGTACCATGCTCGCCGTACCCTGCTCGCCCTACCCTGCTCGCCGTACCCTACTCGCCGTACCCTGCTCGCCGTACCCTGCTCGCCGTATCCTGCTCGCCGTACCCTGCTCGCCGTACCATGCTCGCCGTACCCTGCTCGCCCTACCCTGCTCGCCGTACCCTACTCGCCGTACCCTGCTCGCCGTACCCTGCTCGCCGTATCCTGCTCGCCGTACCCTGCTCGCCGTATCCTGCTCGCCGTACCCTGCTCGCCGTATCCTGCTCGCCGTACCCTGCTCGCCGTATCCTGCTCGCCGTACCTTGCTCGCCGTACCCTGCTCGCCGTACCCTGCTCGCCGTACCCTGCTTGCCGTATCCTGCTCGACGTACCCTGCTCGCCGTACCATGCTCGCCGTACCCTGCTCGCCGTACCCTGCTCGCCGTACCCTGCTCGCCGTACCCTGCTCGCCGTATCCTGCTCGCCGTACCTTGCTCGCCGTACCCTGCTCGCCGTACCCTGCTCGCCGTATCCTGCTCGCCGTACCCTGCTCGCCGTACCTTGCTCGAAGTACCATGCTCGCCGTACCCTGCTCGCCGTATCCTGCTCGCCGTACCCTGCTCGCCGTACCCTGCTCGCCGTACCTTGCTCGCCGTACCCTGCTCGCCGTATCCTGCTCGCCGTACCATGCTCGCCGTACCCTGCTCGCCGTATCCTGCTCGCCGTACCCTGCTCGCCGTACCCTGCTCGCCGTACCATGCTCGCCGTACCCTGCTCGCCGTATCCTGCTCGCCGTACCCTGCTCGCCGTATCCTGCTCGCCGTACCCTGCTCGCCCTACCCTGCTCGCCGTACCCTACTCGCCGTACCCTGCTCGCCCTACCCTGCTCGCCGTATCCTGCTCGCCGTACCCTGCTCGCCGTATCCTGCTCGCCGTACCTTGCTCGCCGTACCCTGCTCGCCGTACCCTGCTTGCCGTATCCTGCTCGACGTACCCTGCTCGCCGTACCATGCTCGCCGTACCCTGCTCGCCGTACCCTGCTCGCCGTACCATGCTCGCCGTACCCTGCTCGCCGTACCCTGCTCGCCGTACCCTGCTCGCCGTACCCTGCTCGCCGTATCCTGCTCGCCGTACCTTGCTCGCCGTACCCTGCTCGCCGTACCCTGCTCGCCGTATCCTGCTCGCCGTACCCTGCTCGCCGTACCTTGCTCGCCGTACCATGCTCGCCGTACCCTGCTCGCCGTATCCTGCTCGCCGTACCCTGCTCGCCGTACCCTGCTCGCCGTACCTTGCTCGCCGTACCCTGCTCGCCGTATCCTGCTCGCCGTACCATGCTCGCCGTACCCTGCTCGCCGTATCCTGCTCGCCGTACCCTGCTCGCCGTACCCTGCTCGCCGTACCTTGCTCGCCGTACCCTGCTCGCCGTATCCTGCTCGCCGTACCATGCTCGCCGTACCCTGCTCGCCGTACCCTGCTCGCCGTATCCTGCTCGCCGTACCTTGCTCGCCGTACCCTGCTCGCCGTATCCTGCTCGCCGTATCCTGCTCGCCGTATCCTGCTCGCCGTACCTTGCTCGCCGTACCCTGCTCGCCGTATCCTGCTCGCCGTATCCTGCTCGCCGTACCCTGCTCGCCGTATCCTGCTCGCCGTATCCTGCTCGCCGTACCCTGCTCGCCGTACCTTGCTCGCCGTACCCTGCTCGCCGTTGGTCTCCGAGTGTCAGATCGAGCAACCCCCGACTAGGAGACACAAGCTGTTCACATTTGTTTGTTTCAGACCCCCTGTATTACATCTACACCTGTCATTCAGTGCCGGATCCAGTGTCCGTTCGTGCGACTTTTTAAACACCGGCCATGCATACTCTGCTACTGAATAGGAGTGTGCAAGTGTGGTAGAATGCATTGTGGCAGGATCAGCTCCCAAAATGAGTTACGAAGCTGTTGGAGGATGGAGTTCCGTGCATTTACATTGCGTTTTGTCTTCTCGGTGTGTGTTCGAGCCAGTGCCACCCCAAGCTTCACAAGTAAAATGTTCAAATGGTTACAATTAATTAATTAATTCCGAATATTGTTGACATGTTATTATTATTTTTATTGTCTATATAAAGCCGACAAAATGTGGGATATTTTGCTTTTCAATGTAACATAATTAATTAATTGACAGTACTACTGAAATGTCAGTTTTAAAATAAATAAATACAATACAATACAACTAGTAAGGTTGTAATATTATTTTTAATTATCTATACCAACGCGGTGATTATATTTTGCGAAGCAGATAAGTGATCAAATGCGCAGTTACGGACGCACCGTGTCAATTGTTCTCTCATCCCTACAACTGTTCTCTCATCCCTACAACTGTTCTCTCATCCCTACAACTGTTCTCTCATCCCTACAACTGGTGATGACGAATACACGAAGCTATTGTGGTCGCCAGGAGCAGTGTACTCACCATCTTCCAGCGTCTGTTCATTTCACATTCCCGCCGCCAGGAACGCTCGTTTTGCAGACGACATTTGAAGTTCCAGGGAGACGCAGTCTGGGCGCCTCTGTGGCGCGTAGACGGCGCAGTCTGTGCTGCCATCTGGTGGAGAACAGGCACCTCTGTGACAATGAAAACGGTATCCGTTCCAAAGCTGGCAAATTAAACAAAATGTGATGTTGAAATGCAATGACATAACCAGAGTCTGGTCTGCGTGCTTGTAGAATAGTATTACTATTACAAATATAATTATGAGGTTGCTAGCTGAGGTTAGTAGGTCCGAACCATCTACTTTAATTGAAAGCAAGTTAGTACATTGGTTTGCATTTTAGGTTGGACGATATTGCTTCTGCTGGGAAAACGCTCGGATTCGTGTGCCTAATAATTATATTAAACTTTTCAACGAACGCATACAGGCTAAACCATGTGTGTATGTTGCTATGACACTTAACTTAATGTGTTGGCACTATTATTATTATTATTATCATTAATATTAGTACTGTTGTTATTATTACTATTATTAACAACAACAATAACATTAACGCATAGGTCAGTGACAGTCGACATAAGCTGAGAAGGACGAGTAACTAAGTCATCCATCACATGAAACCCCATCTACAACAACATTATAAAGTAGTAGTTGCATTTAGTAGTGACGTCACCCAAGAAAAAACAATTTCAGTGACCACATAAACCTGTTGCTCTCGTCTTCGCCAGGTGGCGCAGTAGCTGAACGAATGAAGCGATTTTGTCAGTGCCGTTGACGATGTTTATTCTTAAAAAGTTGAGCTTCCACACGCTGGTGATGACGATGATGGAACAGAAGCTTACAGCGACCGCCAACAGACGGCGCTCTACGTACTCGTACCACTCGTATGTACACGGCAACTGGAATCAAGAATCAAAAATAAATTATTGTTTTGGAAGGTGTATGCGTATTCAATCTAAATAATATTTATCTGTGAATATTCGCTTATTTTTTTTGTCACCGATGCAGAGTGTTGGTGTGTGATAATACACTACAGTCGACATGACGGTAGCTCAAGGTTACGTGTTGAACAATTATCGATATTGTCTTATATGTAATCTACATAGACACTGTGGGAGTAACAGGTAGACGTAATCTACATAGACACTGTGGGAGTAACAGGTAGACGTAATCTACATAGACACTGTGGGAGTAACAGGTAGACGTAATCTACATAGACACTGTGGGAGTAACAGGTAGACGTAATCTACATAGACACTGTGGAAGTAACAGGTTTCTCTCGACTGAAGAATCCGATTTTCTAATCGCTACGACACCGCGTCCTACAATCCGCGAAAATCTGAATTAATGTGGCCATTTTGATTTACACGCCACTACGCATTTAGCGTCGCACACGCAATTTATGTGCACACGTTAACGCGAATTGTTCGCCGCGTATATATTTGGTATTTGCATGTTATATCAATGAATGACCTCTAGATTATTTATATACGTTGTAAACAAGATATCGTCGCTCAAACATATATATATATATATATATATGTATATGTGTATGTGTATGTGTATGTGTATGTGTATGTGTATGTGTATATGTATATGTATATGTATATATATATATATATATATATATATATATATATATATATATATATATATATATATATCTGACGGTTGTAGTCACCATAGCTGAGGGGTGTGTGGCAGTGATCTCAACCTCCCAGCTCACACCTTTTTGGGGGGCATACCTCCCATACCCCACCTATTTATGTGGCCAACCTCCCATCAATCTGTAGATCCAACCTCCCTCTTCCTGCCACACCCTGTCATAGCTGTTTCCCTCACTTAGCAGTTACCATAATAATATGTGTTCATACTTTTAGCACAGTTTCTCTGCGCCTGTAGAATGTGTCGTGTTCCGGTACGTCGTCTGGGATAGTCCCATGTGTATCTGCACCAACACGACAACGAGCTGTGCGCCAGTAGCTCTGATATGATCCCCGGGAAACCAATATTGCTTCTCAGAAATCACGCGGCAAGAAAGCTCTATGGGATTTATATCAAAACATTGTACCGTGAGGATGGGTCCAATGTCATAAGTGTGTGACTGTCAGTATACGTCCACAACTAAACAGCTGTTTCGTACAAATTGCGTCGCATATAATCCCTGGGATAATCCATATGTGTCACTTAGTCTTCGTCCACCAATATTCCCCCGTCTTCTCTAGGAGGAGGAGAACGGAAGTATCGCTTTCCATGGAGTACTGTAACGATTAATGCACTCACTTTCCTTCGGAATGGCCGACTTTCAACGAAACTGGTGGTCGGTTCACTGCGAAATAGCAGAGACGTCCAGTGCGAGACGAGACGGTAGAGGAAACGATGGAGAGGATGCAAGTAGAGTCGGTGTAATTTGATTAACTCCTCTGCGATATTTTCTTCCTGTTCCATATTGACAAAAGTTCCATATTTACGAACACTTACGTCATCACGTTACGTCTTCTGGCGTGCTCGTTACGTTGCCGCGCGTCTGTGACGACATCGCAAGGACCTGCTCATCTGCTTCTTAACGTGTTCTTGTTTGAGACGCGTCAACGAGTGAAAATCTCAACCCGCCGTTTTCTTCCTGAACAACTAATTGTAGAACATCACTGCTGACCGGGCGAAGGCGTTTGTAAGTGTCAGGGGTAGATTAGCTAGTGATAATAACACTGGATTACTGTAAAGCCAATGTTGGAAATAAGAAATATTTTACTTTTTCTTTCAAGAACCACTTTGTCAATACTGAGTATACTGTTGTCACATTAACACTAGACAGGTGTATGGTTACATAATGTATGCCATTGTATTTAACACTACATACATTGTATGTAGTACGTAGTACATAGTCATAGGCATGAAGTTGTTGACACGCTCATCTATGATTATCATATTTCTACTGCATATTGTTATCATATCAACTTCGCTGAGAAGGTTATGTTGACCGCATATCAGATGACCGCATCTCCAAAGCAATCTTCTTTTGGGAACTGAAAAGCGTTAAGGGTACGCTAGCGCTACAAGAGCAGTCAATGACCACAGCGGGTACTGATCCTCAATCCTTGGTCGGAAAAGCTCAAGACAGGGTCAACTGGCGGACTTACGCTCGTAACACTGCATGTGACGTTGAAATGGAAGGGCAGGTAGCCAGTGACGAGAAAATATGGAGGAATAAAAAGTCTCTCACGGACATGTCCTGCCCCTGATACCGGGCAGGCCCTCGTGTGCAACCGACGCGGTAGATCTTATCCAGCACCAAAATCGGCCTTTACAGCCATCAGAGGCAGTGCAGGATTAACCAAGGTACAAGTGATTCACTCGTACCAGGCCCCTCAAAATCAATCCCATCTGATTAGCCGTTTAGAGTCCCTCTTCTCTTCCCCTGATTCGGCTCCGACCTCTGTTCAACGTGGTGTTTTGACAGGTAAACCATGACTTACTTCGCTTAAAAGCATAGCTCACAGTGACCCTCGCTGTCATCCGGGAAGTTGTACCCCTCCATGCTGTTATATTTATGGCATGCCGCTCTGCTGTCAAATTTATGACATTACCATACACTTGATGCGCCCCTACGCCCCATACGCCCCTACGCCCCCTGTGCCATGCACCAGGATCGCCTCAAGACGTTGGTGCTACTTCAGGTACTCAAGGACATCAAAGTCCACATCCATGCAATTATTGACAAGTAAAATGGAAGCACCCAAGAAGGGTGCTTTTCATTAAACCTCTGAGCGCCCATTGAACTGCTACTGACTGACGCACACTGACCACACATACATACGTACTACACACTATTACAGTAAACGTTTCAACGTGTTCCATTAATTAATTAATATAATGATATTATCCACGGTGGTTCATAAATCATCCACCTGAGCAAACTTGCACCACGCAATGGCCCGGAAAACACCATATCAAGAATAGTAAATACATTCCCCGAACCCCTTTGCTCGGGTGGCTGCGCCCTCGCCCTCTTGAAAGAGCTGATGTCACGAATGCAGCACCCGTTCGTCGATAATAGAGGGCTAACTATTATATCCGTTTTATTTTTATGTGTCAATATAATCGACGTTTAATATTTATTCGAATGCTTCGTATAAATTGAAAAGTTATATATTGAGTTAGCTTGATAGTCAATTAATTTTCATCTTTTACACAAATCATATTCGTCACAATGGAACTTTGATGACGTGCTCTCGTGTGCTAATTTCTGGCTACGATTGTGTCGCTGGAGGTGGACAATCAGTGACCGGCGCTACCAGCAAGTGTCGCACTCATCGTGACATTTCATCAAAGTTCTTGGCGCGAGTCGAAAGCGGACTTTCGCATTATCTAGCACACATAATTTAGTTGAGGTCTGACACCGTCCTTAACACAACCTCGCGCTTCCGGCCCTATTCTCGCTTATCCGACTCTCGCTCGCATTCGTGAACTCGCCGAGAACAAGAGTCTGGCGTCAAATACATCGCTTGACTGTCACCGCCAGGTGTCAGGTAACATCACTCATCGACTCATATTTCATTTCAGTTAATTTAGTTTTGTTTGTTCAATTATTGCCGTTTGATGGGCAATCAGTTGATGGACAGTCAATGGGTGTAGTCCGGCGCAGGCCCTTCATGCGAGACGAGTCTGATACTGGAGAGGAGTATACATTGTTGCTCTGAAGCTCGGTTTTTGTGCAGTCTTCAGAAATATACAACGTACACTAGCTACAACGTTAGTTTTTGTATATTGTGCCACCAGATGGCGGTGTGGTGGTGCGTAAGATTCCGCCAGGTTCATGACATTTCGAGGCACTTTCCGTTCATCTATCACCGGCACGCACTTACATGTACTGTACTACCAGTGCATTGGACACTTCAAAGCAGTCTAATTTCCCATAACAGGTTCTCAGACAAGTACAACATTGTTTAGTATAGTTTTCAGTGGAGTTGAACTACACGAGAAAGGCGTCTGTAGCGAGTGTTTAGACCAAGAGATTAGACTGTCACAGCTCACAGTAATGGGAATCTAACTGCTGCAGAATCAACACCAAGACGGTGTGACAGACCAGCTGGAATCAGTAAGCACAGCCATATACAGGTAGTTTATTTGGTATTTTATTATGACACTAAAACGTACAAAACAACAATCACAACTACCTTCTTAGAGTAATGATTTCTATCTTTATAACAGTAACAATGAAACACTAGTCAGGTTTCCATAGCTTACGATCCGAGAGAAACCAACTCAGTGAACATGTGTGACAGGAAACACTGCCCGAGTAAGAAGACGTTCCCTCTGTCACGTATCATCCTCCACGGTAGCTCCACCTGCTGAGCACATTTCCACCTTTCCTGTCAAACGTGTCTGACAATGACAGGTGGGCAAGATGTCAGTAATTTTAACTAAATAGTATTTGAAGACGGTGGCATTTGACCAATTTTAGAAAATTTATGTTGTGATAACTGCCCTAGTAAAACTTTCTACAATCCACTTACTAAATCATTTAATTAATTATGTCCAGGGAAACTACAAAGTTAAAATTTGATGTGCAAATAATTATCTTCCCATGGATATGATATAATTGAACCATGGACAATTGTTAGCTTTCTGTAGCAGTAACGCTTATTTAACATACAAAAGTTACACATTATTTGTTCATTTTCCGTCTACGACAGTAGGTGCATATTGGCCAATCAGATAGACATTATATGTTAATAAAACGACAGGGTTCATCCCTACGGTACTCCCACAAACTCTAATGCTAGCCTTCAACAACAGCTCAACCTTGGACCCAAAATATAGAATTTCAATAAATCGCGGTGATTCTCATTGCTGTAATTAATCTGACTGCTGTAAAGAACACAGATATCTTCACTTCCCAATTCTCGGGTATAGATTCACAAGAATTAATCTCAGACACCCCCTTAATTCTACATCTTCTAAACCCTACGTTTGACTCACATTGTGGGTGAAAAACAACAGAACATTGACTCACTGTGAAGTGACATCTGAACTATACTCCCTGCATAACTGTAATTCCTGACTAAAACACTGTACACTAACTATCCTTTTTCTTGTCATTCAACTAACTAGCTGCCTGAATCCTGCACAGTTCGTTTGGCTACAGCAATTAGTCTCACTCATAACTATCAGACATTGACATACAAAAGTATCTGGGTAAAAATTAAAGGCGATAACAAACATCTTCATATCCGCATATCCATTAACTTCTTATCAGATCATCTTTGCACTGTATCGTGAAGATCATACTCTGAAGGAACAGCCACACAATTGGTCGCAGGCTCTCCCACTTGCTTCAAACGCACATGCTTTGCTTCGCTTTGATATCAGCGACACGTACGCATTTCTATGCACGAAGCCACAGAACGTGGCAAAGAACAAGATGACATCTTTAAACCCTGCCTTGACAGGACAAGACAGTCGGGACGTTTCACAGGAAACACGTCTCGAAGACCTGCCACAACAACACTGAGATCTCGCAAGATGATAATTCCTGTGTACATTAACACCCTCCAGTCATGTGGAGGTATTAGACTGTTGCCCAGGTAGACATGCACACAGTGGCACTAGGGGAAATTTACATTGTGCCCGTTCTCTTCAGGATGAGTACTGTCTCTATGAGCACCCTGTAAGTTTCTGTCTCACTGGAAGATTCGACTGTTCACCCGTGTGTCGCGTCGTCCTCTACAAAGTCCTCTGCCTCTTCCTTAATCACACACTCAATATGACTGACCTGGGCAAGAATAAAACAGACAAATCTTATTTGTGCCACAAAAACTGCCAACAGATCAGTTCTTATTGTCTGTAGCGCAGCATCCAGTCCTTGGGACTGTTCAAAACTTCGAACAAAAAAGGTAACCACTGGTTAATATTCTCCACTATATTCAATTTAAATCTGGCATGAAATCATGTCTGATTCACTCATAATAAGTTAAATATTTCTAATACACAAGAAAAAGGGCATATACTGAATTATTTCAAGCACATTACAAAGGAAAATGACAGGTATGTATCAATTATTTAAACGACTGCAACAAATGCCTGTGTCTATTTCGTGGAACTTTGGGTCAGAATGAAGATTGTGAATGTAGAAAGAATGGAAAGAATCTATCTTGATGTGTACATGATGATACTCGACTTCTTTTTACAATAGTCTGTAACAATGAAAAGTGACAAAGATTGAAAATGACAAACTTTGAAGACTGTTGTTTTGTGATGATGACTGTTCTGCCTGGAGACGTACCTTATTGCGGAACTTGACACCGTAGAACTTGTCAGCGTGCTCCAGCAACTCTGGGCGGAATGTGGTGGTGATGAACTGTGCGTTGCCACACAGACTCTGGATCATGTCTGTAACAACAGGATGAACAAGAAATATTTCTTAGTATGCTGAAAAAATCTAAGACAGAAAGTGATGAGTTAAACCACCCAAAATTAATGTAAAAAACATTGTTTTGAGAAAACGGCCATCAAAGATTGAATAACAGAATTTATTACATGAAAGAAGCACACTTTATCTATGACTAAAGATGATTTAGAGGTATGGAACTGTTATAAAAGTGAACTGTATGAATAGAAAACAAAGCTATCAGCAAAAACAGATTTTGAGTAATAAAAAAAAACATTTCACCAGCTGTGTGTCCCCTTAAAGAAATGTAGACATTAATAGGCTCCCAGCCACACACACCTGCGACAGCCTTCCTATGCTGAGCGTCGAGCGCCTGGTCGATCTCGTCAAACAAGTAGAATGGGGCGGGGTCACACTTCTGGATGGCAAAGATGAGGGTGAGGGCCACCAGTGACTTCTGACCCCCAGACAGCTGCTTCATGTCTCGCATCTCTGCTCGGTTCCCTGTGAATGACACCTAGAGGGCAACAGAAGTGACACCTGGTGAGCAACAGAAGTTACATCTGATGTGCAATGCGAGTGACTGCTGGTTAGCAACAGAAGTGACACATGGTGAGCAACAGAAGAGACACCTAGTGAACAACAACTGATACATAGTGAGCAACAGAAGTGACACCTAGTGAACAACTGATACATAGTGAGCAACAGAAAGGATACCGGGTGAGCAACAGAAGTGACATCTAGTAAACAACATAAAGGACACGTAGTAACATGTAGTAACATGCTTGACACCTAGGGAGTAACAGAAGTTACATCTGTGCAATTTGAGTGACACCTGGTGGGCAAGATAAGTGAATAACATGAGAATCTGGTAACAGGTGAAGCAGGGAGTGCCCCTGATCAACTGGTCTACAAACACATTCAAAACCCTAAACACCTGACCACGGAGGGTACATACCTTGATGCCGACCCCTGTGAACTGTTCTACAATGTGTGCCTTGCTGGGGTCCTGTGAACCTGACGGCCGATCATCATCATCATCACCCTGTTGACCACAGCACATCAACTTTATTAACAACCAACAGTATTAATATAAAAGACGCTGCTTTACTGGAGAATATGGTCCCTCTTTTGTGCATCATCTGGGTCAATTTCCTACATACTGGGAAACTTTTATAATTTCCAGCGAGATCAAAATACCTGCCTATATAGGATACATCATCTGAAGGCCCTACCTCGCCGTCTAAATCGCCCCTCTTCATCACAAGTACGGCATGGCCCTGGGGCACAAGTCTCTTGAATATCTCTGTGAAATACTTGGACACCTACAACGAGACATGTACAGTGAGGTAATCTATTTAGTTTATCTGTCAAGCTCCATACATCACAACATTATGCAAAACAGTGAAATCCTCATAGATTTCAATCATTCCTCTAGAAACTATTCCCTGAACTTGACAAGAAGTATGAGTTGGATATAAAAGGTACCAAGTGTGATAATTTCTGTACATTCACGAACATCTGTCAACAATTTCCAATGCCTGTGGATGAAGTTTATGGGGGTCAGGCATTCAAGGGTTCATATTATTAACACCCATAAATCAAGTATAAAACATTGTAGTTCATTAAAACACATTTGGGCGATTAAGAAGTTAAAATAAGTATATTTATACTATATATTTACACTATATAACATGATTTTACGATAACAATTATCAGACTTTGTACATTTTAAGATTATTGAGTTATTACTTGCAGACAAACATGAAACCTCCATTTAAATATCTCCAGACTTTTATGACATTTATTTCACACGCCTGTTAAATGTTACATATCTACATTTGCAAACAAGTCGGACGACTGTATCAGTTAAAATAAATTACCTAATTTGTAAATAAGGGGGCATCACAATATTGTGTTTATTTACATATGGTTTGCAGATATATTGGAAATAATCTCTCGCTACTTTATCCATTGTCACACAGCGAAGTACCAGATTTGTAATGCCTATCTAATAACAATAATTATTATATCTCACTGAATTTTTATGCCTTGAATAAACTAGTGAAACTACTAAACACTATAATGTTCCCTTCAATATACAGTGCTAAGTTTTCAAAATATACTTATTTTGGTATTTATAAACCAACAATCTTGTTCAGAATTGATCATTTATTTTTAATATTGGCAGTTTGCAGATTTAATTTTGTCTGACCTGCTACAAGCTAAGTTACAGAAACTGCTGTTTGAAATATCACATTTCAGCACACTCAAGCATGTCTACAAATAGTTACACACAAATCAGTGTGACAGGTGTGGTGATGCCTACCTGTTTGACAGGTGATGCCTACCTGTTTGACAGGTGATGCCTACCTGTTTGAAGGTGAGCTGTATGGCCTCATACTTGCGCTGGTCGAGGTGATACATCAAGTCACAGATTGACTACAACACAATCAGGTAACAACTCAAGTAAGTCTCCACAAGCAGCAGCAAACAAGCCCCACCCCACATCAACAAAACAACATCACTCATTAAACAAGCCCCACCCCACATCAACAAAACAACATCAATCACCGAACAAGCCCCCATCCCACATCAACAAAATAACATCACTCATTAAACAAGCCCCACCCCACATCAACAAAACAACATCACTCATTAAACAAGCCCCACCCCAAATCAACAAAATAAAATCACTCATTAAACAAGCCCCACCCCACATCTACAAAATAACATCACTCATTAAACAAGCCCCACCCCACATCAACAAAATAACATCACTCATTAAACAAGTCCCACCCCACATCTACAAAATAACATCACTCATCAAACAAGCCCCACCCCAAATCAACAAAATAACATCACTCATCAAACAAGCCCCACCCCAAATCAACAAAATAACATCACTCATCAAATAAGCCCCACCCTACGTCTACACAGCCCCATCTAACATTTCCAAAGCCCCACCCAATATTTCCAAAGCCCCACCCTATATTTAGAAAACTCCATCAATCATCAAACAAGCCTGATCCATACAAACCCCGCCCCACACCAAACAAGCCCTGCCCCACATGAAGTAAGCCCCGCCCCATGCTCACCGAGTAGGCGCTATCGAGCTCCTCCTTCCTCTTGATAAGTTTCTCCTTCTGGTCGGAGAAGTTGACGAACTGGTCGAGAGCCTTCTTGTTGACGTGGCTATACTTCTTGAGCTCCTGGTTGCACTGCTCCAGTTTCTTGAACAGCTGTTTACTGCTCAGGTTCTGGTACTTCTCAAACGCATCACTCGGCAGTGAGCCCAGCTCTCGAATCTTGCGCATGCAGTCGTCTTTCTAGACAAGTAGAAAGAATGGGTGAGAATACTGCAGGGGTGAAACAACAAATACAATACTGGTTGACCTGCGATAGCTAACAAATACAATACTGGTTGACCTGCAATAGCTAACAAATACAATACTGGTTGACCTGCGATAGCTAACAAACACAATACTGGTTGACCTGCGATAGCTAACAAATACAATACTGGTTGACCTGCGATAGCTAACAAATACAACACTGGTTGACCTGCGATAGCTAACAAATACAATACTGGTTGACCTGCGATAGCTAACAAATACAATACTGGTTGACCTGCGATAGCTAACAAATACAATACTGGTTGACCTGCGATAGCTAACAAATACAATACTGGTTGACCTGCGATAGCTAACAAATACAATACTGGTTGACCTGCGATAGCTAACAAATACAATACTGGTTGACCTGCGATAGCTAACAAATACAATACTGGTTGACCTGCGATAGCTAACAAATACAATACTGGTTGACCTGCGATAGCTAACAAATACAATACTGGTTGACCTGCGATAGCTAACAAATCTCATCTGTTTGTAATTGAGCATTTAGAGGCTTAGCTCTGTCAGTATGTAGATGACACCAGACTAGATAAATAGAGACAAATATTATCTCAGAATACTCCAAACAACTTTGACACAGGCACCACTTCGAATCACATAGCTTATTGGTCACCGCCTTTCTCAAAACAAAAATCCCGCTCACGCCAGCATGAAAATCTACGATCTTAATTGATTTTACAGAACCAACAACCGTAGTGCAGACCTTCTTCACCAGGAGACTCTGTTTGTTGGACATCTTCTCGAGGTCCTTGGCATCATCGTTGATCTGTTCCTGGTGCTCTCTCTCCTGACTCTTCCATTGCTCCAAACTGTTCAGTTGGTCCCGATGCTCCCGATTCAACTGGCTGATACGCGAGTCCAGCTCTGGGGGGGGAGACAAGAATTAGGTTCTCTTCCTTCACAGTTAACACGGAAAAACAGCGAAACATATTTCAAGAATCAGTAATTTACTGATGAAATGTTAATCATGTTCTATTTACAACATTTCTAAGTTCTAATTTATACATGAGACGTTCATGTCTGGTCTTAATAGGGGTCTGACCCATAATAATAATCTACTTTGCTAAAAATTTTATTATTATTTTCAGCATATGCATACAGTTTAAATAAAATTATAATTACAAATATTTTTATGCCAAATATCAAATACGTTATGTTCATTATATGTACGTAATTATCATATGTATTCTATGGGTCCAAATAAACATGTATTGTATCGCATATCCACTGTTGGAAATCAAGAGCAACCGGCCTTTTCAGAGGGCATCAATTACTCCCCGATGGTAAAAAACACACGGTCAGGGTTCTTATCCTACTACTGTAACATAATTCCAGGACGTTATTTATAATTTCAGACATGTCATATGTCCCAAAATGAGATCAATCTTCATCAGATGGCTCATTTTATTGCAAAAAAATAGTGTGCCATTTCATGCAACACTAATAGTGGCAGAATTGTCATACATTAAAGTGACCTTTTTCCAGGTTCTGGGAGTAAAAACTCAGAAATCTGGTACTTTCCAGGTTTTCCATGACACATAGGAACCCTGCGTATTTTTATAACATTCACAATTTTAAGGATGACATTTTAAAAAGTTATTTGTCACTATTGTAAAGTGGTTGGTATGTAGAAAAATGTGTATATATTATATATACATATTATGCTATATATCCTATTTGTACAGGTGGTCTCGCTATAAGTTTGGCTGGGTTTATAGGGATCATCTCAGTTTTAATTTAATGAAATAATGTATTAAACTGAATAAACGTTAAATTATTATAAAGCAGCCAACTCTGCCGCGAGCCAGACCTTTGAATGTGTTGTTGTTTTCTGCGATTCTCTGCGTGACTGAGTCGAGCTCAGCGCCGTAAACCTCGAGTCTCTGGCGGATATCGCCACTCGTCATCTCCTGCACGTCTCCCTGGATCTGTTCCAGTTTCTTGAGCAAGTTGTTCTTCAACAGGTTCTCCAACTTGTTCTTCTCTGATTCCAGCTGCAACACAACAGTTCCACATGACCGCACTCTGACTCCAGCTGCAACAGTTCCACATGACCGCACTCTGACTCCAGCTGCAACAGTTCCACATGACTGCACAATACTGGATCATTCCATTTTTCAAAGATAATCCAGTCCAACCATAGCCAGATGTACTTCGAGCGAGCTACACCGACAACACAGGTGGTGTGTTAATGAGCATAGAAAAGCATGCGCATACAATCAATGCCCGAACAGCAATGATCATGATCACGTGGACAGATCATAATTTTACTATCAATTTCATGATTGTGTCTGTAGGATCCCTTGTGTGTGAATCAAGACATAGTTGTGAAGTGATTAATGACAGAATTTGTCAGTTTTTTCAGCAGGTTAATGAAAGGATAGACATTAACATATAGTTGATTTTTTTGTCAGAAGAATCTAAATACACGTACTTGAATAATAATAACATTTTTATTTAGACACCATCAAATCTAGGGCTAACACCTGTTAACAGGAGTGAACATAGCAACACATACAAAACTAAATTTAAAATTACATATAAAATTGGAAAAAACATAGGTGGATAATAAATTAAAAGTGGATAATACTTTGTAAATAAGAATACTAAACAGACAGTGTCAAATTAGTAGCAGATAACGCTGCCATAAGCGAAAGGTAAACATAGTAAAATTGGAAAATAAATAAACACAACATTTTATTGTAATATTTATCATTATGTATAACATCACCACACATGTTGACTATGTATGATCACCAATCATCACCACGGTTACGGAAATGCCTACATGACAAAGTACGATTTTTCATTATGGTCTGGTATGTCAACATGGGCTGTTCCTCCCCCACTCAGGCCCCTCCTCCCCCACTCAGGCCCCTCCTCCCCCACTCAGGCCTCTCCTCCCCCACTCAGGCCCCTCCTCCCCCACACAGGCCTCTCCTCCCCCACTCAGGCCCTTCCTCCCCCACACAGGCCCCTTCTCCCCCACTCAGGCCCCTCCTCCCCCACTCAGGCCTCTCCTCCCCCACTCAGGCCTCTCCTCCCCCACTCAGGCCCCTCCTCCCCCACTCAGGCCCCTCCTCCCCCACTCAGGCCCCTCCTCCCCCACTCAGGCCTCTCCTCCCCCACTCAGGCCTCTCCTCCCCCACTCAGGCCCCTCCTCCCCCACACAGGCCTCTCCTCCCCCACTCAGGCCTCTCCTCCCCCACTCAGGCCCTTCCTCCCCCACACAGGCCCCTTCTCCCCCACTCAGGCCCCTCCTCCCCCACTCAGGCCCCTCCTCCCCCACTCAGGCCCCTCCTCCCCACTAAATGAAAATTTTTATTACATGGACCTGTGTGCAACTCTATTCACCAGGTGCACTTCCGCTGTCATAACACAACACTGCTGCATGCACTGTCAACACCAGCATTAACTGTGATTGGAAAATAACACCAGCTAACTGCCCATCAAACCAATCTCATGTACTATGTGTAGTGTATGGTACATCACTGTTTTGACATCATCCCTTAAATACTGGCTAAACAAAACCCTTGAGATGTGAGGAAAGCATCAAGTCTGTTTGGAATTACCCACTTTCACGCGGTCCTTCAAGGCCGCTCTGTTCTCATTGGTCAGCGAGGCTATCTGGTCAGTAAGTTTGTCCACTTCGATCTGGTCTTCGACGGACAGCTGAGACAAGAGGTCTGTGCCGAGCTCTTCATTGAGAGACTGAGCCGTGGTCTTCATGGACTCAAGACTGGCCTGCAGACTGGCCAAGCTACGTTCCTACAACAGTTCAAGATAAATAAAACGTTCTTTGTCATATGTTTTTGCTGATATTTTCGTTGCCAGGATGCACTTCAAAATAATGTTATTTAATTAATATTAACAGGCCTGTCAAAAGATCATACAAAGGTTTGCAGTTAAGTTTGTCCACATGGAAATGGTTGCCCTTTAGGACTTGATAATGCAACTGAACTGGCTGTCAAATATGACATGTCACTGAACTGGCTGTCAAGTACGACATGTCACTGAACTGGCTGTCCAGTATGACATGTCACTGAATTGAGTGCCATGTATGATACAACACTGAACTGACTGTCAAGTACGACATGTCACTGAACAAAATGAACTCACCTTTGGTGCCCGTGACGTTTCAATTCTCTGAGCTTCTTCTTTCATCAGTCGAAGGTCGGCCCGCATCTTGTCATAGATATCTCTGTGGGGCAGACACATTACACTCAATCTCTAAGGCTAAACGTTTTTATAAATCATCTAGCTGTCACAAAGTGTCTACACCACCGGTGTGAACAATGTCATGTCAAAGTACTTCTGCATTTCTGAACAAAGTGTCATTTGGGTTTTAAATGATGTATCCTTGTAGCTGGGAAGTATTATGTGCTTGGTATTATCCAGTTTGATTGCACTCGATAGAAGACTTCAAGTTGAATGGAAGACGAGAGCTTTGTTAGTGGATGCTTTCATTATCAGCTTCCAAATGAGTTCACTGGTGATGTGCTGAGAACGAGTCAGCTTGCATAAAGGAAGTCATGCCACAATCATGGACCTTGGATGATATTTGACGAACTGCTAGTCACAGATACCCAGTGTTCAACAAACTACACCAGAGAGCTACTGTGATGTGCTAAGAACGAGTCAGCATGCACAAAGGAAGTCATGCCACAATCATGGACCTTGGATGATATTTGACGAACTGCTAGTCACAGATACCCAGTGTTCAACAAACTACACCAGATGGCAATTGTGATGTGCTGAGAACGAGTCAGCATGCACAAAGGAAGTCATACCACAATCATGGACCTTGGATGATATTTAACGAACTGCTAGTCACAGATACCCACTGTTCAACAAACTACACCAGATGGCAACTGTGATGTGCTGAGAACGAGTCAGCTTGCACAAAGGAAGTCATGCCACAATCATGGACCTTGGATGATATTTGACGAACTGCTAGTCACAGATACCCACTGTTCAACAAATTACACCAGATAGCAACTGTGATGTGCTGAGAACGAGTCAGCTTGCACAAAGGAAGTCATGCCACAATCATGGACCTTGGATGATATTTGACGAACTGCTAGTCACAGATACCCAGTGTTCAACAAACTACACCAGATGGCAACTGTGATGTGCTGAGAACGAGTCAGCATGCACAAAGGAAGTCATGCCACAATCATGGACCTTGGATGATATTTGACGAACTGCTAGTCACAGATACCCACTGTTCAACAAACTACACCAGATGGCAACTGTGATGTGCTGAGAACGAGTCAGCTTGCACAAAGGAAGTCATACCACAATCATGGACCTTGGATGATATTTGACGAACTGCTAGTCACAGATACCCAGTGTTCAACAAACTACACCAGAGAGCAACTGTGATGTACTGAGAACGAGTCAGCATGCACAAAGGAAGTCATGCCACAATCATGGACTTTGGATGATATTTGACGAGCTGCTAGTCACAGATACCCACTGTTCAACAAACTACACCAGATGGCAACTGTGATGTGCTGAGAACGAGTCAGCTTGCACAAAGGAAGTCATACCACAATCATGGACCTTGGATGATATTTGACGAACTGCTAGTCACAGATACCCAGTGTTCAACAAACTACACCAGATGGCAACTGTGATGTGCTGAGAACGAGTCAGCTTGCACAAAGGAAGTCATACCACAATCATGGACCTTGGATGATATTTGACGAACTGCTAGTCACAGATACCCACTGTTCAACAAACTACACCAGATGGCAACTGTGATGTGCTGAGAACGAGTCAGCTTGCACAAAGGAAGTCATGCCACAATCATGGACCTTGGATGATATTTGACGAACTGCTAGTCACAGATACCCAGTGTTCAACAAACTACACCAGATGGCAACTGCATCACTTACTTGTTCTTGCTGTTTTTCGTCTCTGTGCGCTGCATCTCGCTCACGAGTTGGTTGATCTGTCCCTCCAGAGGTCAGCACTGTTAAGGCAGCTATTACGGTCTGGACACTTCACTCTCGTTACGACAGCTATCTCTGTTTTAGACTGTTCTATGTTATTAACCTCTAATCCTTACAACATTGTACCAATGTTTCTATACATGAATTATTATATTAGATTTACTTGTCCTGAGGTTATGGAAGACTAAATACGCTAGAAGATTCCGACAACAAATTCAGAACTTTTGCCAACAGATTAATTTTCACAGAATATTTATTTATTCTACACATATTTTCAGTTGTTTGTTTGCGATTATTTCACATTCTTAAAAACACAACGTAGTACATGAGGCACCACACAATGTTTGTATATAATTTAATCATAATTCCCAGAGAAGGATATTCTGCAGCTTAGCCTTGTGTCCGTTGTATTCGAGTTCCTCCTGCTGTAGCTGCTGCACAATCTCCATCTTGCTCTTCTGCAGCTCCAGACGTGACTTACGTGTGTCGTAGTAGCCACCGGTCAGAGCTCCCCGCCTACTCACCTGGTCACCTGAAACCATGGTCAAGGGGTCAATTACAACTGACACTTGAAGCTGTAATATAATTATTAATTATGTGAAACTAATCATGTCCTGAAAGCACTGTAATTGATTAGTATGAAGTATTTCTTAAGGATCATGTTATAACTCAATTAATTCAATCAGCATGTCATAGGTTAAATGCTGATTTTGTCAATCACATCAGAGTGTGCATAATTTTCCCATTAATGAAAAATTCCTCATTAATTTACAAAAATATTTTGCATGGGTGCACTGGTTATCCTTGCTAAGTAGAATATTTTTATATCCAATAGAATTAAAGTCCATCACTGTTGTGTGAGCAAACCAGTGTACCCAATTGAAAAAAAATATACTTTGTGAATTCTGAGAATCAAAGTGATGTGAATGTTTGGTCATTGTCAATTCAATTATCTACTTTAGATATCAGTTTAGTGTGGAGGGTTTGTTTGAACAATTCATGCAATTAGTTTCCCTCTCTAGGCACATTTCCATTTAGGCATTGTAACATATTAAACAGGCCATTAAAGTCAATATGAAACAATCACAGCATATCATGACAATAAAAGCCAAACTGTAATAGCACTAGGTTAGACATTCAACACGATCCACAGAAATGACACATCCAGGTGAGAAAGCTTACACATAGCAACAAGATTCCACGACTGACTGCATTTTGTAACATTCCGTCGAGTAGAACGCACACATCATATGATCTACTGCAGCACCACCTACCATCAAGCGTGATGCAGTCGAGATTCTCGGACCGCGCCATCTGTGTGCCAACCTCCATGCTCCGGCAGATGAGTGTCTTCCCAAAGACGTGCTTCATCGACTTGCCAAAGCGATCATCGTAACTCAACTTCTGTATCATGGGGATGGCGTCCTGCAAAGTCCATGATCATCATTTCTTAACTGTCAGGTATCAGATTGCAACTGGTCAAGGCGCGTTTTGACAGAGAAGTGACAGAAAAGAAACAGGGTGAAGAGAGTGAAGTGAAGGTAAGTAACAAAAAGAAGTGACAGATGAGTATCAAAGAGAAGTGACATTATCAGGGCAGGAAGGCATTGGCAAAGTGACAGAGTAATGGAGTAAAAATTAAAAGGTAACTTTTTGGGGGTAAAAAGTGCTTTGAACAGTCCCAGGGACTTTAAATCAAATTGTATCACTATAGTTGTTCTAACATCTTATAAACTATACACCTGTTCTAACATCTTATAAACTATACACCTGTTCTAACATCTTATAAACTATACACCTGTTCTAACATCTTATAAACTATACACGTGTTCTAACATCTTATAAACTATACACCTGTTCTAACATCTTATAAACTATACACCTGTTCTAACATCTTATAAACTATACACCTGTTCTAACATCGTATAAACTATACACCTGTTCTAACATCTTATAAACTATACACCTGTTCTAGCATCGTATAAACTATACACCTGTTCTAACATCTTATAAACTATACACCTGTTCTAACATCGTATAAACTATACACCTGTTCTAACATCTTATAAACTATACACCTGTTCTAACATCGTATAAACTATACACCTGTTCTAGCATCGTATAAACTATACACCTGTTCTAACATCTTATAAACTATACACCTGTTCTAACATCGTATAAACTATACACCTGTTCTAACATCGTATAAACTTTACACCTGTTCTAACATCTTCACCACAGCCCAAATGTGTTTCAATGGATCAAAGAAAGAAATATATACTTTGACTGTTCTCGGCTTGATTTGAATGTTTGGTGGTGAATATCATGCTTACAATGTATGCTGAGGGAATGTAATTTTATTGGTGTTAATCATATCCAATCACATGATCACGTGAACGCCTGACCGCAATCAACTTTGTCCAGATATTGAAAATTGTCAACAGCTGTTTGTGAACATGCTAAATGGCAGGGTTGATGTTCATAGAGATGCTGAATGGCAGGGTTGATGTTCATAGAGATGCTGAATGGCAGGGTTGATGTTCATAGAGATGCTGAATGGCATGGTTAATGTTCAGAGATGCTGAATGACAAGGCATCAAAATTTTAGAAAATAGTTTATACTATTTAATGCAACTTTACAAAAATGAAGCGAAAAAAGTGGATTGCTAAGTAAGACAAAACAAGACAATAAGATGATACAGAAGTGCAGAGGGGTTGTGACTTACGTTGGTCTCTGGGTACTCTGTCTCGCGTACGTCGAGTCGGTTGAGTGGCATAAACGTCACTTCTCCAGGGAGTCTCAGTCGGTTCATCTCAGACAACAACTTGGTTCCCGTCCGGTCCGTGTCAACGATGTGGTGAAACAGCCTGCACGCATGTTGCCATGGTTACTCGTCATAAACAAGACGGCACACCCATCCGATGGACAGGAAAGAATCAATACTTAATTTCACCTATTTTTAGTCTTACGAATGCCACTGATGGCAATTAGAGAATGAAAGTGTACACGGGTCATTCTATTTGGGACCATAGAAAGAGGGGTACGGCTGTGTGGCAGAATCCAGGGTTGTTTAGTAAAATATAATCACTTTACCATCACATGCACAAGGAACCATAAATCAGTGACCCCCAAATGTACCACTGGCATTAAGTATTCAATTTATTATTTATTAATTAGTTTAACAGTTGAGGGCAGAATACCACCAACACTGCAACGTACAAACGAAGGCCCGGGAGTTGTGGTTTGCCCCTATATCAGTAATATAATATAATACAATATGAAGAATAACAACTTACATGCTGATATTGCACAAAGATCCCCAGGGCTCAGAAGTGCATCAAAACCAAAGGGTTATAGGCAGTCTTAAATGGGCATAAAATGTTATTAAAGTTGTCAACAGTTGGATGAAGACACTGAGGAGGCGAGGAGGCTAAGCAAGATTAAAAAGATGCATGCAAACTCACCTGCCACCAGCAGTCACTTCTACCGCTGTGAAAAAAGTTCTGTCGCATTCAAAGTTCTCGATCAAGGTCCCATAATAACCATTGATGACTTCTGGGAACTTCTTTTGGTCGCGGAAGTATTGCAGCACTTTCTGGATGCTGTCAATGCCATTCAGTAGTGCCTAAACAGAATGTTAAAGTGCAAAGTGAAACTAGTCACAGAAGTTTATTTCTTTAATGGTACACAAGTGAAATATAGTAAAAAGGATTGCATTTAGGCCACACTATTGGTCCTAACATGCATCAGGCTATGGTTAAATATATGTATCATAATAATATATGGCATTTAAATTCATTATCTGCTAACTTTGGGTTCTGTAATATAAGTACAAAACAGCTATACTTCTTTTTATGGTCTATGTCTCTGGAACTTGCAAGATAAATATGTAGATGAGTTTTATACCACAGGCGCAAGGGTATCAGGAAACTTTTTAATCTAGATGGCAGCACCGATTGTAATATGGTGCCACTTTTAGCAGAATGTCTCCCGATTTAAATTATGAATTGAATGGTGCATTTTATGCAGAGTTGCTTAACATGCAATAACACCAGTTTGAATATGCTCTCTCATCTCATGTCACGGTTGTGGTTCACGTCTAAAAGTTTCAATTACATACTATCACAATTTAAACTTGATGCCACTAACCTTCTGTAATATGAACACTAATTATTTTACAATCTCATTCAAAACCACTTTCAAGAAAGGCTGGACGAGAAACTACTAAACAGAGTTTCATTTGCAAAGGATGTGTTGTACAATATAAAGAATGCACGTAGCACTTCTTTTTGAATCAAAGACGAGTTGCTCTCATTGGTCTCTGTTTTATTAACCCAGTAAACATTGTTTTAACTCAATTGTACACATTGTAGTACAAATAAATATATTATTATTATTATTGATAGTTTAATTGGAAGTTTGTTAGAAGCAAAAATTTAACTAATGAAAATAATATGAAAGTTTAAATGTGAATTTTAGTAAACCATGAAGTTATGGTAAAATGAAACTGTTTTAAGGAAAGTGAATGCATAAAATTAAGAGTGAAACTAGAACTGAATGGAGAAAGGTTAGTGACCTTGCCAGTGATAGACCGTAGAGCATGTTCTCTCTTACTCAGGTCGTCCCGTAGCTGAGCAATCTTCTGCTGCATCGCATTCTCCGTCCGCCACAACACACTGAAACCAGAGCCACAACACACTGGAACCAGAGCCACAACACACTGGAACCAGAGCCACAACACACTGGAACCAGAGCCACAACACACTGGAACCAGAGCCACAACACACTGGAACCAGTCATCAGTATCACTGTGGGATGCAGTAGTCTGGCACTTCTACCTGGTGTCTATGCCCAGGGAGGTAATGTTGGCACTACACAGCAGACAATGACACTGACGTCTGGAAGGCTGATTTTTTAAACGATTTTACGATGACATCATCAATCAACAGGTGCATCAAGGAAACATTTTTTTTATAGGCATTTGCCTACCATTAAATGTGTGGAATTTTTTTTTACTAATACCAAACCCAGATGAAAATATATTAGTTTGTTCTAGACATAGCACTCACTTCCTCTCGTTCTGCAGTGCATCTTTCTGTTTCTTCATCTCGTAGAAAGTCTTGTTGTTTGAATCAATGATCTCTTTGTGCTGCTCAATCTTCTCTGTCATCTCCTACAACACAGACAGGGCTGGTCTGACTGACACGGCTCAGAGGTAAACACGACAGGTACAGCGTAGCAGTTTTGGTCAAAGGTGAAGGACTGATTGTAGCTGTAGGGTGTATTCTTACTACTGGAGTCACAGAATACGGTAGTAGAGAGTACTTTCACATATTTTACTCATCTGTTGATTTATCATCTACAACATACATAGCGAAGGTAGCAACAACCATGTCACCAAATACTGTATAACTAGTGTCTAACTTAACAAAGGTGAATCTATAAAGAAAACAAGAAGTTTTTGCTCCCATTTTTTCAAACCAATCATGTTTTGATACAAAATAAATACAAGTCAAACAATTAATAACCTTAGTGCGCCTATAAAATCATCATCACGACTACAACATTTCAATGCACTCACGTTGATCTGCACTTCCAATGTCTCTGCCTTCTTCTGGTCATTCTCCAGGTCTTCCCGCAGTCTCCGGATCTGTTCATCCTTGTCCCGGATCGCCTTATTCAGTGACTTGAGCTCCTTGGTGATCCAGCGATCCCGACTCTCCTTCGACGTGAACTGGTTGCCGCGTCCCTGCTTCGCGTACAGCTCCTTGCGACGCTGCTCAGCCAGGGCCAACCTGCGACAGCAACCTCACTATTATGACCACAGCTCTGTACGCATCATTCAACCTCACTATGATGACCAGACCACAGCGCTGTACACAACAGACAACATCACTACCATGATCAGACCACATCCCTGCACACCCTAGTGCTATGTTTTGGTTAGGCTTCAATCTGACACACACCTAGTGACGTTTTCTGCCCGTTGCTGCTAAAGAAGTTTTGTTGAGTTGCAGACCAGCAGACATTGCCCGGCGTTGGATCAGCGACACGCACATATTATGTTTCTATATATTGTGTAAACATTCAGTTTTTTAATCAGTTGAACAACTGCTGTCCCAGACAAATCAACACGCGACTCAAGTTTTGTTGAGTTGCAGACCAGCAGACATTACATGACTGCTCCATTTTAAGTCAAATAAACACACGACTCGCAACAATAGTTTAGAAATGTACACCTAACATAAAGCAAGAAGGAAGACACTGACTGTTGGGCGGCTGTCTCCTCCCTCTTGTGCTGTTCCTGATAGAGAGGGTCTGTCGCGGCCAGCTGCTCACGTGTCTTCGTAATCTTTGTATTCAGTTTCTTCAAGTCTTCCTCTGCTTTTTTCTGTAGCATAAAACGTCAAACACTGAAATCTGTCGAATAAGGACCGCACCAAAGTTAGTTATACCCCGGTCCCTGGGACCACCAATATGATGCTGACTTTTTTGCTGAGTGCTGATGGGATTACAAATATCAAATTTAGAGGTATAAAAATCATTGTTATCATGATATATAGTATAAACTATATTTATTAGAACATTTGACCCCCTAAGTGTGTTTTAATGAACCACATATTTTAAGTGTGTCATGTGTCACTGGTAATATTTGTCTTTAAACAATGTAATGCTTTACTATTTTTTATCATTTATTGTTTTTTATGCCTCCAACTTCAACCTACAATATATTTTCAGGTAAAGTTTAATAAAGATATGCCTTGGTTATTTCATATATATATAATATATATATATAAATATGTGTGCGTGCATGCGTGCGTGCGTGCGTGCGTGCGTGTACTTTAAGTTTACGTTTTCAGTTACAAAAGTGCACCTATGCATATCCTAGTAGTATTTCTTTTAATTTTTACCTACTGTAAACATCAGTGACTACTGCTACAACGAGAACTGACCTTGGCGCTCTTGTCCCCGTCTATCTCTTCCTGCAGGTCTTTGATGTCGAGTTCGAGCTTGGCGCGTCGCTTCACCAGGTCCTGATGCTCCCCCAGAATCTGCTCCTTCTCATCAGCCAAACCCTGAACCTTCGTCTTCACGTCACGGATCACCTTGTTGATGTTCTGTACGGCAAACATCATCACACAACTGATATAAAATGTATGAGCAATTGTCAATTACATTAGTCACACATTTAATGCATCATTCACATATACATATATTTGTACCTTTCAAGGGGTATGTATTACTGTGCAAACGTGCAGGAGAAATTACATTCAATCGAAAAACCCTATAAATAGTACTACAGGACAAAGTGCAATCATTCATTCAATATCCATAACGCAGTGACCAAGCTTGTTGCCCTGTCTGAGAAGTCTCTCACCTTGATTTTATCACTGGCTTGCTGCTGGAGGTCGCGTAGTTTGTGTGTCTGAGCTCCGCTGTTCTCTCTCTTCTCTTGCAACTGTCATAAACAAACACACTTACGACTGGTGCAATATCTTCACATGTGCTGGAGGTGACTCAGTTGGTTTGTTGCTCGCTGTGTATGCTTTTGAAGTGTTAGTAGAAGGTGTCACCCCTCAGAGGGTGTGTGACGCAGACAGGAGGCCACAGCATGAAGGGGAATAAACCTGCTACACGGGGGGGCAAATAGAAAATACAATATCTGACAATCTGAAAAATGTTCACAAAGCTATAGTCACTTTGGAGTTGTCAGTTGAATACTGACCATCTGGGCACGTCTGCAATCAATAACAGCCACAATCCTGTGATAGGTGCTGGATGAAATATAAGTCTTAGTCATCAGTCATAGTCTATAACGGATTCTTACTAGTCTCATGACGGTGCTGCCACCTATAGTGGTGGTGCTGCCACCTATAGTGGTCAGGCATGAAGACATCCATGGATTACAGAAGAAACTTGACACAATATTTAAGCCCAGCTAGCCATGGACAGAGAAGAGCTCTTGAGGACAGATCATCTCACCTCTTCCAGTTTACGCCGGGTGTCCTTCAAGTCATGGTCATGAATGGTGTACTCCAGTGACCTGGAAACAGAGTAAAACATTAACACAGTAAGACAAACACTCCTAACTAACCTACTGTGTCACAATACAGAAAAGATCTAATATATTTCAAACATACTGTAAACTATGACACAAAAGCTAATAAATCACCTGGACAGCTAAAACAATGTTTATTCCTGATGGCCCCAAAAACTATGGCAAAATCCCAAACCCCTCAATGATATATTCAAGGTTAGCTTTACATGTCAAAAACCATGACAAATATGCAACATGTAATAAAAAATAATGCTAAAATCAGTGCAAAAACTCAACTTGTTTTTTAACGCATCTATTGTTTTTGTTTGAGACCCAGAAAAGATTGAGACCAAAACGACAGACTGTCACACTTGTCGTTACACGATACCTGCGCATCTTGTCCCACTTCTGGTATTCTTTGAGTTCTTCTTTCTCATCCTGAAGAGTTTCCAGTCTCTCGTCAATGTACTTGAGAAGGTCGTCAATCTTTTCTCGCTTACCCTCTGGCAAACACACATAGCGCACACTGAATAACTGCTTATAGATGTGTATTGTGCATCTTTATATGTATTTTATGCACATACATGCAAGTACAGCATAAAATAAATAAACTGGTATATACACATAGTGTGTGTGTGATTGTGTGTGCGCGCGTGTGCATTGGTGTACCTATATCATTATTAATGCTTCTAGCATGAATACCCATTTGTTACTATTCTTAAATCCATCATCAATAACACTATACTAAACAATAATACTTGTATTAATCAACTGTTATTTTACATGTCACTACAGAAGAAACTGCATAATGACCAGCGGTCACAGGAGAAAGGATGCGTTCTAATGACCAGTGTTCACAGGAGAAAGGATGCGTTCTAATGACCAGGTGCTCTTACCAGTTTCTCTCAGGATGGACTTGCTCTCTTCCTTACGCTCGTCATAGACACGAGTTCCGGCGACTTCCCGCAACAGCTTGAGACGGTGCGAGTCCGGCGCAGTCGCCATCTGGTTGATCTGTACAGAACCACACACACACTTAATATAAACTCTAAGCAAATCAGAAGCGAGTATTTGTATCATATCTTAGATGAAATTAGTTATTTTGTGAAACAAATTCAACATGCATGTGTGTGCGTGCATGCATATGTCATTTAACATGTAGTATTAAAGATTGATATTCAGAATTATTTTTTTTCAAGCAATTTTAAAGCTTTTTATTTAAAAATTATTTTTTTTATTAATTATATGCAATTAATTGGCCATAAAAATTAATCAAGATGCCATATGACCAGTTTAATTTTGTAATTTTTATATCTTATTATCTACATCATCTGGGCACACAATGAAACATCTATGATTACTTTTGATGGATACATTCCCAACGAGTATGTGCAATTGTGCATCCCACAGTTTTCCCTTTTATCCCTTGGGAAGGAGACACACTGACCTTCCCTTGTTTGACGATGTAATAAGGATTACTACGAGAGAAGCCAGCACTCTCTAGGAGGTTCATTACGTCCGTCTTCCTGCAGAAACACACAAGGTCAGATAGGAATACGTAGAGCCAGTTCTACACATCAGAGATGGGTTCTCTCTCAATTGAGAGAACCCAGGTTTGAATCCTCTTGCTACCGTCTTGAAGCTTTGGCAATTTCTTTATCACACAACTATCACCTGGCTACAGGCAAAGGTGGATATGTGAACAAATAGTCTTTGTTCAGTAATTGCAGCATGGCTGAATGCTTCCCAGAGAAGTTGAGATGGAACAGGTCTGCCAGGGAGTGAAGTGTAAAGTGCTTTCAGCAGTTCTGGACTGGACACCGCACTATATAAGAACGTTCCGTTATCTAAATAGAATTTAGGGTCGCTGGGGTGGCTATTATATGCTTGTCTTGAATTGATTAGTTTCAGTAGAATTTTTAAAGATAAATTAACATAAATTCTTCACAGATTATAGTTGAAATACTATATAATACACCAGATTAAAAAATTGGGAGTTTTTCATTTATTTGGTTATGTTACAAGGTTTTTAAAACATTTTTGTAAATGTTAAAAAATAGCCACTAAAAATGAAGTGTAATCGTTTTGAGACAATCCCCAAAGAAATAAATGACACATACATATAAGCATGACAGCGTAACTGATAACAGATTTTGGTTAACATAAACCAATTATGTCTGCTACACCACTGTGAATGAATTAAGCCAAAGTTGAATGACAGCCTAAAGCAGTAGTGTATTTTTGACACAAACCCTTCACCAATCTTACTTTACTGCCATATTACGTTGAGTGCACGTAAGACGCGTTCATATGCAAAATTGCAACATCGTGAGTGTTGTAGTTTTTTTCAAACAATATTTTAAACATCATTTCCTGGTTATTAATGAAAACACAATCTCAACAAATACTTGTTTTTGTGTTGAAATTTACGGTTTTTCACTGGCGTTTTATGTATTGTTGACAAAACATAATGGTCATTTGTAATATTCACGTCCCCTTAATTTGCCGCCACAATAGCCCTTGAATCTGTACTTGTATCGTGTTGTCGTCTATGGTATCAGGTTACGCCAGCCTTCTAACTAACAAGCGGCAGGGTGTGTACGGTCATTTTGATTGGCCCATTATCCCGCGGGGTCACCAGGTCACATATGGGTCTGCATTTCCATTCGTGTGAAAGGCACAATAAACTATGTTAACACTCACTGAATGCTGATATATGATGGTTTAACTACATGATTTAGTTAGGTAGATATAATACTGATGTGCACTAGCATTACAGTAACTAGACGATGAGGTCTGCTTTCACGGCGAACGAATATAGCTGGTTCAAACATCGTAGCGCACGCAGTCGTTACTATGGAAACATTGTCGCTTTTCCAGGAACTCAAGGGGATTTCCAAAAGGACTGCATTTTTTAAAGGATGAATTGGCAAAATATGATGTTAGAGCCGGGTGATTTTTTGTGGTGTGAACGTTTAGTTCAGTATATCCTAGCATGTTATGAAAAAAAATATAAATAAATCAACTTACACACTAGCTGCCCCAGCTACCTTAAGTAATCAACCAAAAACAGAGTATCTGGAGAAGTTGTTTCCGCCCTATGCTCCAGAAAGAAATACAATGCAGGCAGACAACCACTCCAAGTAGCATTTAGACGTGCAAGCATCGACCCACATTCTTAGACCTGCTGTATGTGCTGATGACTTACATCATACACATCTCGAAATGTTCTTCTGTGCAGTTTCCCCCAAAAAAATTATGAAAAGTTTACAGTTAACCAGCATAATCAATATCTTAACTAAATGAATTATTTAAAATAAACAACTAAAAACAACAGCATAAATACATCATAGAATGCTTTGAAAATAGAAGAAATGACAGTGACAGTCAGATAACTCACGTGACCATCTTCTTGTCAAGAAAGTATTGGTCCTTCTTGGAACCAATCACTCGTCGCAGTACAACCTCCTCCTTCTCAATCTACAACACACAAACACTCGTTGCAGTACAACCTCCTCCTCAATCTACAACACACAAACACCTCCAGTACAACCTCCTCCTCCTCAATCTACAACACACAAACACTCGTCGCAGTACAACCTCCTCCTTCTCAATCTACAACACACAAACACTCGTCGCAGTACAACCTCCTCCTCCTCAATCTACAACACACAAACACTCGTCGCAGTACAACCTCCTCCTTCTCAATCTACAACACACAAACACTTGTCGCAGTACAACCTCCTTCTCAATCTACAACACACAAACACTCGTCACAGTACAACCTCCTCCTCCTCAACCTCAGGTTAGAAAAGTAATGCAGCAAAACACCCCAAACTTCTTGCCATAAAATATACGAGCAACTTTCAACTGGCAAAGGAAAGCAATATGATGATGAGCTGCACACAAGTGAATTGTGGCCGATACATCTAGGAAAGTTGAGTTGATCGTGGAATGAGTTCTCAATGCATTCATCCATCCGTTGACAAATTTAACATTGTATATAACGACTTCCAGATTGCCTGGCCCTTTTGCTTTAATGCGTCTCTGAGCGCGGGTTTCTCAGGGTAGGTGCAATAGAAGTTTTCATATTATTATACTGAAACGACCATTTTCAGGATTACTTGCAAGGGCTATTGGCTGTCTGGAAAAGCTACAATTGATATAAGTGATATAATTCTAGAGTATTCACTCATAACAGCAACTGTGACTATTCTATCACTTACTGGTATCCGGTTATCTGAGTTGTCAAAGATAATCTCGACGAATGCAGATATGACACGCGGTCCTGTTCCTTCATGGAGCAATGCTTGTCTCTGTTCTTCCCGAAGGTGGGAAAACTCATCCGACAGCACAAACTGGATGGCTGGAAGGGAAAGTGGGAACCTGAGGTAAGTAATGTTATGAGGAATCAATGAAAGTAATGCTGACCAGTGTTCATTTAAACTTTACCCTTTACCATGCAATGTGTGTATGCCTCACCTTTTAACATGAAAATAACCCTTATGATATATAACCTTTGTCCAGTATCCCTACCTGAGGCTAAATCCTAGGGTTGTCTTTGCTTCCCCCTGTGACAAACTCAGATATATTTTACAATTGGATGGAATTGTACAATGCAACACTGTTTATTTCAATATTATGTTTTATGTAAGACAAGTGAAAACTAACTCTAGGCATACATACCATAGAAGAAGTTGCTCTTTCCCGAACCATTCCGACCCACTGAAACATGACGCGGATGCAACTTGAAATCTCTACTTAATCAACAGAGTATGATTAAAGTGATAAACAGCTGGCTCTGTTTAGGTGGCTCAATTAGCAGCATCAAGTCTGTAGATTGATACAGTTTGATATCCACGTTTAGCTGCCTACTTAATTGATCACTGATAAGTGCTTTGTCAAATGATTACAATTCTATTAATAATAGTAGAATATGGTATTTCATCAATACATTAGCTATTCCAAAAGCCAAACAACTTTGGTGGTAATCATGTGAGCAACTTGTATACATTTTAATAACAACATACCTATTGGGACAGGAAGGTTTTGTTAATCATATCTACGATAAGGCAAATATGATATAAACAACACACAACGATTCTATTTCACAGTATGGAGCTAAAGCAAAGATTTTATTTTATTATTACTACTACAACATACCAATGACATTATGGCGTGAACTGAACGGCTCCACAATCGTCTGGTCCCGGTAGCTTCGGAAGCCTTGAATGATCACCTACATCATACAAATGATCACTCAGAAAATGAACATTGATATCAGCAGGGTTAGCACATTTCTGACGAGACGGTGATTGCAGCGGTATTTACCGTCTCGTCAGAAATACCTTTCTCATGTCTAAAGCATGCCATTTTATTTAATGTGTAGACTGTAATTTATAAGCAATATATTACGTTGTAACCATTCATATGTTGTAACCATTCATATGTTGTAACCATTCATATGTTGTAACCATTCATATGCTGTAACCATTCATATGTTGTAACCATTCATATGTTGTAAACATTCATATGTTGCAACCATTCATATGTTGCAACCATTCATATGTTGCAACCATTCATATGTTGTAACCATTCATATGTTGCAACCATTCATATGCTGTACCCATTCATATGTTGCAACCATTCATATGTTGCAACCATTCATATGTTGTAACCATTCATATGCTGTACCCATTCATATGCTGTAACCATTCATATGCAAGTCCAACTTTTATCAGTGTATCATATTGTGTTAGAATTTGCTTGATTTGAAATAATTCTGGCTCTGTGTTTTCACAAGGACATGTGTCAGTCACAACTGGGAAGGCATGAAGGGAACTGGCTGCAGTGTCAGAGATGAGACACTGAGTTTCTGATGTGAGAAACCTGTTAAAAATTGGTTTCTGACACTGCCCTGTCAGAAATACCTTTCTGACTGTCAGAAAGTCAACCTTGGACACTGGTGATGTTTGCCTTTTGTGTGACTGGTGTCATTATAATGTGCATTTGTATTCTAAAAATTTTTCTCATGTCTGAGATCTGGCTGATACAAGGCTGGTTAGGAAAAAATTCCCAGGGAATCACTATTCGTCAAACATGTAGCGACATATTTATTGGGATATTTACTTAACTTAAATTCAAATAGGTCCCTACATTGGCTAACCTTTTTGTGGTGTACATGCTTTGTTGTATTAATGTAAAACATATCTTGGTTGTCTTAGAATCAGCCAGGCTTAAATTGGGTCAAGTGAGGTGGTCTGACAGTTAAGAGTATTGACAGAGCAAGACAAGATGTGCTGAGAATCTATAACTGAAGGGACAGGCATATACTGTTAAGTCAAGAATCTGAAGGATATAAAAAATTGCCTCAACCAGTACATCTGCTTAGATCACAACTTGAAGCATAGATGCATTGGACAGGATGTGTGAGAGTGTAGTGTTCAAGATATGGTCTGGAGGAATTCTGTGACGCTAGTTTTATAGTCAACAGAGGAGTTTCCACTACCTGTTTCTGCTACGTTTTGAGATCTTGCCAGATCTCACATCTCATATTAGATGTGTCATTAGTCTGATGTATTGGTCACTATGCATTGGTCAGTTGCCAATGGAAGTATAAATGTATGACAAAGTTAACTTTTTCAAAGAAAAATCATGAATAAACAAGTTTTTGAGACATATTTTGTTATAATAAAATACATTAATCACTAGATGGCAGCACCACCACGGCACATCGTTGTATTTAACGACTATGTTCACAAGCTAGTCAAAAACTCCTATGTGATCACGTGATAATGTAACCAGAAGTGAGGTGTGACACACTTTGATAACCAAATAGTTGACCCAACAGAAGACTGTCGTCCTAGTCTGACAGCTTCTACCGCAGGTGAGTCTTGTTTCATACTACCTACACAAGGACTGTACACAGGGACTGTATGTAAGCTGTATGAATCACACCAGCAATAGGAAGGATACCAATTAAGAAACATGTTCTACTGTACATAGTTGTATGCCCAGAAATAAATATTTTACAAGTTTCACTGTTGTTAGTAAGCTTTACATAACATACACAACTTACCAAAACATGGTGTCTTCTGATGTCTTCATTGATAAAAGAATAAATACATAAAATAAAAATTAAAAGTCTTGTCGTGTGCTACACCCTCGTGTAGGTAGTATAAACAAAGAACGTCACCTGCGATAGAAGCTGTCAGACTGGGACGATGGTCTTTTGTTTGGTCGACTATTTGGCTATCAAAGTGTGTCGCACCTCACTTCTGGTTACATTATCATGTGATCACATTATGAGTTTGTGGTTAGCTTGTGCATGCAGTAGTTGATTACCACTTGTAGAAATAAATACAAATATTTGATTTCTTTCTTTAACCCATTAGGCCACAGGATTTTATTAAAACATGCCACCATGTTCCCAGGATTTCGAGCGATTTTACCTCTGTGTTAAAAAATCTGTAGAAAAAACTATTCAATATTGACAATTACAAGTTGTGTTTATTTTGAAGAGTAGTAATTTCTCCACATGCATGTATACATAGAAATAGGATATATTAATAAAATGTTGACATTTGATAACAATTTGCAAAGACAAAATAGTACATTTGTTAAAATTTGAAAGTTGCGACTGACATTTGACAATGATCCCATGCTATAACCCTATGCAACTCAGCGAAGAAAATGTAGCTATATGTGTTAGCTTTGCACCACTGAAAACACTATCAAATTCTGACGGTTATTTTTTAAAGTTACACCATATTTTATCATGACAAATATAGAAATAAAATTTTTCGAGATAATGTGAACAAAACTGATGAAAATCAAGATTTCCGAAAGGGCAACACATGCACGTAACGAGCTGTTGTTGTTGTAAAATGTATCTGCTAGGGTGTGGCAAAATTTGGTAGCGTTTAGTTCAGTAGGTATTTGCCAGGATTTTTTTTAATAGAGGGTCCTGTATGCGGCTGGCGGCGGCCGTTCCAGGACTGCACAGAGCGGCCGGCCGCGGCCGTTGTGGGGTCTAATCAGTTAATAAAGAAATAATCTTTATAATACTGTAGATGCCCCTGAGTATTGAGGAATAAACTCTACATATGTGTAATCAAAATAAGGCATAGTGAAAGTTTATTCATTGGGACATTTGTTTGTGGTTGTAGTACTCAGATTACACACTGCAAAGGCAAAGCCCAGATACGGGTGCTGAAAGGTGAGTGGGGGCATTCCATGTTGCATACACTAATTATTCATTAGGGTACACGGGCCCAAGTTGACTCATTTCGTCCGTGGACCCATACACGGCGCTGGCGGTTATCATCGTCATATATTCTCATTCTGACTGCACTTTTTGTTTCAATGTGTGGACCTGCTTTGACTTTGTGAATAGTTTGTTGATAAATAACTGGGTCTCAAGTCTCAATAACTATGCAATAACCATCCATTTATATCCTGATGCATCGAGAAACAATAGTTTCTGTAGGTGTATCGTGACAACGATATCACGCTTTCACATCTCTGATTGAATGAAGCTGATTTTTCGCCGAACCGGCGATAATTTTGCGTCAGTAGCGAGGGTTTGCGAAGTGGATGAAATTGTTTAAATACAAAAACAGCATATTAATATTGCATGTTCAACAATAATTAAATATGTACTTGCCTGCTTGATGTGCATTGTGACTCATTCACCTGTCGTAAGGCATCGAATATAAGAATGCTACAGATGTGTTGCGAATAAAGTAAGGTTGTTTTCAAACCAACAAAAGCTCAATTTGTAACAAAATATGGCGCTAAATTTGCTAGGTCGCATACACCATTTACACACTAAACATGTTTCAATATAAATATTAACAGCAATGTCGTATCTTTGTGAATGACACGTATTAGAACATCCCGAATATAATTTGAGAAATCAGTTTATCGCTGTCGTTTGATTATCTTTACGTTTCCTAATAGATGTAGTGCATATTGTTATTGCCGTTTGTGGCTAATTGCTGTTTTGTCGCCATCTGGTGGTTAATTCTGTCAAAATCACCCTTAGCATCGCCCTCTGTCGGATATTCTGTGTGTCTGGTCGATTAAAGATCCCTCCTCAATTCGATTTTTTTCGTCCTGTTTCAGATTAATTTCGCGAAAAAATTAACCTGCCTAGAATCCAATACAACATACTACCTCATTTGTACATATATGTTTTAGTGAAATCATTGGACAAACCATTAAATTTTTGTTTACTGGATGTAGCCAAAAATCGGTAAGTGGTGCTGCTCTACAGACTAAAATTATGGCCATCCACTTTTGCATTGCCTACTTTTGCAAGCTGTTTTAACAATCAAAGCAAGATGGTTTTAGCCAAATTTCGTACTGTTTTATTAATCGGACTGCACATATTACAATAATCCATTCTTGATTCATTCACTTGATTCATGATGCCCTAACTCAATTGAGGTGGGAATTTTAATTGTATTTATCAATATTCCGACTACATAGATATTATATTATAGAATGAAACGTTGATGACAAAACAGATGCAGTGATGGAGATACATTGTATTCAGGTAGCTGCAGTTTGCCCAAGAATGGGCTACTTGGATTCAAGGCTGCAAGATTATGCACATTAATATTTTCTGTGAGATAGCTGTATTCGTCTATGTGACAAGGTACTACCACTTTGTAGGTAGACTCATGCTACAACAAGAGATAACAGAAACTACATCATGTTGTACATTGTTTTCCAGACACGTGTCCAGTTGTGTTTCCACATGTTCAGCCATCTCAATGATCATGACATCATGTGGTGACAGTCTAGGCCTTAATAATTATATTAATAATGCAGGTTTATCAATTAATGAAGGTGCATTAAAATATTATGTAAATTCAAACGCATGTGTTATTACACTGTAATGTTAATACATCTGCAAATTTACTGATGTTTTCATAGAATATTTGTTGTCTTGGTTTTGAGATATAGGCCTATACATATATGCCATTCGAAGATGCCTTCTTGAATACTATATTTTACAAGAAAGTTGACATAGACCAAATTTATTTGGGGATTACAGCACGTGATTATGCTCTCTGAAGACGGTTACTTGGACAAATAGCTGTTTCATGTTTTCATATCAACTAAAAATGTGTTTTTTCTAGAGCCTATAAAAGAGGGAAGTCAAACTTCTTTTACAACATGTATACACCTTTTATCCTCTGTGTAGTTCAAATACTGGGATATGTATCTTTAAATGTTATTACCTACATATATAATTAAACTAAACATCTGCAAGCTATAATTTGAGGGACAAAACATCCAGTAAAATTGTGTTTAATCAGAATGCCACATTGATTTCAAAGATGTTTTTCTTGATCTCCATGCACTTATACTATGTGAGGAACAACTGAGAAATGATACTGAATTGTGTGTAAAGATTTTTATGTTGAGTGCTACAACCGATGTGTGACCATGGCGATGACAATGTTGATCAGCCTCACGTCATTTAATAATCACAATTGTCATAGCAGTAAACAATTCAACACCCCCACCTCAGATTCCGCTATACACAGGGCAGTTTATCGCTCAGTTTGGCAATCCAGGTACACAAGTACACTTACGTTCAATTTACACAGTAAACTGCAGCTAATTACATAAAAATGGACACCAAACATTGAAACGGTTAGGATCAATCAAATCGGTCTAACAGAACACTGTCCCAAGGTCACTGATCAAAACCCTGGCAAACATGAGCTTCTCATGAATCACATTATGCATTGGTTCTGTCAACTCTATGTACACCTGGCAATGTTTTTCCAACTCTTAAATACAAACAATTGAATCACCACTCATGATAAAAACATACGCCTGCTACAATAAAATTTACACGTTTCTCACACACATATCCAGCACCAGTGAACACCACCAATGTCAGTGTTTGTGAGAACACCACCTGTTTCTCACACACATATCACCTGTGAACACCACCAATGTCAGTGTTTGTGAGAACACCACCTGTTTCTCACACACATATCCAGTACCAGTGAACACCACCAATGTCAGTGTTTGTGAGAACACCACTTGTTTCTTACAGTCTCAACTGCAGATGTCTCTACTTCAAGTGAAACTGTGTCACCCAACGCGACCAGACAATCATACACATGTCATCTGAAAATGACTTGATTATTGCCTATTATCTACATCACACAACCAAATATCCCACATTCAATGAGGACATTAATGTTCTGTTAAGACCTCACTGAGGTACTACAGTATGTGGCTTTATCAACAGATATGATGTGCTAACTTCAGATGACAAAGGTAACAGAAACCAAAGCTACAATGAAGACAAGTTCAACAATAAACACCATGCTAATTATAAAATCCCAACTCAGAATCTCAAAGTAGGCCATAGCCTCACGCAGAGCTTCAAGGTTATTCTTCATGCACAACTCTTCGACAGGAGACGTTCACATTTATCGAATAACTGCTGATATCAAAATCTGATGAACAACAACAACATCAATAACTTAATTACTGGTATCTAAAGTTGTCACCATGGAATGTTTATATTGCTAGCTACAGATGTTTAACTGGTAATTTAAAAGTCATGTCCTATGGACTCATCACGCCAGTGCACAGTGATTCAGTCGGTTCTTAGCTGTTGAAATAGACTTCTTGAAAGTATCTAATGGGTTAAATGAAAATTTCACAAAAATTAACATCTATTCCCAAAAAATTACATCAAGAACATTTAATTATGCATATCAATCACTGAAGTACTGTTAACAAGAATTAACAATACTTTATTCCATATCTGTTGATATATAACATTTTGATAATTATTTTACTGACATTTCACATGGCAACAATTCTTAAAAGTTTAAAAAAGAAATACAAAACTCAGTGACCTGCTATAAATTATTTTGGAATGTTACATGTCATATTGGTATATCTATTTTCGGTAGGCCCACAAAGTATATTTTGGGTAGGCCCACAAAGTATATTTTCGGTAGGCCTACAAAGTATATTTTCGGTAGGCCCACAAAGTATATTTTGGGTAGGCCAACAAAGTATATTTTGGGTAGGCCAACAAAGTATATTTTCGGTAGGCCCACTAAGTATATTCACTAACCAGAGCAAACACCATCTCCAATTTTTACTTTCCCTGTGTGTGGTTTCATCTAAGACCACTCGACAACAAATTGTATTCCAAGTTTATCTTGGCATAGTTTAGTTGAATTAACCAACTAGGGATGTTAACTTTACAAATCAATAACCATCTTCCATACTTAGGAACAATCAGGATGTGCAGCACTTTTAAAAATTTCACCGATCTTTACAACATTCCAAAACACCTGGCACTTGATTAAATTTCTTACCTTGACATTCATAATTTTTTGTAATGAATCCCGACTCTCCTGTGGACAATGCCTTGTTGCAATGACATTTCACAGGCCCAAAGTTTGAAATAATCATGATAAAATATATAAGTAATCAGCTGCCTCAGTGCCTTAAATGAGTAGCTTCATCTACATTCACCATCCGTGGAATGTCATTAGTGGATGTGGTATCATAACTTACACAAGGATTGGAATGACGAGACTATGAATTACATATGAGATAAGAATAAACATGAATGTCTTCATCATGCTACTGTCAGATTTTCTGATTAACCATGTTTTTATTATTGTCCCATTAAATAACGGTCAAAGAGGTCCACTCATGTGGATGCATTGACAACTCACACACATGAAAGTATAGATGCTGCCCTACAATACTGACCTGTCACAGAGAATTTGCAATTTACAAAAACTAAACATTTGATTCTGCCAGCAGGTTTCTCCACTGTCAGCCTTGTTGCAAGGGTATCAGCTCACATCACTTGAGTATCACATGACTGTTAAGACGATATTTTAGAAACTGCAGTAGTTCCAAACCTGGCAGTACATGTTCAGACAGTTGGTTCGTCTCTATGAATCCTACACACCTAGACAGTAGGGCAGGAAAAATAAGTGCCATTTATCATTAAGTAGACGTTAAATTGGCTATGTGCATGTTTGTGGTGTTTTCAGTGACCCAGTAGTTAAAGGAAAGAGCTTGACAGAGCAACTATTAGACGCCACGTAGCAGCGGTACAGAGAAACCCTCGACTTTCTGACATGGCAACAACAGCCACATGTTACACCCCAATCAGCGAGGAAGACATCTGTGTGTGTACTACCAGGTTCTTACTGGAATCTCATCCTATTCCCTGTGGCTAAGCAGCAACCTTTCCTTCGCTCTGGGAACGTTAATGTGGTGTTTGACTATGTACACGCCAACGTTCATTGCGCAAGTTCTATCCATCACATGACTTGGCTAGACACGGATATTATTGCCACCCGCTGGCTCTGACTTTGCTACTCTCACTGGAGCTAAATGTACAACTTTTGAAAATAGAGTCCTGAGATACCACCGATGCATCATCCTTGGATGCAACACCAGGGTGCGCTGTTGTATGTCGCGCATACTGGTGCTGCCACCAATGATCACAACGAGGAGGGTGACACATGGCAGCGTGACTGGTCCCGCTGGCTCACAAATGGCGTGCCACAACAGAATCTCACTTGGTAAACGTTCCAAGGCTGCTGAAAGCCTGATTCGAACGTTGTTCAAATGATGCTGTTCTCATCATTGGCATACCTCGCTGCTGCATAGAGGGTGCCATTTGTTGTCCTGGCGACATCATTCCCATCATTCCCTGGGCTGGCATTCCCATCATGCCTACAACACAATATAATTTTTTTTATTTTAAGTCCTTCATTTCTCTGGTCCTTCACTGTTCAGATAACAGTTTCAAGAGGCTTTTTAGATTAATGGGATACTAAATTTTTTTAACACTTACTATCTTGCTTCTGCTTTCATGAACTGATTTAAGACTTTTGTTGCACTCTTTAACAGATGATTCAACACACTTAATAATTGCAAACATCTAGTGTTTGGCTTGCTATGATCTGTGTGCTTGATTTCCTCATTGGACAGACAAACACGCTATATCATGAGAGCCGATTTATGCATTTCAGACATACAATTACTAACTTTTAATGACTAGAAACCTTAGTCGTTCGTGCTAGATTCTTTTTGTCAGATTGTGGTGAAATACTGGACTCATGTCTGCAGAAGCACTTTTAAATGAGGTTAGGGCTACAGCCACTACAGCACAGCTCAAGGCTCAGATAATACTTGAGCCAACGTTTTTATAATGTTGGAAAACAATAAATACTGCTTATTTGTGCATTAGTAGCACACAACGTATGCATCTGCTAACTGATCTACATTGATAATATAAAATCATTATTTTACAACTACAGAAATATGGCAAAAATATACCAGCAAAAACATTCTGCAGACAGTGCCGAGCAAACAACAGAACCATAATAGACAGTCTTCTGTGGTCACCCACTGATGTACCTACCCATGGCTGGCTGGTTCATTGACATGTTCCCCATGCCGGCTGTGACTTGCTGCATGCCAACCACACCAGGTTGCTGTGCCGGCATGCCACCCATCATGATTGGCTGCTGCACTGGCATACTACCCATCACTGGCCCGCCAACTGTAAGCAGAGATCATAATTTGGTTGTTGTACAAACACTAGTTGATACAGCGACTCAGGCAAGGGTAGGGCATGTGATTCAAGTACCTTGCCAGTGTACCAACATCCCATATGACAATCCTGGAAAATTACTTCTTACCTTTATCTGTTGTTTGAATTATAGATAATCATGGTTACACAGACGGCTGTCACCATCACACATCTCTTTCATCATAGGTGTTACATGTATAGAATGTTGGTTTGGCTCTCACAGGAAGTAAAGATACAATATACAATTTACTCTCGTTTAGGAGATGGCTATTTGTGTATACTTGGATTGAGTGGAATGGAGGTCACAACTACTGTTTATGCTAATTAATACTAATCAGGTAATTGCTTACAATAACTCTTATTATAACCGCAATCTCTGTCAGATCAGGTGTGTAACAATCTCTGTCTGATAAGGTGTGTAACAATCTCTATCTGATCAGGTGTAACAATCTCTGTCTGATAAGGTGTGTAACAATCTCTGTCTGATCAGGTGTATAACAATCTCTGTCTGGTCAGGTGTGTAACAAACACAGGTCTACTGAGTATTTTCATATTTTCAGGATTTTGTTAAACATTCTTCAGGATTGCTTCATTTTATAATACAACATTTCTTATCATATCTAAACATGTTTATTACCTGTACATACTTTTGCCTACTTTATCAATATGGCTTCTTCTGTACAAGAATGACAACGCCCTCACCTGTTGCCCCCATGGCGGGACCTGCCTGCCCCATACGTTGCTGCTGCAGCTCATAGATGCTTGGGGCATTTGACTTCTGCATCTTGCCGAGGGGACTGAGGTTGTCCAGTGAAATATCCACGGAGGTGTTGCTCCATGTATTCGGCATCTAGACAATCACACACAAGTAACACCAGTCAGGTACTTGGTCCCACCGCTGGGAGAGATGCCAAGTAAGGAAGTAGCTAATTTTACTAACAGGAACAAGATGGCAGATTTTTTTTATCTACCTTACACTGGATACTAATCAAATCAAAATGCAAGTCATATAGTTAAATAGTTTCATATTATTGCACTGATCAACAAATGTTTATGTAACATGACCTAAAATTCAGCATAATTTGTTTAAATGATAAGCATTTGTCAAAAAAGCACATGTATGTTGCTTCTACCAGAGCGTGTTTGTGTTCCAGTATGCACGCAACAGCTGCCATGGGGAAAATATGCTCATAACCAACAACAGTGCTCAAGCTGGAAAACATTCAGACAGGTACTTGTAAATAATCAAGACTCATACCACAGTAATTTGACACAGACCTATCTACATCAATACAGGCTTCTAAACATGCAGCAGTTGGATTTGTTAACAAGTACAAGCTAAGTAACAGCAGAGAAACCAAAATGAAAGCGATTTCTTTAAAGGAAACCAAAAGGACCTCTAATCAACACCGTACATACCTTAGACGGGGTGGTTGACACAGTTGGTGTTGTGGTGGCTGAGGAGGGGTTAAGAACCCCACTAGTGGGTGTCATTGGTGCAGCTAGGGGTGTGGATGTGGGCTGGCAATAAGAGAAATAATTTCAAATAAAAAGCACCAAACACCAGTACTAATAATAAAATGTTCACTACATCTGTAAAGTACCCATAATTGTTCATGTTGGGAGTACCTTGGTGTAGGTATTCGTAGATAGTCAAGTCATCTTACTCGAATACTCAGCAACATCTTCAGCAACAGATTAAGAAACTAGCAGCATTTGTATGATGCCGGACAAATGTTTAAATTACATCAACTGTGTGTCTACTGATGGTGCACCAGTTATCACTGTTAACGGAGGTTTGGTCGAATGTATGGTAATAAAGATGATTTTGTTTATAATGACTCTCTTCATATCAGTGCTTTTAACTTCACAAACAAAACCAAAATGGCATGATGACAGATAATACACACACAGATAGCTGATGGCTGGCTAACTAAATATTAACTGTAGGTGCAGGATTACCAGTCCACTGTTACTTTATATGCTTATGGTGATGCTTGAAACTGATGCCATGCAGAGCCATAGCGGCTGTATGGCATAACCTTCTAAGGGACGGTGGGACACCACAGATTTGCAGGCAATACGACACTGAGTTGAAAAAAAACCAGGCCAATCACTGAGATGTGCACGTACAACTGATTGATGTAACAAATCTATGTTCAGTGTGAATAGTCACCGTCCAGGATACCCGTGTTTCTGGATCTCGTGGCAGAAATAATGTGTGATTTTGTATTGTTTGTGGGGTTGTTTTGTTGCTTCATATCCAGCCAGACAAGATCGAGCTGTGATACCGTTCCAGCAGACAGATGGCCTTGACTGACAACATCCAGCTGTGATACCGTCCCAGCAGACAGATGGCCCTGACTGACAACATCCAGCTGTGATACCGTTCCAGCAGACAGATGGCCCTGGCTGACAACATCCAGCTGTGATACCGTTCCAGCAGACAGATGGCCCTGACTGACAACATCCAGCTGTGATACCACCCCAGCTGACAGATGGCCCTGGCTGACAACATCCAGCTGTGATACCGTCCCAGCAGACAGATGGCCCTGACTGACAACATCCAGCTGTGATACCATCCCAGCAGACAGAAGGCCCTGACTGACAACATCCAGCATGGCATGATACCGTCCCAGCTGACAACATCCAGCTGTGATACCGTCCCAGCAGACAGATGGCCCTGACTGACAACATCCAGCTGTGATACCGCCCCAGCAGACAGATGGCCCTGACTGACAACATCCAGCTGTGATACCGCCCCAGCAGAGAGACGGCCCTGACTGACAACATCCAGCTGTGATACCGTCCCAGCAGACAGATGGCCCTGACTGACAACATCCAGCTGTGATACCGCCCCAGCAGAGAGACGGCCCTGACTGACAACATCCAGCTGTGATACCGTCCCAGCAGACAGATGGCCCTGACTGACAACATCCAGCATGGCATGATACCGTCCCAGCTGACAACGGCCCTGACTGACATCCAGCTGTGATAATGTCCCTGCAGACAGGTGGATAACGTCCAAGGAGACAGACGGCCCTCCTGGCTGACATAATGTCACCTGGCTGATATAATGTCATGTCAGCTGTGCTCAGATGAAAAGTAGATCGAGCTAGTTGTCCAGATAACATTTGTTCAGTTCTCAGCCCAGAAACTGTAGACATTCGGACTGGAGATGCAGGACGACGCTACACCACAGAGTACTTCTGTGGAAACTTCTTCTTAAGTGCGACTGTATTACAGCTGAATACACAGCAACGCCAGTTGGCATTATTTTTTCAGTACATTTCACATATTGGCCTGCTACTGAAAATAACGCTAACACAGTTGAGCGTGCTGTGAAATCTCAACAAAGCAACCCAACTTCCCACAAACACTCATTCTGATAGCGAGGCTCGTGCTACTTCACAACTGTCAATCAACTGTTTGTGGGCGGGGTTTCATTATACCAGACGGTGACTATTGTGTGGTTTCAATTACATGATATCCCAGCCACCTTAGAGAGGCCTTCAAACCCTTCCACAATACATACCTTAGATGGGGTGGTTGACATTGTTGGTGCCATGCTAGTGGGGTTAAGAACCCCACTAGTGGGTGCCATGGGAGCAGCTAGGGGTGCGGACATTGGCTGGCAATAAGAAAAACAAAATGAACTGAAAACACAAAATATCAGACCAACTGCAATTTCCACTGCACATCTAAAGACTGACTTAGCAGTTGAGATGATTAAATGTAGATTGATCGATTCTATATAAATATGTAACTCGTACATAATATCCTTATGTAAAATTCCAAAGGTTGCTGATGAATTTTTGACAAATACACCTTATCAAAGTTTACTTCCTCAGTTTGTGCAGTTACAGCTCAAGAGTGCAGTGAAAAATTACAACATCGACAAACAACATGAACCACAAAGAGGCATCACTTAACAAGTACCAAAATAACACAACTGTTACTCACTAAAAAGCCAATACCAATCGACACATGAACCACAAAGACGACACAACTAACACTGACAGTGGTAGTTACCTGCATGGGTACCTGTCATACAGGTGACACATCTGTGGGAAAGTCACTCTAGTAGACGCATTCCCACTCGTGCCTATATGGCTGGGGTCACTCTAACATATTTTATTATTTAGCTATTGGGATAATAGGATTATTTTTGTTAGTCAACTTACTTTTCCAGCTAAATTGGCTACAGTTTTTCTGCTTTTTTAGCCAAACTTTTAATACTTTCTTAGTCATTGGTGAATGATTAGTGTGAACCTAGAGTGTCAAGCCTGTTTCAGATCAGTCTCTCACACATGTATTATGGGAGGAGTTTTAGCCTAATTTCAATTTTGAAATGATAAACACAGCTCCCACAGGAAGTGAAAGGCTGTTCAGACAAATTTGCACCTGGTATGAATACTTGCATTTTGTTACATGACAACATTTTGGGGATAAACACACCATGTTTGCATGTACAAAAAAACACCCATGTAGACAACTACCTCATCAGCCCAACTAACACCACATCAACAAACCCCCTCACTCACCTGCATGCCCATCGGGCTCATGCCCATCATGGGCATCTGTTGCATATTGGGCATGCCCATCATGCCCTGTGGTGGCATGCCTGCCATGGTGGGCTGCTGTGACATCATCATGACTTGCTGCGGAGGCATCATAGGGTTAACAGGCTGGAGGGAAGGCATTCCCTGCTGTGGGGAGGCCATCATCTGTTGGCCGACAGGCTGCAGGGAAGGCATTGCTGGCATGGCGAGGTCAGCCAGCAAGTCCACGTTACTCTGTGGTGCCGCTGTTGGCACCGCTGCTGGTTGTGGTGCTAGTGACGTCGCTGCCGGTATGGATGCAAAGTCCCCAAAGTCTCCTGTGGCGCTACTACAAGACACAAACATCAAAGATACACTAACTGAAGACACAAACATCAAGGATACACTACCTGCAAAGTGAAACACACAAGTATTTATATATATATATATATATATATATATATATATATATATATATATATATATGAAATGCATAGGTTTCATTTCCACAAAATGTTCACTCTATAATGTAATTATTATGAAACAACACAAGATTATAAGCATAATTATGTGCATATTTATTTATGTATTATTTTATTGTAAAGCATATTGATTAGTCTACTCAGTAGTGTGCGCTATAAAATAACCAAAATTACTTTATTAATAAGCTATAAACAAGTGAAACATGAAATGATTGAGTTCATCCAATTTGTCTATTGCCATGATAATAACATGTCAGGTTTGTGATGCTTAATTATTTCATGTTATTGCATTCTGATGTTGCAGTGAGTTAGGGAAGCACCAAACACTAGCAGCATACTTCAAATAGAGCATCAACATAAGAATGAAAATAAAATGTTCTTCACTCAATAATATTGTTAAAAATGTGTGACCCCTTGTTTTTTAATAGCTTCTGCCTGGCTTAATGACATATACAGTTTTAAACAACACAATGTAATATAAATAACTGTGGCACCAACAAGCCTGATAACAACACCAACCTCTGTGACGTCTCTTTTGAAGGGAACTTAGAAAAATCAGCAAATCCATCTTGGCTGCAAAAGGAGTAGACAGTATTCGGTAAGGAAGGAATGTCAAGCTGGCATAGTGACTAACAACACTTTAGGGTATAGAAACGAATTGGGGGCGGAGTCACAACAACATGACTAAATTATTAAAATGTAGTGGTGATGGACATGTGACCAGACACAACTTGGCCTAAGCTTCCTTGACCAATCTCAGTGGTCACTGTTTCCTGTCTACTCTGCCACTGGAATCCAAGGCCCGGCAAGGCTCTGTGATTGTTGTTCCATGCATAGAAAACATGACACAACGAATAATAACAATTGCATGTGAGATGCTGTTTGTTAGAATAGAATGTTTACAAGTTACCATAAATCATTGTCTTCAGAATTTTCAAATTAGAAAGCTAAATATACGCAATCGGTAGGATGGCAAGATAATCTTAGAAAATGTCAAGTTGGAAGTTGGAGATTCCCAGTTAAATCAGGAGAGTTTCAATCTGTGCATACAGTTTGTGTAGCTATCTTAAACGTGACAGTCACACTGACTCACCCACTGTTTGAAGTAGGACACTGTGAAAAATCTCCAAATTCTCCATTGGCCTTTGCTGCAACAAACACAACATCATAGGAAAAAGGCACACTAACCAGAACCAACTAAGTTCACAAGTAGACTACCTTGGCACCCAAAATGTTAGATCTAACCAGGACAAACTTCCTGCATGTACACAAAGCATTCCTAGGAAGGAGCCCTGCAGCTAATGAAGCTACATTAGTTACATTTCTTTATGTAAATGATGCATAGTTCTGTCGTCATTTCTGTAGACAAACAACAAGTCAGCCACTAGTAAATGAAGTAGTGTTTAATTTTGACCCATAATAAATATAAGTGAACTGACCCAAACTCTACCTGTTCTTGCAGAGAACAAGTGGGCATTTAGAACCACCACTATTTCTTCCAGGCCAAAAACAAACACTGGTAACAACATAACTGTCCTTGTAACTACTATGTATATCACTGTTGAAGAGTCAGAATGGTCCATTTTGATCTGCACCATGTAGTTAGTTGGGGACAGATCAGTTTCACTTCCTGGTTCATGGCATACGAATAGTGATTTTGAGGTGGTGCCTTTGGCAATTTCTTGCTGCCTGTAAAATTATTTTTGAACAGGGACATGGTCATATTTGAGGGCTACAACACTTATGCTATGCCCAGATTACATTTTTTAGTGGTGGCTGTCAACTTATGCGTGTATCAGTGACTGTAGGATTCCTTGTGTCAGTAACCGTAGGATCCCTTGTGTCAGTAACTGTAGGATCCCTTGTGTCAGTAACCATAGGATCCCTTGTGTCAGTAACTGTAGGATCCCTTGCACATGAAGACATGATGTAGTTGTTTTGGCATTATTTGATGAGGAGCATCTTTATGTCGATTTTCTGCAGAAACTGGGGTTGACGAATTTTGTCCAGCAAGTTGATGAAATAACATATATTAACATAGTAGATTTTCAATATATTAAAGATATAAATTTGCAAACAGCATTAGACAACGTTAATATTGTCACCAGTGGAAAATAAATAGTGAACAGTTGGATTTGGGTGTTATACTAACTTCTAACACACGAAAATTACTTTGATTGTTTTGGTTCCTCGATAGATAGGTTGAGGTTGTTGAAGAATCAAAACAACAAACACAAATTTTTCGGTGTTCAAAGTTAATCTAATAGACACATCACGATGCAACATATCCAGCCTTCACTTCAGTCCACATCCCTCCTTCACTTCAGTCCACATCCCTCCTTCACTTCAGTCCACATCCCTCCTTCACTTCTGCCCACATCCCCGTACTTCATATGCTTACCTTCACCCTGTCGGGGATTGAAGTCGGCAAAATCACCATTTGCGCTAGTTTTGTTTGTCGGCGAAGCAAAGCCGCCTAATAGGTCAGGATTGTCCTGCTGTGGTTGTTTTGATGGCGACACTCTACTCGAAGCTGCTGTGACTTCACTGCGAGACGTCTGACTCTGTCAAACAATCAGTAATTATAATAATATTACGAACAGAAACAAAGGATAAACAACACAAAAAATATCATGTGATAACCAAATGGCGCAAGGCCTCAAGAGAAACATTAAAATGTTTTTTTAATACTCCACACAGTGAATTTCTAACAGCAACTTAGGATGAATCCAGGGAAAACATGATTTGCCAACAAGGTATGATAGATCATAACAACAAGTAAAATCAGAGAGCAAGAAAACATTAATATAGCGACAGCCAGGCTGTGTTATTGATACACACAAGAAAACAGTTGCCTACATCTAACTATCCCTACAATGACCGTGGTGTACTCGGCCAGTGTTCATATGCCACAGTGCCCAATCCAATAACAACAAACATAATCACAATACCTTAGAAATATCACATAATGTAGATAAAAAACATGACAAGAGCACACCATTACCGTGCTCAATGTTCCGTTTAGAGATTCCACGTTGTATTTGCATGGCAGTAAACAGACAACTGGACATCCAGACCCTTCATAACATGACATAACGAGCAGTTATTTTCCAGGTGCCAATATTTCACTTCATGCCTTTGTGAAAAGGTGAATGAATTGAAGGCAAACATAGTTTCTTGTAATAACATTCCTTTCATGTCTTCTGTGCTATGAAAATTGCATCAATCAGATTAATTTACTGTGGCTTAAGTCTAATATTCACTGAATAAACATCAACTACTTGAACTGAACCATGTGAATGATGCTCAATTGTTGTAAACATGTCATTCATCTAAAGAGGTCAGACCACAGTTGAACTTCCAGTTTATTGTTTCACACGAATATATGGCATATTAAATTGTGATACGCGAAATTTTGAAAATCATACGATGTGATATAAATGAGCAGGCATATTCTCAGGTTTGTTTTTTGTTTGTAGAAATTATTGTCTGTGAAATAGTGCATTTTTTTTGGAGTTTAATAGGTGGAGGTATTTGTGGGAACTTTTAACGGGCATCGCATACAGGTGTTTAGAAACAGCTGGTTTTGTGATTTTGACAAAACTTGGTCAGCATGTCAATGAGATGATGGCTGTTGCTGCGAAAAAATTTCTGAATTTTTGATGGGCCAAAATAATGAGACAAAACATTAGCATGGCCACCAGGGCAATGTTGCACTGTGGTCTGAACTCTAAAATACCTCAAAACTTACATAAAGAAACCTTGCCTCATACACAGAATAACGCAGTTTGAAATGAATGTAAAAATACATTTTAGGATTTCTATCTGTCCTAGATTCAGGTATGTATGTGGTCACTGACCTTTGAGTCTCCATCCCTGCCGTAGGAGGTGGCCGCCCCCAGGTCTATTGCCTTGACCCGGCGTGTCCTCCGCGTTGGTGACGTCTGTTCTTCCATTGAGGCAGACGACCGTGACCGTTCCACTGACTTGCAGTCATTGTCGGTGTCTTGGAAGTCTTCCGACGCGTCCTTGTACTGCGAGTATCTACTTGGTGTCGGCTCATCAAACAGGTCGTCATTGTCATCATCAGCACTGTCACAACAAATTAGCTACATGACACTGAACTGACATGAAAGAACAAGTAGGATGTGTGCACAATGCTTTCATCAGGTCACAGTGTAATTAACCATTTCAGTACCAGCGAGCCAATATAGCCGATGACCTATTTCAGCCGAATTCGCCAATTCCATTTTGAAACATCTATTGCCATTGGCTGAAAGCAATATCATTGATAACAATTTTCAATGATAAGTATATTTGCATGACCTTGAAAAATCTCCGACTTCTTAGAAACGCTAACGATGTTTCCATAGTAACGACAGCATGTGCTTAAATCTTGGAACCAGCTTTATTCGTTCGCCGTGAACGCGGAACATATTGTCTGAACTGAACTAAATCATGTCCTTAAACCAGCAAGTATTAGCGCTAACGTAGTTTATTGTCTTTGAACCTATAACGGAAACGGCCAAGTAGATGTGACCTGGTGACCCCAGATAATGGGCCAATAAAATGATCGTAAACATGCCCCTGCCACGTGTTTGTCAGATATCACAGATATCGTAGATGACAAATTAAGGGGACCTGTCGATATTACAAATGGCTGTTATGTTTAGTCAACAATATGTAAAACGCCAGTGAAAAACATCACATTTCAAGCATGATACGCATATCTACTGACATTTCTGTTATCACTAACAACCTGGAAATGATGCTTAATTTGCTGTTTTTGGAAAAACTACAACACTTACTATGCTGCAATTTGGCATATGGACGCATCTTAAATGTAGGCAAAATTACACGAATTTGAATTATGATTGGTGAAGGGTTTGTGTCAAAAATACACTGTCACTTTATGCAGTCATTCAACTTTTTGCGAACTTATTCAATGTGGTGTAGCACACGTAATTCGTTTAGGTTCACCAAAATTTTCCGTAAAGTTAACAGTGACACTGTCATACTTATTATGTATGTAATTTATTTCTTTAGTGATTTTCTCAAAACTATACAATTTTGTGGCTAGTTTTTCACATTTACAAAATAAAATAAAAAATCTTGTAACATAACCAAATAAATGAAAAACTCTAAATTTTATTAATCTGGAATATTATATAGTATTTCAACTACAATATGAAGAAATGGTTAATTTATCTTAAAAAATTCTACTGAAACTACTCATTTCAAGACAAGCATATGATAGCTGTCCCAGTTATCTTAAATAGAAAATTACGTCCCCTTTCTGGAAACATATAGTTTACTTGGTGAAATGTGCACACTAAACACAAAGTTTAGACCGTATGATTTAAAATAAAGGCTTCGTTCTTCTTATGTGTCAGCGCAATTTTGATCGGTATGGAAACGGTTTAAAAACAATATTTTTGACAGAAATCAGGTACATGCAAGCTACAGTGATTACAGGCCAACATTACTATTACACACTTAACATAATTTAAAATTACAAATAAAGCATACACTGCAAACAATAACAATCATAACTTAATAAGACATTGGTACAGACTGGCTTACAACAGCTACAGCCCCAGCACACGACTGCTTCAGATGTAAATGTGTTCCTACCAGTACTCAGGGTTGTCGTCAAAGCCCTTCACTTTGCTTACAAAGTCCTTGACCTTGTCGAGTGCCTCCTGGGCCATAGACTTGTTTCCACCCTTGTCCCAGCTATCTATCTCATCCATGTGTCCTCGTGGTTTATCCATTCGCTGGGGCGTCTCATCATACCGGTCACCTGCACAACACACATCACATCAGAAAATGCAACATCAGAAAACTGTCACACCATTATGCAGCAACTTGGAACCACTACTAACTGAATTATTGGTGCAATGCATGCCAAATGAATAAGAGGATAGACCACAACATTATCTATGTGTTCAGCATTGTTCATTATCCATCAATGATTCTGACATGCTACCCCTTTCTGGTATTTCTCGCACCAACAAAAAGTTTGGTTCTGAGTTGGGAAACAGTCATATTTGATGACAACGCACTGTTCACATACTTGAATTTCTACCAATAAATTGACACAATATGAAACACTGACCGTAGGATCCGTGGCCAATATATAAAAACTGTTCTGAGTATCAAATTATGAGCAACTGTTTTTTTACGTAGTACAAAATTGTACGTTATGTCAAACTCTGCAGCAAGATTATATCTGGACAACTGGCAACACAATTCACTGTCCATATTCTGTGCACTGCTCTCAATAGAAGACAGTGCAGATACTCACTGTAGCCGAAGCGGTTGAAGCCACCACTGCCACCCTCGCCAGACAGACCAATGTATTTGTCCTGGTTCTTCTTAGCCTTCTTGCGTTCTTCACGCAACCGGTCATCATCCTGCACCATCTGTAGGAGGTCCTTCACTTTCTGTCGCACTACAACCAACACACGCACTGAGCACTACTACAACCAACGCACACTCTAAGCACTACTACAACCAACGCACACTCTAAGCACTACTATAACCAACATACACACACTCTGCACTACAACACACACGCACGCACAGAGATTACTACTACAACCAACACTCACCCATTCTGCACTAAAACCAACACACCCACTGAGCACTATAACCAACACACCCATTGAGCACTATAACCAAAACACCGAGCACAACTACAACCAAATAACATAAAAGTCCACATTCCACACATATCTACATGTATTTCTTGACCATTCATCCATATACTGCTTCACACCCCTGTAGGGAGTCAGCTACGACATTACAGCCACACACACTGCCTACTTAGCGCCTCTCATGTGCCCAACTGGGAAGCAGCTCAGGCCGCTGGAGCTAGAATCAGTGGGTTAGAGATAGAGACTACCACGCTTTGAGTCCATGACTGGTTACAAATTTGGGATCTTTTATTCCCCCTGGCATAGACAGACAGAACGGACCAACAGCTTTTATGGTCTCTTCCAAGACACAAGCAAAGTGGGGTGAACAGAATTCCCCTAGCTTCGAAATGGTGGCAAGTGGAATTGAACCACCGTCTTCTTAACCACCATTCCCCACATATGTATATTACTGCTTGGCCACCTTTACATGGATTACTACAAACATAGTAGAAATGACCCCTTGGCGACAGCCACAGGTGCCGAGTGATCAGGTATTTACCCTCATCAAATACGCGTGCATGCATTCGTCTTGTGCAATTTCTTTCATGGTGAGTGCCCCACTATGTAACAGACATTACCACATTCCAAATGGTGGTTTCTGCCAGTGTCCAGACATGCCATAACATTGAACATGATGGTGCATTGTGTGTACCAGCGCTTAACATGACACAATACAATAGTGTATATATCAACAGCATTCCTTAACAAACATTGCCATTGTAAGACATACCACACATGACCCTGTACAGTCAAGCATGAATGGGAAACCTCCATACATAGCCAGCACAAATGGAATGCTTCAGCATAGAGCCATTATGAATTAATTCTGTTTAAGGTCAGTAAGGTGTGTGTGTGTGTGTGTGTGTGTGTGTGTGTGTGTGTGTGTGTGTGTGTGTGTGTGTGTGCGTGCATTCGTGCGCGCGCACGTTTGGTTTCTACCATTTCTTTGGTTACTACCATGATTCCCAGTGAAAACCGGCGTTTCCAACGGTGTGCACCATGTTGGAATTTGTTTACAATGACAGGGTGCTTTCGACGTCTGAACAAGCCGATATTTTATGATTATGCACGCTCCGTTTAGCAAAAACAAAGACTTAGCAATTATGGGCATGCTATTAAAATTACATTTTGTCACAGAAAGAATTTTATTTCAAGAATAAAACATGCATCAGTGGCAAGTACAATAATATTTCTATGCAGAAATATCAACTTGTCGAAAAAGATTTTCTCTCTCGAAAATCTTTGATTAATCGATATTATGTCCACCCGGGTCCTACCTTAAAAACACATGCTAAGGAATGTTATTGTCTTATAAAATTCCACCTCACATCAATGTGCTATTTTACAAAAGTAATGTTTCTTTTTGTTTATACATCTTTTGTACTTCTGTAGTAACCCATGTATAGACATTTGTTCATCTGCTACTAGTGCTAGTTCCTAATGGAGTTGTACAGGACCTAGCTAGAGTGGATGTCCCATCAGAGGGACAGATAACTAAAAACTGATATGGTACAGAGCCGCTGTTGGCTATAATCAACAGTGGGGGTGGAGTGAGTGCAGTAGAAAATCTATTGGTGGTGCAGGCCACAGTATAAGCAGCTCAATCCCTCTACTGTCCAGTGTTCTGCTTAGGTCAAATTTGCAGGGCGTTGCGCCCTGCCCTTTTTGGGTGACACCCTGTGTTTTCAGTACCAAAATGAATGACCTGCCTTTTTTACATGACACCCTGCTATATTTTTTTCATGACGCCCTGCTATTTTGGCATTGCAATATATTTTTGTTCGAATGGCAGCCTCAGGCTCAACAGCCGCCTGCTAGTCACTGTAAACAACCAATCAACATGAAGATTACAAGATGATTGGTTCAATAACAGCCACATGCGATACCAGTTTACATGCGGCTCAACAACTTTCTAAACAATTCAAATTTCCGCAATGCCTCGAAAGGAGCGAACGAAAAAGAAATATAACTTAGCGGCAAAGCAGCAGCAATAGATAACTTCGATATTCGCTCATTCAGCTGCAGCGCAGAGGTAAGTTTGGTAAAATTAATCTGAATGCGTGGAAATTCACGCAGATTCAAACAGTTGCTTTGCTTAGGCTTAGCCTTGCTCTTGGCTTAGGGAGTTAGGCTTATATAACAATGGCGATATATCTAAAAAAATAAGTGCAGCCAACCCTGGTGGGCCGGGCTATTTACACTATTGTGATGTGATATAACATTATGTTATGGATTTTGTAAGTGGTTAGTGGTGCTGCTAGTCAGTGACCACTTGTCTAGAATGCGGGCTCACATGTATTTAACATAGATTTGTCATCTAGTATCGCCCACGTGTTTTCACGTTGACAGAGTGTTGGCATATTTGACACTCGTCGACGTAAAAACATGCAGTGGTGGTGGGTGCGTGCTTTGATGATAAAATCATAAATCAGACCTCAACACTAACACTGGCCCGGATCCCTTTTTAAGACCATCGGGTCACAAGTTTTCATATTTTGCTGGCCCGACGGGCCACCACCGTTTCGAATAATTTCTGCTACTATGTTCCGTTCGACAAGTGGTCGGACTTCTTCTTTAACGATGATGTGACATGAGTTCCATGGCTGCAATTTTGACGTAATTAGTTAATAAACAGTGCTCATGTAGATCACAAGTGACAGCGCAAACGTCCATTTCACTCGGTTCAGTTTCACTTATGTTACGACCATGCTGGCTACGGCACTATCGGCAGTGCCACTCAATTTCCGTAGCTGTTCTCGCGCATTTTTTAACTGTTGTTTTATTCGCTAGCCACACAAAATAATGTTTTTAGCTGCGATTATTTCAGTTTATTAACATAACACAACATTGTAGTTCATTAACATAATCTGTTGACTGGCGAAATGCCTCCAGAAAACGATGACTAGTTCGCAGCGTCTCGCTACGCATCACTGTTGCTCGCTATCAGGAAGAAATCTGGGTCAGTTAAACAACTGAAAAAAACTAAAAACAAGTTCATTTATGGCAAAGTTTTTAATGAGTGTTTGATAGAAACAATGATCATTCGAATAAATAAACCACTTGGCTCCACTCACAGAAGCACAAGTACAGAAGCACACGTACCACTTACATGAACATTAATTGGTGAATGGGAGCAGGTCGGTGCCCATGCGAACACAACTGCAAATGTCACACTTGGCCCACTGGCGACGCAAGCGAATTAATTCTATAAGTATAATGATTGGAAGAAACATTACATCTGTTATTATATTGTTATCTCGCTTCTTATTGATACACAAGCAGAAATCATTTATAATATTGACACTCTGTTGTTTTGCAGTGATGTTACAAATCATTTATTTGTGTCTACTGCATTTGCGTACCACGTTTGCATACCGTAGCAATCGCACAATGGCCAGTGACGGAGATACTGTGTATCGTGTATGCATCATAATATACAGGAATACCGGCGTATCAATCCTGTCCTAACTAATCGGTAGTTTAAATGAACACAACACTGTCTTGTAAGCCACAAGAATTAGCCAAATCTACATATAGGCCCTGCATACACGAAACTACCGTGATGCATTGCACACAGTCTATGTTTTATTTCCGAGAAAATTCCCGGGCCAGTAATTTTTGTGGGGGGGCAGTATCGTTTCAAATATACTGGCCCGCTGGGCCACTGGCTAAAAAAGCTTAATGTCTAGGCTGGTAAATCATTTTATGCATTTCAGGAGATCCTTTGCAACGCTGCACCTGGCCAGAGGACCCTGCCTGCCATCTACAATGCACTGCAGTCAGACGAACTGGGCTTGGCAGTGTCGCTTCCCCTCCTCAACAACCTCTACGCAGTCGCCCTTGCTCTACCTGTCAGCACAGCAGGAGTGGAGTGCATCTCCAGTCAGTTGGTGCTGGTAAGACGAAGCACCACAACTGACTGAAGGCAGAGACACTGCACTGCTATGTTTGAGGAGCGTGTGCCAGGAGCAGCCAAAGCCTGGCTCCCGGAACGCAAGTGTCGGCTTGAGTTTGGTGTCCCTGTGTAGCATGTGCCTCACATTCATTGTGGGCCTAGTAATAAACTAAATTGTGCAATGCCTGATGTATCATGTTAACTATTTAGTCGCGCATCGCAAGTGCCTTCTTAACCATTGCTAACCGCGCTCTGTGCTTTTTTCTGAAATGGCACCTTGCACTTTTGAAAACCTGGGCAAAACAATGTTGTCTCAGATAAATTTGTTTGAAAGACACGACTGTTAATCCATTAATTCCATAAGGGACCAGCATCCCCTGCCTCACCACGATATTATAACAAATATGCCTCACCACCCCCCCATTGCATATGTGGGCCACACGAGTACACACTCTGCAATGAATCACTGTCTAAGGGTCTTAGTAATCCCCACCTGCCACACAATGAAGAGTTTGTTACACTCACTGCCACCTTAATGACCGTTTGGACACTCACTGCCACCTGAATGACTGTTCGGACATTGTCCATTTACCAGGCCAACAACAAAGATTAGTGCACCTTTAGAAATGTCAAGTGGTTCGGTTTAGCAATTCCTTTCTCCTGTCCACAACAAACCTGATTATACAGACAATAGCAAATGGATGATATACCAAACACACTTGTAAAGGGCAAAGTTCTCTCAGCCGGGTTGTTTATCTGCTCGTGGGTCAATAAACACAGGCAGCCTGGCATACTGTCTTTAATCAGGCAGTCTGTAAATGACTAAATATGTTTGTTAACTGCATCTGTTTCACATCTATCTGAGTATGGTGCTGGCTGGCTTATTTAAACAGTTTTACTTCTCTAGAGTTAGTGAGTCCACGATAGGTGACACATTTGCCCCATGTGGGATCTTTTAAATCCCCTGGCATAGGCACCAGGTAGAAGGAACCAATGGCTTTTAGTGTCTCTTCCGAAAGACACAGGCAAAGTGGGGTGAATGAAACTGTTTCACAGCAGTAGCCCCGGTCATCTCGACCAACAGTTCATTACCCTAACCACTACTGCACCCCACTAAATGTGTAGAAGCTAAATAATAAACCAGGTATCTAATCTAGACACAGAAATAGGTCTTTTCAACATCCAAATAACCTCTGGGGCCGTATGCATGAAGGCCGGATAAAAGTTAAACCCGGATAGGCCCTATCCGCGGATTGCTATCCGCGTTTAACTGCGGCTCCAATTTCGTATGCACGAGTCGTAAATATGGTGGCGTATAGCTATCCGCCTGTTTCTATTTTTACACTGGGAAATTCCATGCCGCGCTTGGGATTGTGGAACTGTCTGCCTTACTTCCGTCTGTAACCCGACAACTAGGACGGTCAATCATACGTCACTAATGTCGGGTCTCCCGGGAGACAGTAAATATAAACAATCTAGCGCGAGTGTTAATCACGTTAACATTCGCCCCGAGTCGCTGTCAGTAATGAATATCTGCAATCCACTGTCATTTAAAACACATTGCCGAACGACAAATCCACGAAATCGTTTATTAACATAATAGCAGAAACATGGGAAAGAATGTAAACTATTTAACCTCGTTCAGTTCCCGCCAACCCCAAGGGCGGATGCTGCAAGGTGACTGCATCAAAACACTTGTGGCAGTCGCTTATTCACTAAGCCTATGAATATGGAAAAACAGCCAAAAAGACCCAGAAAGGCGAACTTCACTGACACTGAAGTAAGAGTGTTGTTGGAGGAGATCAATCTTGAGCATCACATACTGTTTATGGCCAACACTCAAGCTGTTACCAACAAAGTGAAAACTGACGCTTGGAGAAAAATCACAGATAAAATCAGTGCGTGTGGTGTGGCCGTGCGTTCTCCACAAGAAGTGAAAGATAAGTGGAGGGCTCTGAAAGGGGCGGTGTTGAATAAGCAAAGGCAGCAGGGGAAAACAGGAGGAGGACCTGAAGAAAAACCCCTACCATACGAGGATCTCATCCTGAATATCATTGGAGAAAATTCCAACTTGTACACTGGAATTGACGGTAAGCTTACGTCGACTAGTTTAGACTACTTCAATCACTCTTTCTCTGTCACACGTATACAAATATACGGTATATGAACTTAATTATAAAGTTTTAGCCCACATAAAAAATTATGATTGAGATTCGGCCGGTGGGGGTCATTTTCCACTATTTTGTGCGTACGTAATTTGTAGATGCTCCAATGAACGTCGCATTTAGTATTGGATTTTCCGGTCAAATAGACACTCCGTTGGTATTATCATTATTACATTTATGTGCAATAAAAAAGTGAATCTGTGGGCTAAACATGTTTGGTTTGCTTGTTTTTCAGTGGTAGGAACAGACACGTACATCGATTTACAGACAATCACAGAGCAGACCACGAACAGCCAGAATACTTGTAAGTTCTTGTCTGATTCAGAATGAAGTACAATTTTAGTAATACAGCTTTATAAACATATAAAATAGGGGTCACCTTTTTAACATATACAGTCTGCAGTTTCAATTAAAAAGTTCTTCAGAAAAGATCCTCCTACAATTTGAAAATTCAATACTGATAATAATTATCTATGTTTCAGCTTCTGCGTCAACACTGTGTGACCCCATTCAGGGCTGTTCGCATCACTATTACACTGGACACTCCACACCTGTCCGTCCTACTTGTCCCGCTCCCACACCTGACAGCTTTCCAGTACTGTCAGTTGTGGATGCAACATACGAACATGGAGATGTATTCACCATCATAGAAGAAGCGAATGCAACACCTGAAGCAGGACAAGAAGCGGCAGGTGGGGCCGTAAGTGGAACAACAGGTGGAGCAGTAACTGTCAAAGTTCCAACGAAAGGAAAACGAAAATCAAGTGGAAAGGCGACAGTGAAAAGTAGACGAGATGACACCGAGACTGAACTATTCGATGAATATCTGCTCAGTGAAATTTCAAAGAATAAAGCAATGACAATTTTGTTGGGAAATAAAAACAGGAAGGTCTTGCTCGAAATTGAAAAACTTGAACAAGACTTGGACACGTGAAATATGTGAACTGGCTTAAGCTAGACATGGACTCAATTCCATTGAATCAATTATATTTTCCAAAACTTGTTCTTGTTCTGTTTCGCTAACTACATATATACGATGTTTTGTTCCAATAAAAAAATTGTACAACACAATTGAAAATAATAAAAAATCCATTACATTTTCACCACACTTGACTCACACAGTGGACATTTACAAGAACTAAAAACAATTATTTGTTGTACTTCTGCTTGACGTGTTAACAATTGAACAGCTATGCTGATTGAAAATGATTAACATAGACTTCTCTGCTGTAGCAGTGATACTGATGTTGTGGTAAAAAAAAAATTAAAATGATGGCTGATATCAGACAACGATCCTCAAAAGAAATTGCTGATAACTCGCTCGCGGGCAGCTCTACCAGCAGCAACGCGGGCCCGTTCTGACATCGGGTTGTTGGCAGAACGAAGTTGCTCTGCCTCTCCATCAGAATCAGCATCTTCTGAAGATGATTCAGAGTCAGGGTCGCTGTCACTCTCAGAGTCTGAAGGGACCTCCAATTTCAGCAGTCTAGCACGGTTGTGAAGCATGACACAGACTGTAATTACTTGACAAGCCTTGGCAGGAGCCAAACGAAGTCTGCGAAGACTGTGCCACCTTCTCTTCAAAACCCCAATGGCCCTTTCAACAGCTGTACGGGCAGAACTATGCCGAAAGTTGTATGTCCTCTGTTGACGTGTAGTGGGGTTAGGAAGAGGAGTGAACAGCCAGTCACGCATCATGTATCCGCTGTCACCGAGGATGATTCCTCTCAGAGGCTTTTGTATCTCGCTCTCAAACGCATCAAAGAGGGATGACTCGCGTAGGACGCGAGCATCGTGAACGCTTCCAGGCCATTTGGCTATGCAGTTGATGAAAAGAAGGTCTGCATCGCAAATGACCTATGAACAGAATAACATCTCAAATTAATAAAAAGTAAAAGAAAAATGGTACACACAAAGCCGCACATACACAGACAAACACCTATAAATGTAGGCATACCTTTTATTGTTTTACTGTTCAACATTTACAGCAAAACTTGATAATGGTTCGAACACACGCAAACCTGCATATACCACATATACACTTACACACATGCATAAATTTATATACACAAATAGGCATAAAATACATTCATGAAAATGTTACATGTTTACATACATGCTATATTCCCCATGCAAAGACAGGTGTGCTGTTATTAATTATTAGTAGTTAAATACACAGATATAAAAATACAGAAACAAACTCCCTCACCTGGACATTGATGGAATGGTAACCCTTCCTGTTGATGAATTCATGCTCATTTTCTGTTGGAGCTTGTATACGGATCTGCGTTCCGTCAATGCACCCAACTACATTGGGGAACCCGTTGGTGTCGTAAAACTTTGCCTTCGTCCTGTCTGCGTGGCGCTGATTGGGCAATCTAACGTAGTTGGGAACTTGACGGAGGAAAGCGACTGTAACTCGAGTCACAGTGCGGCTGACTGTCGACTGATCAATACCTATCAGCTCACCACATACATCCTGAAAACTGCCGCTGGCGTAGTATCGGAGCGTTACAAGCACTTGCAATAGAGGTGTCAACGAACCCGACCTATTTGCGATGTTTATGTCCCTCTCAATGTCGTCTGTGATTCCTATTATGTCATGCCGTCTGAATCTAAACTTCCTAAACAATTTCTCGTCATCGAATGCTTCAAACGGGTGGGTTCGATCTCTAAATATTCTATTCATTCTTAACATTCGCCTGCGTCGATATCGGTGTAGAATTATGGCAGCCATTTTGATTTCTGAGTTATCCGGTGGATAGGCCACTTAAACAGGGGAAAACGAGTGAATAACTTTATCCGCGTTTAAGCCCTGCGGATAGTCCTATCCGTGCGACATGCATACCGACTTTGTACATTTAACCGCCGGATAGAAGATAACCGCGGATAAGGGAGCTATCCGGCCTTCATGCATACGGCCCCTGGTGTTTACTGATATCCCCACATCTGAAATCCACTTGGCTCCCTTGCTTCTACATCCCAATAGTTTGTGCGATATTCCCTGGACTTCCCCAGCACCGCAAATGGTCATGTCATACACCTACCATTTATTCCTTGGTCTCGACCAAATTCGTCAGTGAATGTGTAGCTCTCCAGTTGGCGGAGGTCATAAAGATGTTCACGGGTGCTGGTGACAACACGCTCAGATCCATTACGAACTAGGTACGTCAACAGAAGAAGTGACTGCAACAAACAACAGCTTAACATCAAGTGACATGATTTAGGAACAACAGCTTAACATCAAGTGACATGATTTAGGAACAACAGCATGGCACCAAGTGACATGATCTAGGAACAACATCATGGCACCAAGTGACATGATCTAGGAACAACAGCATGGCACCAAGTGACATGATCTAGGAACAACAGCATGGCACCAAGTGACATGATCTAGGAACAACAGCATGGCACCAAGTGACAACATCTTGTGGGGAGCTGTCACGTAGTAATATCTATCAGGAATCACGCACGTTTTGGTTTACAATCGACATACTTTTTGTGTAGTGTCACCTTGCAAATTAGTGATATGCACTGGAATATTTCTGGTATACATCAAGGTTGCTTCCTCATTTGGCACATTACTCTCCCCTACTGTGATGGAAAAAGGGAGAGGGATATCTTCTGGCCGAGACCCCAATTCAACCATTTTCAGCTGTGTGCTTCACTCATGTATACTCTGCCATTATAAAATAGATGTGTATGTTTGCTGAGGACCCCCTGGGGCTACTAAAGTGTAGTAGTGCTGTTGCTAGATAGCTGCAGTGCAGACACTTGTTTCATTTAACAGGTTTGACTTGTAGGAGTGACTCCTGATGATAAATGTAGTGTTAATAACGGGCTATTAATATAAGTGTACGCTCCCATCTTGAATTGGCTCCTGGCTGTACCAAGAAGTTATACTTATTTCTGTTTGTTCGATAATAACTGTGAGCATGGCGACAGCGATCGAGATGGGCATCAAAATACAGTCCTGAATTAAATTAAATTACTCCACCCCATTTGAGCGATGTACATAATTATATGAGTAAGATGATTCAATAATGCCAGCTGCAGATTCCCATCAATTTCCCATGAAAATCAATGTCTGCATCACAGGAAGCCCACCTTGTAAATATTGCGCCATGACTTTCTCTCGTGCAGCATGCGTTTCCACAGCATGCCCATCACCTCAGGGAAGTGCTCATATGTGAACGTGTAACGTGCCACCTCCTGCATGAGGGTGCCATGTGGACCCCAGGCGTCATCGTTTGTTGCCTCCCGTACCTTCGCCTCCACCTCCGAGTAGTTCATCACCACATTGGTGCTGCAAACATCACATTTTGTTCATTACAACATATTGGTGCTGCAACCACTATCAGTACATATAACTGCTGCCACATAGATCACATGTGGTAGAGGCCCTGGGAGGCAAGTTAAATCTCATAGCACATGTTGTGCAGCACTACATGCAAAAGAAATGAGCTCAGCCCCAGCTGTCAAAACAAACCTTCTGTTTACAGTACAGTCTGGTACATGGTGCAGACTGGTACAGAAACTGTTTCCCTCTTAAACAGACTAATTTGTCGGACATTGAAAATTTTAGTTTTAGTAGTATTTTCTCTCTCCATGGAGTCCAACTGTGTTGAAAAGACAGCATCATGCAGGTGCGCCCCCTAGGTATCAAAGTAGCAGGAGTGCAAGATAAGTAGGGGGCACCTTGCATCCGGCCTCGCATAGGTCAGTGTGAAGCCATGATACAGGGGTCCATAACATTTTATTTTAACAATGGTGGTGCTGCATTCTGAAGCATTCCAAGCAGATTTACTTTATTCCAAGCAGAGAAATGTGCTTTTTTGGAAAAAAGTTCTAGGTTCCAGACCAGGTACAAACTTTGCAAAAACTGGGCTCAACACATTGGGGATTGTGTATCCTCATGCCTCGGATGATCACGTTAACGTTAGTTCTGTCTTGTTAATTGGTACGCAAAAGAATCACAAAGGAATTACATGCAACCTGGTAGTAAGTTACTATTAACTACCCTCAGTGCCCGCATAAAAAGCTCAGCTTGATAATAATGTTCTGAAAAAGGCTGGCTAGTTGAATTAGGCCTCATAAGTCATTTACTCAGTGTCTGAAATTAGCCAAAAAATTAACTTGCCCAGTTCCATCTTGCACCGGCCCAAGTGAGTTTTGAACTGGCCCCACAAAATAAAAATATACGTAGTAAAACAAAATGACAAAGTTTTTGTGCATAAAACTAAAACAAACACTGCTATTAGAATAAATTATAATTCAATAAATATAAACCATACCAAATATTGTCATTCATTTCTTATAACTAACAGACCGATAAAATAAAGTAATGAATTTAATAATCATTTCAATATTAATTTTATTATTAGAAACATGCCATTGAAAGTAACATTATGATGTTTGATGCCGACGTTTTGCATGTGCTATCACTGTCTGTGCTATTGTGGCACTGCCAAGTTCTCGATTCACTCCAAATCGAAGCCTCCAAAGTGCACTTCAACAACCAAATATCACATTAATCATAATGTCTGCAGATTATATCATCAGTTGGATTGTCTGCCTCCTTAGTATCACCAGTATGAAGTAAATTGGCATAATATCCTTCTACAAACTATGTTTCTCGCAACTTCGTCCACCACCTTTGCATTGCTGTTTCCCAGTATTCCCCAAGATATTGACATCATGAAATGTGAATCATCCAATAGTCATCCATGTTACCAATGCATGGGGTTTCTCTTGCAAGTACGGACTTTGCCTTGCCAGTGATCTGTCGCTAGCAAGGAAGAATTAGTTTGTCACTACTGTATTTTATATCAAATTAGCATAGATTAGTAAATACTGTAATGTACCGGGTGCGGACGATAACTTTTGGTGGAGCCGATAACATTTTGGCTAACTGAACCAGCAGCCGCCGATAAGGCCTCAATTTCGAACACTGTAAGACCATCAAATTCTAGTAACCACAACATAAATAGACTGGTCAGTTAATAGAATGTAGCTGAGTGCTGGAAAGAACTAAAAATGATTATTAGTCTGGTTCACCCAAATGGAAGGAAACACATTAGGGCCTCTCGTTAACTAGCAAGTTATGTTACATTTGAAGTTACATTTCATTTATTATTAATAATATATCGTATTCATTTTTGTAAACCGAAGTTATGTATCCCCAGTTATGTGTCGCTGGCCCCTTTTTTCGTATCGTCGCCTTTGAAATAAAACTTTCCGAAAACGTAGTAATTCATTCCCTATGCACGGATTCTTAATGACCCGTTTAAGGAGACCACGACAGCAATCATACTCGAATACGGTGACTGAAATTTAGGACATAATAAGAGCAAGCAAGCGAAAACTAGTGGCTAGTACACGTCACCTAAATGACCCAAAATACCTTGTAAACATCAGCCGGTAGTGCTTTGATAATAGGTGGGAGGGGTCGCATTCATTGGTCAAATTAATACTTACACTCGGTCGGCAATTTCCCTAACTTTCCACATTTTGAACAGCCAATAACTGGTGGTAATATTCCTCACGTACACAAACACATTTATGTTGATTTCGTTACGATGAAAGCTGATTTCCAAGCTTTCGCTGTCATAAACACCCAGTGTCAATATGGCGCATGGTCACGTGACCTGATACATACACACTTTCTGGTCAAAGGTCATTTCCTTTCGTTGGCTGTGGTTCCTACTCGTTCCGCTAGGACACATAGACACCGGTGTGCGTGTGCGTGTGCGTGTGCGTGTGCGTGTGCGTGTGCGTGTGCGTGTGCGTGTGCGTGTGCGTGTGCGTGTGCGTGTGCGTGTGCGTGTGCGTGTGCGTGTGCGTGTGCGTGTGCGTGTTTATCTCCAATGTTTACTTATTGAACTGAAACGCGTTGCTCTGTAGGCCTACCACGTATATACATAGCGATTCGTGATCAACAAAACGATTAAAGAGCTTGTTAACAAAAGTATGCCAACGCATTTTAAAGCAAATGCAAATGTTTCACTCGATTCAAATGCAAATGCCATTTTCCGGGAACGCATTCAAATGCAAATGTTTTGAGGTCGCACGCAAATGCAAATGTTTTGGTTACACATTTGTAAATGCATTTGAATTAATTTCAAATGTTTTGGCTTTCTATTAGCGTTTTGTTTGGGTTTTTTTTTTGAGAAAAAAACGTAATATATATACAAACACATTATTTATTTATTTTATAAATACAGTAGTACATTATTATAACCACTAAGTCCCACTACATACCAGTCCCGCAATACATGCATGAACATGTCTGTAGACAGTTCCAGGCCTGCAGGTGTGGTGGAAATGGGAGGGAGGAATAGACAATTGACAGTTTACTGCGAACTATGGCAGGGAATGAAAGGCTAATCATTCAGGTAGGCCAGAATGGAAGGGGAACCCAAGACAATAGATTATCCACTTTTGGAGTCACTGGTATGATAACCTGGTGGATAATTACAGCTATCACTCTCCGTGGTTGTAAATATTTAGGACTGGCATTGCTAATGTTTACTCCGCCTAATGAGCTGCCACCCTAACCCACCCGAACAGTGGTAACACAACACAAGGGAGTCAATTGTCTGCATTGTTTCATTGAACAGGTAGCGTGATATCTGAAGCCATCAACTTCAGTTCTGGGTAAAGCTTGGTCTACAGAGAGTGAAGTGCTTGTAACATCTCCTCTCCTCTTAATCTATCACTTTAGTTATACTTGTAATCGCCGTAAACTGGCATATGCTTATTTTAAAGACTTTAATTTCAAGTAGAGGAGGAATGTGTCCAACTGTGTTATAATCGTTTTGAGACGTCCCTTCTAAGACCCGGATGTATTAGCCTCATGTAATGGTGGGATACCCAATAAAGCAGATGTTAGCAATCATGTATATTATAATCTGTTGCGATAAAATACAATCATTTGAGATAACGAGACACAACAATCACGACTCTACCTGGAGACTAGGCGACTGCGAGCTGACTTACTGGAAGTTTTTAAAGTAAGCTTTTGACAAAGTGCCACATCAAAGATTACTACTTAAATTAAAAGCCCATGGTATCGGGGATAGCATAACTGACTGGATAGAACAATGGCTGACTGACAGAAGACAACGAGTTGTAGTAGATGGAGAAGTTTCAAATTGGAAATAGGTTTTGAGTGGGGTACCTCAAGGATCAGTATTAGGACCTATATTATTCTTAATTTATATCAATGACTTGGACGACAGTATAACAAGTAACGTACTGAAATTTGCGGATGACACAAAACTGTTTAGAAAGGTTAATACTGATGGTGATAAACAACATTTACAAAACGATCTAGACAGATTAGTGAAATGGTCTGAGAAATGGCAGATGTTGTTCAATTTTGGGAAATGTAAATGCCTACATACAGGACATAGGAACTTGAATGTAAACTGTAAAATGGGAGATACTGTTCTGGGTACTACTGTAAAAGAAAAGGACTTAGGAGTTACAATAAGCGCTGATATGAAAGTTTCAGAGCAGTGTGGTATTGCAGCTTCAAAGGGTAATCAAATTCTTGGATTGATTAGAAGAAACATAACATACAAGGGAAAAAAGTTAATTATACCTCTTTATAAAGCAATAGTTAGACCTCATTTAGAATACTGTATACAAGCATGGAGACCATATCGTAAGAAGGATATATAGGTACGCTTGAACGCATACAAAGGAGAGCAACTAAAATGATTCCAGAACTGAGAGACCTTAGTTATGAAGAACGCCTGAAAGAATGTGGTTTAACAACTCTAGAGACAAGGAGGTTAAGAGGAGATCAGATTGAAGTTTTTAAGATATTGAATGGGTATGAAAATTGTGATAACCTGCTATCAGTTAATGCATGCTCCCTGTAGCTGTCAGACAGAGCTGCCAGGGCGGGTTTAGGGTCAACGTCGATATGCGTCAGCCCGCTGGCGTAGACTAGCAAATGTATCTAATTATATGTGATTAAAGTAGTTGTTGTTCCAAACGACGTGTAGTACTTATTCATCTCCGGATGCGAACATCACATAACTGGCGACGAGGATACAGTTGGAACTGTTTTGTGAATATCGGACCTTGTTTCTACGGGGCCGTGACCTGAGGCTGAGATCTGCTGATCGGCAGACTGGCGAACCAGCGTACGTGTTTCCCGCATCGTAAACAACTATGGCACAGCCACTGGCATACGCAGCCAGCTTCGGCAAAATCGACGAATTTGATCCGGATACGGACAATTGGGATATCTATTGTGAGAGACTCGATCACTGTTTCACTGCTAGAAACATTGACGAGAACGCAACAGACTTGAAAAGAGCCATTATGCTGAGTGAAATGGGTAAGAAAGCCTATACACTCCTCAGAAACTTGTGTGCGCCCTCAAAACCCGGTGATAAGACGTTCGCCGAATTAGTTAAACTAATGCGCCAGCATCAGCACCCCACACCCTCAATCATAGTGGAACGTCTGAAATTCCATCAACGTGACAGACAACCCAGGGAAAGTGTGGCGGCGTACGTGTCAGAACTGCGACGTTTAGCAGGCACGTGCGATTTCGGGGACAACCTTGATAGCTCGCTGAGGGACCGGTTAGTTTGTGGCATCAACGAAGACGCTATACAACGCAGGTTGTTAGCGGAGAAAACTCTCGACTACAACAAAGCGTTTGCGCTAGCTCAAAGCATGGAACTGGCGGCTCGCCATGTGCAAGACATGAAACAACATAGTCATGTCAACACGCCTAAGGTGTCGTCCGCTTCGCCTCAAGGGCAGATCAACAAACTCTCTACACATAAATTTGGTCAGAATGTGCGACCATGTGACCGTTGTGGTGGTCTCAACCACACATCTCCAAACTGTCGGTATAAAGATGTGACATGCAGAAAATGTGGTAAAGTCGGTCACATTGAACGTGTTTGTCGTAGTGCTCCGACTCAAGGACAGACACAGCGAGGCAGGGGATTTCCATTCCGAGGACGTTCCTTTCACCCTGGCTATGGAGGAAGGGGCCGTGGGCGCGGGTTCAGAGGCCGAAATGCAACGAACCAAGTTGTCTTTGATGCAACTGCACATGACAGCACAGATTATGACATCTACAAGGTAGATACAAGCCCATCACTCCATTTACAGAGAAAGGAGAGGCAACCCCCAATTTTGGCAAATGTGCTGCTAAATGGACAACCTTTGACCCTTGAAGTTGATACAGGAGCTGCAACTTCTCTCATCAATGAAGAGACATATAGAACATTATGGGAAGAACCTCCACCTCTTGAACCAGCCCACGAAAGGTTGCGATCATACTTAGGTGAGAAAATACCCCTCCTGGGATCCGCCAGAGTGAACGTCAGATATGGAGACCAATCAGCTGATGTCCAAGTACTCATTGTCCAAGGGAAACGAGCGAATCTTTTCGGGCGTGACTGGCTTAAGGAAATTAGGCTAGACTGGGGATCCATCATGAAAGTAGGAAGTATGGAGTTAGAGGACACTCTCAACTTGTATTCTGATGTGTTCAGAGAAGAACTTGGTGAATTCAAGGGCACCAAAGTGAAAATTGACATCACAGTTCCTGCACAGCCACGTTTCTACAAGCACAGAAATATCGCCTATGCTCTCCGCGAACGGGTAGAATCTGAGCTTGAACGTTTGGAGAAACAAGGTGTTATCGAACCGGTCAAGTACTCTGAATGGGCAGCACCCATAGTACCCGTGCTGAAATCTGATCAGTCATCCGTACGTATTTGTGGAGACTATAAGATGACAGTTAACCAAGTAGCGAAGCCTGACTGCTACCCGATTCCCAGAATTGAGGACTTGTTTGCATCTCTCTCCAGGGGGGAGACTTTCACAAAGCTTGACATGAGTAACGCCTACCAACAACTGGTTCTTGATGAGGAGTCAAGGAAACTGACTACAATCAACACACACAAGGGGTTGTACCAGTACAGACGTTTACCCTTCGGTGTATCAGCTGCTCCAGCAATCTTTCAGCGTACCATGGAGTGTATGCTGCGCGACATTCCTCATGTTTGCGTATACTTGGATGACATCTTGATAACTGGTGTTGATGATGCAGAACATAATGACAATCTGTCCAAAGTCTTGGATAGACTTAACAAGGCTGGACTCAAACTGAATGCTGGAAAGTGCTACTTCAAGAGAGAATCAGTGAAGTATCTGGGATACCGCATCGATGCACAAGGATTGCATCCACTCGAGGAAAAAGTGCAAGCTCTGGTGTCAGCACCAGCACCACAGAATGTGACGGAACTGAAATCATTCCTTGGAATGGTACAGTATTACCAGAAATTCTTACCAAATCTCGCAACGACACTAGCGCCACTACATCGACTGCTGCAGAAAGGGGTTACTTGGGCATGGATGAAGAAGGCAGATCATGCTTTCCAAACGGTCAAGTCCCACTTGGCCTCCTGTCAACTACTGGCACACTACGATCCAAACCTTCCGGTCCACCTGGCCTGTGATGCCTCGCCATACGGAGTAGGCGCTGTCCTGTCGCACATCATGCCAGATGGCTCAGAGAAGCCTATAGCTTATGCTTCCCGTTCCTTGGCTACAGCGGAGAAGAACTACTCCCAGCTTGACAAAGAAGCATTAGCCATTATCTTCGGAATAAAACGATTCCACCAATACATCTATGGAAGGAAGTTTCAATTGGTATCAGACCACAAACCTTTGATGAGTATCCTGGACGCACAGAAAGGCATTCCCGTGATGGCTTCTGCAAGACTGCAGCGATGGGCACTTATGCTAGCTGCATATGACTACAGTATTGTCTACCGTCCAGGACCCAAGCTTGCAAATGCAGATTGTCTGAGTAGGCTACCGATGCCACAGAGTGTGCCTACACCTCCAGTTCCCGGTGATACAATTATGCTACTAGAGAAGATGGAGGAATTCCCTGTGAATGTGTCCCAGATTCGGACATGGACAAACAAAGATCCGTTGTTGTCGCGTGTGAGGAAACTGGTACAATGTGGTTTTCCAGAACATTTGAAATCGGACAAGGAATTGAAACCATACATGCAGCGGAAATTTGAACTCAGTGTTCAAGATCAAGTGCTCCTGTGGGGAAATAGGGTAATCGTGCCACCTCAGGGCAGAGCGCGTGTGATTGAAGGACTACACGAAGCACACCCAGGTATCGCGAGAATGAAGGCCCTAGCCAGAGGTCTGGTCTGGTGGCCAGGTATCGACGCGGCATTAGAGGATAAAGTAAAGACATGTTCTGTCTGCCAAGAGAGCCGTGCAGCTCCTGCTGAAGCAAGATTACATCCATGGGATTGGCCAGAGAAACCATGGTCTCGACTCCATTTAGACTATGCTGGTCCTCTACAGGGGAAGATGTTCCTGGTCCTCATCGACGCGCATTCCAAATGGATGGATGTGTTTCCGGTGCATAGTGCAACAACAAGTGCTACACTGGAATGTTTGAGGCGAACATTTGCTATCCATGGCATTGCTGAAACCGTTGTGACTGATAATGGTACTTGTTTTACAAGTGAGGAGTTTGCGACTTGTATGGTGAGCAATGGTATTCAACATATCTGTGTGGCACCTTATCATCCTGCTTCCAATGGTATGGCTGAGAGAGCAGTTCAGACCTTCAAACAAGGTTTTGCGAAACTGACGGGAGGAACAGTCGAAACCAGAGTGTCCAGGTTCTTATTCCGTTACCGGAATACCCCGCAAAGCACAACAGGGTTGTCTCCAGCAGAGATGTTACTGGGGCGACGTCCGCGTTCGCATCTTGACTTGATGCATCCAGACATTGGCCAGCGTGTCCATCAACGACAACAGAAACAAGTGGAGTCTCACAACGTGCATGCTAAAGATCGCACACTCCGAGTTGGCGACACAGTGTATGTGATGAACTTCACTGGCAAGACAAAATGGCTTCATGGAGTTATTGTAGAACAGACTGGTCCAGTGTCATTCAGGGTCCGCCTTGATGATGGGAGAGTATTACGCAGACACGTTGACCATGTGAGAAGTCGTCGTGTGAATGATGAGAAGGAGGAGATATCGGTGCCTGAGAAGAAACTGCGTCCTAGACTGATTTCCGAACTGCCTCCTGAATTGCCTGTTGAACTGCCTCCTGAATTGCCAGTTGAACTGCCTCCTGAAACGCAAGAACCTGTTCAGGCAGATCCACCTGAAGTAACTCAACCAGAGATGGAATCACCCCACACACCTGAACAAAACTCTACACCCAGGGCAAATCTTCGTAGATCCAGAAGAATCCGAAGAGCACCTGAGAAACTGAACTTATGATTTGAAGTTACGATCAGTAGGAGTAAAGTGATTGGATTATAACATCAAGAGACATTGAATTATGTAATCTTAGCAACATAGAGTTATATAATCAAGATACCTAGAACTAGAGACTCTCAGTCGTTTTAATGAATGACGTTTTCAGTGCATGCAATTATCATATTCAATGCTAGTTGTATCTAAAGGGGGAAGAGTGTGATAACCTGCTATCAGTTAATGCATGCTCCCTGTAGCTGTCAGACAGAGCTGCCAGGGCGGGTTTAGGGTCAACGTCGATATGCGTCAGCCCGCTGGCGTAGACTAGCAAATGTATCTAATTATATGTGATTAAAGTAGTTGTTGTTCCAAACGACGTGTAGTACTTATTCATCTCCGGATGCGAACATCACAAAAATATTGATAGAAATATATTTTTCTCACTCAAGAAGGATAGCAGAACTAGAGGACATGAGGTAAAATTAGTAAAGGATCAATGTAGATTGGACATCAGGAAGCACTCGTTCTCACAGAGGACAATAAATGAATGGAACAAATTGTCTACAGATTGTGTAACTGCTAGCAGCGTGAATATGTTTAAAAACAAGGTTGACACATATCTCAGGAGGGCGGGCTATAAGTAGATGAACATTGTTGGACTCTCGATAAGCCAATGGCTTCCTTGTCCACTTGCCATCTGGTCCTTTGGCTTGGATGGCAAATCTTGTTAAATCTATGCAACGGCTTAATTAGAGAGTATCACGTAGTCCCTTGCTACGGATTGAGTAACATTGTATTATCCAGTAACAATGAAGGCAATACTCCAAACACAGTTGCACTAGTTCACACGGCTACTTTATTTCGGCGACTGCTATTCACTACAGTACAACAGCCTATAAGACAGCTAGTGCCCCTCCTTAACACATAATTAATCTGGTTAATGTCAGCCTATAATAATAATGTTTATTAGGGTTGCAGTCTCTTAAGGACTCTGTCTCCTAGCAACCAGTCCAACATTTCCCTTTTTCGCAAACAAAAACAAGACTGTTATATATTCTATGACTACAATCTCAAAGTCTACTATATCTCTGTGTATCGTCCATCTCGAGCTAACTACAACTGCTTTCTAGCTGGACACAAAGTCCTGGAGATACTTCGGACGCACATTTGCACGTTCACTACGACGCGGTGTCGGCCCTTCCGATCTGACTGTGCGACTCGGCGAATTGCTGGGCGGTTGCTCCACACTGCCCGATGATTGAGTGGTATCGGGACACGCACGTTCACTGGTGACATCACTAGAGTTGTCTCTAGCAGGTGTTGCACTGTTCCTGCCCGTCGTGTTGATCTGGTTTCGATTTCTTCGTAACACCGATCCACTTCCTGTCTCCAGCCAACAAGACTGCGGCGTCTGATCATGTCGTCTGACAATCGCCGGCTGCCATTTCCCGTTTTGCCTCATTCTCACGGTCTCGCCCGGGTGTAGTTCCCGTCGGAACGTTGACGTGGCGGCGTCGTGATACGCTGCTGCAATTGCATGTAGACTGTCTTAATTGCTTCCAGTTTTCCTCTCACTATCTCTGCGTCAATGTGCAGTGATACCTAAATCACAAAACATCTTCTCTAGAAGCACGGTACTGCATGTCGTATCAGCCAGTTTGACAACATTTGGCCACCTGCTGTAACAGTCGACCACTAAAAGATACGAATGTCCATCAAGCTCGAACAAGTCACTCGCTACCACTTGATACGGGTAACTTGACACTTCATGTGGCTGCAGCGGCATCGCTGGGTTTGCCGCTCTATTCTGTTGGCACTCCGCGCAGCTATCGACTGTGTCACGGATTTGATTGGTGTACCCTGCATGGCCAGTACACTGCCATCTTCGCTCTCTCGGAGCACTTCACAATGTCAAAGTGTCCATCATAGTTGTCGTTGATTGTAGCGTTGCGTAGCGCCACGGCATGGCATTACGACCTGTTGACCCTTGAACACGATCCACTCGTATTCTGTGAGGTCATTCCGGATTAGCCAGTACGGCTTCGATCACTGCTTCATGACACGACTTCGCTCTCTGGACATTTAAGATGTCTTATGGTGTATATGTATACTCCGTGAATCTGCTGTGTGCCCATCTTGTCGATTTGTTCAGTGACATTTGACAAGTACGCTCTGCTTAATGTGTCAGCCAGAACCAAGTTTTTACCTGGCTTGTACATCAAGGTGTAATCGTACGGTTGACAACGCAGTCGCATTCTTTGCAGCCTCGGCAATACGTCTGTAATTCGTTTCTGTTTGATGCCCAACAACGGCTTGTGGTCTGTTTCAACAATGACCACCTGTCCGTACACGTACTGGTGAAAACATGTTAGTCCGTACTGCACCGCTAACATTTCCTTTTCAATTTCTGCATAGCGTTATTGCGTCTCTGTGAGTGCACACGACGCAAACTCAACTGGTCGTTCATTCTGCAGCATCACTGCTCCCAAGCCTCTCTGTGAAGCGTCAACATATACCGTCACTGGCTTGGATGGATCATACAGTCCCAAAACTGCTGCAAAGTCACCAGATGTTTAATCTTCAACACACATTTGTCGTGGTTTGAGTCCCAGAACCAGTCAACATCTTTGCGTGTCAGGTCACGAAGAACAGCTGATTCTTGTGACAAATTCGGGCAAAACTTTGCCAAGTACGTAACCATGCCCAGGATACGTCTAACGTCCTCTTTACACTTTGGTGTTGGCATGTTCTGTTTCGCGTCCACTTGCGTTGTTGGTTGCTTGACTTCAGTGCACTTGATATTGCATTTTATTCTGTTCAGCTTCAGGCCTACCTCTAGACATCGGTTTAGAACCCTGCGTAAACGATCATCATGTTGCTCTTCTGTCGATGCATGAATCAAGATGTCATGAAGGTCTCAACCCCTTCAATATCGCTAAACATGTCAGCGATTCTCTTGTAGAAGACTTCTGGCGCAGAACTTATCCCATATAGAAGTCTGCGGTATCGATACCTTCCGAAAGGTGAGGCGAATGTGGCCAGATACGAGCTCTCCTCGTCCAGTGCGATTTTTATGAAGCCTGATATTGCGTCAAGTGTACTGAAATACCTTGTGCTGTGCAGCTTGACAAATATCTCCTCAGCTGTCGGTATAACAAAGTGTTCTCGCGGCATTGAGCGATCCTGCATCCAAACATACCTTCAATGACTGATCTGACTTCATCGCTGTTACCAGTGGATGTACCCATTCCGTCGGTTCCGTAACCTTGGTTATCAGCTGATTTCTTTCCATTTCTTCCAGGTGTGCTTTAAACTGGCTTTGCAATCTAAATTGAACACGTCGTGCTGAGTTTAGCATCACCTCTCAGTTGGATGTGGTGTTCCCCGTTTAGACAGCCCAGTCCACAAAATAGACCACGGTACTCATCTACCAGCTTACCTGCGCTGGTCACGTAGTCCCTTGATACGGAGTAACGTTGTATTATCCAATAACAATGAAAGCAATAATCCAAACACAGCTGTACTGGATCACACGGCTACTTTATTTCGGCGACTGCTATTCACTACAGTACAACAGCCTGCCTAGTTACTGCCAGTCTATATAGTGTCTACTAGGGTTGCAGTATCTTAAGGACAATGTCTCCTAGCAACCAGTCCAAGGTGTGACATTCATTCACCCAAAGGATAGTAAACAACTGGAATAGACTTCCGGAGGAGGAAAAACTGTTACACATCTACTGAACATGGGCGATTTTTACTGCCCACATATTTACTTTGTTAACTACTACACCTCGCAATAATGTGATCCAGCAAAGTTCCTGGATAAAACCCAAGAGCTCTTCCTGAAACGACACATTAAACACCCAAAACGTGTGACATATAATCCCTCGCTGTGGTCTGAAACCAGCTTACAGCAAATATATAAATCAAGAACCCTGCTAGTGGCAAAGAAAATCTTATCTGACCCCACCGGCTTACTGTATTCATCCAATTACGCTCCCTCCTCAGTGTAAGATGAACTTCCATTTTTTGGACAATAAAGTTATAATTCTGTCTCATAGTTTAAAACGACGTCGCCAGAGGACGCCACTAATCTCCCGATGTTTTCAACTGACGTCAGCCCTACGCCTTATAACTTCTATGTTTAGTACACATACCCATGACAGCAATAGTTCCTTGACAACGTCATACACAATGATATTGAGACGTGTCGTTAAGCGGTTATCATCAACAATGTAACGCTACGTTTGTTTGTTTACTATCATCTTCTAGATAAAGGTTGCGCTTATGCACGCTTATAACAGCGGAGTGATCCACGTAAATATCCCGCCGAACTACATTTCCAGGAAAGCGGGATGGCGGATGAGTGCAAGCCTAGCTTAGGCTAGGAGTTGGACGCTTCGAGTTGGGGTCGGAATTAGGCAACGATCAGATGTCGCATAAATGGCAGCAACGACAACACCAGACATCGGCGCCACAACCATAACATGTCCGGCCTGCGGCGTTACAGCCACACAGGCGGCTGGTTCTAGGAGGACGATTTGTCCACATTGTGGCAATTTCTACGATGCCGATGCTGCTACTGATGTCAGTCTGCGCGGCAGCAATCGCCCGGTGCCGCCCCCTGACGAAGCCTCCAAGCTGCCGACCATCAAACGTGTAAGTCAATCCTTGTTGGTCATTTGCTGTAATGCTGGTAAGCATAGTTATATACCTTGATCTTGGGTTACTTGAGTAAGCCAATGCCAATGTCAATGGCTTTTTAATTTTTGTACCCCTCTTAATTGTAGACAATTAAAATAATTGTATATTACATCATGTATGTATACCTAATTTGTATTTTATTTTACATTTGTTTTTGGCTAAATTTCCTCTTCTTCTAATAATCAAGGCAATTGTAGCCACTAAAGTAATATATTGTGCTTTTGACTTGTGATTGGTAGGGAAAAGAGAGATCTACTCGCCTACAGTCGCTGGCAAACTTCTTTCAAAACTTGGGCAACAACAGACGTGGTAGCCGGGGCGAAGATACCGATACATCGCGAACAGAGTCACAACTTTCACAAGGATCACCAGGACAGGCCACACCCAATGAACTTACAAACAGTGATTCACAAAACAACAGCACCTATATAGGGTGCTTCACTCCGAGACAAACACAATTGCCACCAATATCATCAAGGAACAGTGGCATTCGAGGTAAATCAGTCGATTCTCCTGGTTTGGATTCTTCAATCAAACCGTTAGATTCACAAGCAAAGACAAGTCGTCCCAGTACAAGCCGAGGATGTCAGCATGAAAAAAAACATGGTAGTGCTGCGCCCAGTGAGAAAAGTGTAAGATCAACTTCAATATGGATTTCTAAGAGTGGGACTCTTGAGGATGCACCACTTCGATTGAAAACACGTGAACAGTTCAAGTAAGTCATTAAAGCTGACATGCAAATATAGGCTAGGCTGCACAATTGAAATAAATAGTATTGAACTTTCAGTTTGTTTTGGATCTATAACAAAGTTGTTTGATTTAAATCATTGATTTAAATCATGAACAGAGCCCTGGACAGATGCTAATCCACCCTCTCAGTAAACAATAATTATCAGGGCTACAGCCACAGACACACAACATGCTTTCCTTTCCAAGACAGATTATGCAACTACAGGGGGTGAGGCCTTGTGGACATTGTCTAATGGGTGGACTTGTACCAATGAGTGCCACAAACAATTTAAAATTAGATCTGGCGCTATATCAAATAAAATATATATGTATTTTAAAATGACAGTTTTGTTGCTGTTGTAAATCAAACTATTTTATAATTATATAACTTTATATAAGCAAAAATCATGTACCCTCTGATAAGACAAGTACCCAAATCGATTTGAATAAACACATTTGAAAGAGTTTATAAATATAAACATCTATATAAATGTATATATGCCATATTTAAAAAAAATTATTTAAATCAAAATTTGTTTAATATATTTTTTAAATCATGCTTTTTTCAACCTTGATCTATAAGTTGAATGAGAAACAGTGAAATATAATGTATGTACAATCGTTCTGTAAAATTTTTTGAGGAATTCAATGTATTAATATTTGATATAATTATGATAAGTATTAATATTTTAGCATTATGCAAAGTTATTCACCATATGAAATTATATGTATATGTCGCTGTGATGACATCTCTTCCCATAATTTTGGAATTGGATCCATGTACTTTGGCCCATAAATTTGGTTTTGGGACAAAATTCATAGACCAACTAAAATAAGGGAAATGTTATTTAGCATGAATAAGATTTGTGATGTATATTGTAGTATGTGTAAGTCAGTTACATATATATATATATATATATATATATATATATATATATATATATATATATTTTCATATTTGTGTTTCTATGAAATTGAAATTTAGGAAAAGTTTTCTTTTCCAAAAATACCTTAATATCTTGTTGCACTCATTGAATTCAGCCAACATTTTACCAATTAATCATTGATCATTTCACATTTGGCAGATTATGTAATTTTTGTAAGTTTTCAAAAAATCATGATGATTTCTTGTTCTACTTAAATTTCAACAATAAAATGTGTTAGAACACACATGAATCTTATTAGGATCAGTGACCCACCTGCTTATGTAGATATATGAGAAGTCTGAAGTGTCTGTTTCTGATTAGTTTACTGATCTCCAAATTTGATGATACATGGGCAATTTGGCCGAATGGTCAACCTTACCATCATTTGTTTTCAAATTTGGTTTATCTAAGTAAACAGGGTGCCATTTTGACGATAAACATTTATACTAAAGGAAAATATGATAGGAGTATCAATATCATTGCATGAATCACAAAATATTTTATGTCAAAGACAGTGGTATACAATATGTGAATTTTCTGAAAAATTCTACTTTCTGAAAAACGTTTTTCATCATATTTTCTTTTTTGTTACACTTTTTATAATGTAGTAATGAGATAGAGTGACATAGCAGTCTAACTGATAACTTAAATTGTTCTATGTTCAGCATGATTATAGGAATCCTGACCAGTTCTAATTTGGGTCACATCGGGTTCGTCCATAACACAAAATAAAAATCTTTTGGATGTATTGTGTAGTAATTTCTTAATAAAAAATAAATAAATATGCAAAGCACATTTTTAGTACTTAACTTTATTTTATTCATCATAGTTTATGGTTTATCTTCGTTATGGATGTACACATTTTATGTACGTCCATAACGCTGTACATCCATAACACAATTCTCAACAGTGTAAAGTTGATAGGGCTACCACATTTTGTCAGATATTTGAACTAGACCACTATGTGGCTCTAAAGCTATTGTTTTCACAATGCTAGTTCTGTCATAAGGGAAAACTACTACGCCGAGGACTGGAAATCTACATCGATTGGAACATCAATACACTGTATTGATATATCAAGAAGCACATGAATGCATGTGAAATACAATTACAACATCCTAACAAAGGAATATGATTAACCACGGATGTTTGAAATAGAGGGTTCAAATTCCTAAGGCAGGTTATCTTCGAGAGTCTTGTCAACAGCGAGTCATCAACATTGTCTTGATCTACAAGTATGGTATCTACATTTTGAGCAAATTTCAGGTACATAGCTTGAAAAGTTAGGGGCACATGAAAGCATGTAAAAAAGCAATGGGTACGATTTTGGCTGCTTACCGCTTGTTCACAACTCTGACTATTGGTTGATTCCACATGGAACAACCCAGGTACAGTTTACATATTTGACAACAATATTTACATAATTTTCTTACTAGAGATGGACCGAATAGGTATAAAATCAGCTATATGATTTGATATTGTAATGTATTGATTAGATAAAAACACAAAATATGTCAATTTGACATGAAGCCGTTTGAATAGGGAATCCAAATATGGTAAATTACGCAGGCATTGTACCAGCCTTTTGTATAAAATAATTTGAAATTTTAGCTCCATGGCCACAGCATTTTTGTAGGCCACATTTCACTGTGTACCCACCTTGGACTCTCATTCGAGAGAACCCGGGTTCAAATCCCACTGCAGTTGCTTCGAACCTTTGGCAAGTTTGATCACCCCACGTTGCCACAGTTCACTCAGCTGTATAAATGAGAACCTGGTAATACAGACAGTGGTGGATATGTGAATGAATAGTCTTCGCGCAGTAATTGCAGCATGGCTGAATGCTTCCCAGAGAAGTTGTGGTTTGACAATTTTGCCTTGGAAAATTGTTGTGATGTACATTTCCATGAATTCCATTCCTGGAAAATATTAATATATAATTATATACAGTATTAAGTAAGCAAGTGTAATTAAATCTGCTACTGCAAACAACCATGTTAGATATACCTAAATATATTTATATGTAAATTTGGTTATGTATTGTCTGTCTTATAATGTGTGCGTGTGTGCGTGCGTGCGTGCGTGCGTGCGTGCGTGCGTGCGTGCGTGCGTGCGTGCGTGCGCGTGTGCGCCTAGCACTTCATAACTGTTAGTTATTATCATTTTAAATATTAAATGTTTACACTGGTTGGTAATAACTCAGTATCATGACCAGTGTATATATTAATAATCCTTAGTCCGGTTTTCATGTTCACTTCTGATCATCATTAAATGTCACATAGTGCCAACATGTTAGAGGTGATGTCTGGATTCAGTGAAGAATGTACATGAATTAATTATGAACCTGTCGTTGGAATGGTTCACCAGGTAACCCAGGCGGGGTTAGTTACACATTAACATAATTGATTATTACAGTAATTTACGTCATAAGCAGTCAGTTGTGTACATATATTTGCCGAATGTTTAATTGCAGTTATGGTTGTTTGAGTGTACAGTTGTAATTGTAGTGTGGGGTGGTGCCATGAAGGAAACACAATCAAATGAATCAATGAAACACAACTCTTAGTCAATAAAAAACTATTCCAAGGACAGAGTTATTTCCAGGTTCATGACATGCAAATGAAGTGCCTGTAATTTTGAGATGGAATCCTCTTTTGGTAATTTTTTGTTCCCTGAACATTTTTTTATATCTGAATAAGGATGTGGCCATACTCAAAGACTGACACTTCTATGATATATCCTGTGTCCTGATTAAAATGTCTAGTGAATGGCTCGCACCATTTGCACATGTAGTGACTGTGCATGAAGACATGATGTATTTGTTGGATGCAATTTGATGGCTCACATCTTGTATGTTGATTTCTGGAGTGAGAAAATTACAGTTCGACAAATGTTTTTCAGCAGGTTGGTGAAAGAATAAATATTAATGCCACTTTGAAAAATAAATCATAATCTGGCCCCAGACTCAACGAGGAATTTCTGCTGCAGGCCCCGAGGTATGGAAAATGTTGATAAAACTGTATTATTTGATTTATTTTCACTTCCATTATTGGCATAAATGCTTGTATTATCATCCATTGCCAGTTGTTCTAAATTTTCATGAACTGCCTGTGCTGCTCTAACTACTGCACACCAACTATTTCTCTAATGTCTTATATTTCCTTGTTGAACTACACAACCAGTTTGCAGATCTTTCTTGATTCCTTTCTTTCCATTGTATATCATCAAGAACCTGTTTAAAAGATGAAATTGAAGGAATTACTTACAGATTTGTTCCTTTAAGAAAACAAGGGAAAGGTCTAGGAAGAAACACCTGTCAAAAGAGGCTGTTAGAAAAATTGCTCACAAACAGATGCTGTGATTGTATATAAATAAACACATTGGAAATGTAGAAGACTACACACTATAAAGAGGCACATAACCTAGCTACAACTGAAATCAGAAAATCCAAAAGAACCTTTGAAAAAGAATTGATGGGTAATATAAAAATGACAGCAAGAGTTTCTATGCTTATGTAAGGAGTAAACAGAAAGTTCGAAATAAGGTCAGACCACTGGAAAAAAATAGTGAAAACATAATTTTAGACGGGTTTCAAATGGCAGAGGTTCTGAATGAGTATTTCAGCTCAGTTTTTACCACAGAATATATCAGCTCACTTTCAGTTGCTAAACTGAGGGTGATCAATCGGATAATTTAGGGCAGTTATTTGTAACTCCTGAAATGGCAGCAAAGAAAATTAGGAAGATAAAGATAATAAATCACCTGCAGTTGATGGGATACTGCCAAAACTACATAAGGAAATTGTAGAGCAAATTAATACACCACTTGCAAAAGTGTTTAATTTGTCACTGGTAGAGGGAATAGTTCCTTCAGAATGGAAAGAAGCAAATGTGCGGTTATTTAAGACAGGATCGAGGAATAAGTAAGAAAATTACAGACCAGTGAGTTTAGCATCAGTTGTATGCAAATTGTTACACACGTTAATTAGAGACCACACAATAGAATTTCAAAAAAAAATTAATAAATACATCTCAAAATGGGTCATGTCTAATCAATCTCTTATTTTTTGTGAAGAAATTACAAAGTGGGTAGATGATGGGTCACCAGTGGATATTTTCTATTTAATTTTCAGAAAGCTTAAGATAAAGTGCCACATCAAAGATTGTTACTTAAACTAAAAGCCCATGGTATAGGTAATGATGTAATCAACTGGATAGAAAAGTGGCTTATACACAGAAGACAGAGAGTAATAGTAGATGGTGAGATTTCAAACTGGAAATCGGTTTTGAGTGGTGTACCACTGGGATCAGTATTAGGACCTATACTATTTGTTAATATATATATATATATATATATATATATATATATATATATATATATATATAATATATATATATATATACAGGGGTTCATCCAGGGTCAAATTTTTGCCAGTCCAAAATGTTTTGAGAATTTAACAAAATGCGTGTGCGCGCTCGATTGCGCGCTCGGTCGCACGATAAAAAATGTAAGTATAATATATATATATATAGTCAAGCTATAACAATACGATATATACATATATATATATATATATGTATGTATATATATATAAATATATATATATATATGTGTGTGTGTGTATATATATATTTACTTACATAATCATTTTAACTAAGTCTTAACAGACAGGGGTAACTATCAATACATTTACCTGTATGTAGTGTTTGCATCATAAATAATAATCATTAATAATTGAAAATAACAACTGACAAACAAAGATACAGTCTTCTAACGCGAGTCCATTCAGTGCCTGGGAACACTGTACCACCCACAATTAAAACATCATAGCTTTGCTAATTATCATCATAAAAGTATGAATGAAGTATCATTTTGTTAGTTGTTAAGATTCTATTTTCTATAATATAATGATAATAACTACAACACATTATGTAATCATGGGAACATTACTATCTGAAATGTAATTTAATCACAACTGAAAACAAAGATAAACCAACTACCAAATTTTGTTTGAGTGGTTGAATGTCCCTACATCCATCTAGTGGTGAAAATGTAGCCAAAGATGTAAGCTACAGTAAAGCAAACCTGAATCAAATATGTTGAACAGTTTTGTTTGTATCACGTTTTATGTAGAAGCATGCCAAACGTTGATGATTTTTAAAATGAGTATCAAAACAGAAAGCAAAAAATAAACATATTTCACCCTGCTACTAGATAATTTATGAGTGGCTGAATGTCCCTATATCCAGTGGGACAAATGTAGCCATATGTGTAAGCTTTAACATAAAGCAAACATGAATCAAATATGTTGAGCAGTATTGTTTTTATGATGTTTTATGTAGAAACATGTAAAATCGTTAAATTCTGTTTGTTTTGGGTTTCCCCACACACATCAAAGATGTTGAGTGGCAGGTGGATACAATGTAATTACTGGCGGGCGCGCCGCCGACTTCCAAGAAAATGATATTGGCTTGACCTATTTCTCACAGACTGAATTTGCCAGTCAACTGAATTTACCACACGTTGTAGTTAGCATTGCGTTGAATAACGGGTGTGTCAGATTATAAAAACGACATGGACGGGTCCAACCCGTCCAAGATAAATCTTTACCCGTCCAAAAACGCACTTTGCGCATTTTACCCGTCCAAAAGACGGGTGGACGGGTCTGTGGATGAGTCTATGTATATATATATATATATATATATATATATATATATATATATATATATATATATATATATATATATATATACTGAAATTTGCAGATGACACAAACGTATTCAGAACGGTTAAAATGATACAGACACAGTTTACAGGATGATCTAGATAAATTGCGATCTAGATAAAACGTTATTAAATTTTGGGAAGTATAAATGCATGCACGTAGGACATGGAAACATGAACAAAGAATATAAAATGGGGGATGCTGTACTAGGTAGAACCATACAAGAAAAGGACTTAGTAACATTTAGTGCTGACATGAAAGTTTCAGAACAATATGGTATTGCTGTTTCAAAAGGTAATCAAATTCTAGGGCTAATTCTGAGAACTGTCACATAAGGATAAATAGCTACTTGAACCCTGTACAAAGTGATAGTTAGGCCACATTTGGAATATTGTATACAAGCATGGAGGCCATATTGTAAGAAGGGCATAGATAAACTAGAAAGAATACAGCAAAGAGCAACTAAAATTATTCCAGAATTGACAGACCTTAGTTATGAAAGCCGCTTATTAGAATGTGGTTTAACAACACTAGAGACCAGGCGACTAAGAGGAGACCAAATAGAAGTGTTTAAAATAGTGAATGGTTATGAGGATGTTTATAGGAGTATGTTCTTCAAACTTAAAGCACACAAAGCAGCATTAGTTAAGGAACAGTGTAGGTTGGACATGAGAAAGTACTCTTTCTCACAGAGGGTGATAAATGAATGGAACAAACTGCCATCTTAAACAACAAGTTCCAGATGGCAAGTGGACAAGGAAGCCATTGGCTTATCGAGAGTCCAACAATTTTCTCATCTATGTGTAGCTCGCTCTTATCGAATATCTGTCAATTCTATTTTTAAACATATTCACACTACTAGCATTAACTACAATCATTTGCAGTTTGTTCCATTCATTTATCACCCTCTGTGAGAAAGAGTACTTTCTCATGTCCAACCTACACTGCTCCTTAACTAATGCTGCTTTGTGTCCTCTGGTTCTACTGTGTTCTTTAAGTTTTTAGAACATATTCCTATCAACATCCTAATAACCGTTCACTATTTTAAACACTTCTATTCTCTGGCGTTGTCAAACCACATTGTAATAAGCGACTTTCGTAACTAAGGTCTCTCAATTCTGGAATCATTTTAGTTGCTCTTCGTTGTATTCTTTCTAGCCTGTCTATGTCCTTTTTACGATACGGCCTCCATGCTTGCATACAATATTCAAAATGTGGTCTAACTATTGCTTTGTACAGGGGTACAATTAGTTGTTTCTTCTTATACATAGTTCTCCTAATTAGCCCTAGAATTTTCTTTTCTTTCGAAGCAGCAATCCCGCATTGCTCTGAAACTTTCGTGTCAGCACTAAATGTTACTCGTAAGTCCTTTTCTTGTGTGGTTCTACCTAGTACATCATCCCCCATTTTATATTCTTCATCCATTTTTCCATGTCCTATGTGTATACATTTACACTTTCCAAAATTGAATAACATTTGCAATTTTTCTGACCATTTAACTTATTTATCTAGATCATCCTGTAAACTTTGTTTATCTGTATCATTAGTAACCTTTCTGAATACTTTTGTGTCATCTGCAAATTTGAGTATGTTGCTAGATATGTCATCTTCAAAATCATTTATATATATATATTAAAAACAGTATATGGCCTAATACTGATCCCTGTGGTACCCCACTCAAAACCGATTTCCAGTTTGAAATCTCACCATCTACTATTACTCTCTTCTGTGTGTAAGCCATTTTTCTATCCAGTTTTCTATCAGTGTAGCAAAGTGTATTGAAACAAAATGTTTGGTCTGCTTTGACTACATTATCCGCATTAATATGTTCACACTGGTAAAGGGTGCTGACTACATTATCCACATGAATATGTTCACACTGATAAAGGGTGATGACTACGTTATCCACATGAATATGTTCACACTGGTAAAGGGTGATGACTACGTTATCCACATGAATATGTTCACACTGGTAAAGGGTGATGACTATGTTATCCACATGAATATGTTCACACTGGCAAAGGGTGATTACTACGTTATCCACATGTATATGTTCACACTGGCAAAGGGTGATGACTACGTTATCCACATGAATATGTTCACACTGGTAAAGGGTGATGACTACGTTATCCACATGAATATGTTCACACTGGTAAAGAGTGATGACTACGTTATCCACATGAATATGTTCACACTGGTAAAGGGTAATTACTACATTATCTACATGAATATGTTCACACTGGTAAAGGGTGATGACTACGTTATCCACATGAATGTGTTCACACTGGTAAAGTGTGATGACTACATTATCCACATGAATATGTTCACACTGGTGAAGGGTGATGACTACGTTATCCACATGAATATGTTCACACTGGTAAAGGGTGATGACTACATTATCCACATGAATATGTTCACACTGGTAAAGGGTGCTGGCTACATTATCCACATGAATATGTTCACACTGGTAAAGGGTGATGCTGTAGCAGCATATCAAGGGTCGTATTCATTATGCACTGCATATTTGACCACAGTGTTGACCATGATATGTTTGACCAGTGTATTTGACCATGATATGTTTTACCACAATGTGTTTGAGTATTTAGCCTGTGCTGTGTTGTAGAGTGCACTGGGACTCATCCAAGGAGAGCGGATGTTGGCAGACGATTCAAGAATTCTATGCAAACTCATTCAACTCATTTGCTGATGTCAATGACACGTTTAAGGTACATCCAACCAACTCTGGCGAAATCTCTTCTCAATTGTGTATTTAAAAGACCCATTTATCAGTGGCGTATTTAGACTGACTTGATGATCCCCTGATGGCCCCCTTTTGGCTTACTTTTTATATATTTTTTTACCATATTTTTCCATTGCCCCCCCCCCCTGCGAGATCCTAGATACGCCACTGACATTTATTGAGCTTTGCAACAGCATGTGACTGACTCTTTGTAGTTATTTTATCATATATGAATGCATTGACATTTGCAGAATGAACTATTAGCATCGAATCACATAAAAAATTGCTGAAATATAAAAAAGCTATTTGTCAGAATTACAATTGCCTGTATTTGTTACTGCCATGCAACAGGAATTGTAATATTTTTTATGGACAGTGTTGACCAATAAAAGGATTACGCATGGTTATGTCACTTATTAATAATGCACTCAGAGATATTATCCTGTCTGTCCTATTGTTGTAATACCAGTGGTTGCTATGTGTGCAAACTCTTGGTGGGTGCATCAGAAATTAGTTGTATTCTAAGGCAATCCTCTCCATTCCTGCCTCATTGTTTGGTTGACATTTTTCAAATGAAACTCAGGCTATGAAATAATCAGAAATATACCTATGTGCATCAAACAAATCTGTTAGGTTTTTGTCGGAAATCTGCCTAGCATCAATATCATTTTAGGAGAAATATAGCATATTTGCTCTTTGACCTGTAGAAGTTTATCATTTCATTTTATCCTATGTACTCTATCACAATTTTTCCACTTGAAACAAATCTGTATTGAAACGGGATACGGCCGTATTCATACTAAAAACTGTATTGAATTCTTATGCCAGATTTATAAATAGCATTTGCTAAGTGCAGGCAGTGTTAAAGAGAAACAAAAGTCATAGTTTTGTGCACCTATAAGAGTTACTAAGACATAACCATTTGCAACTACAATTAAGAATGTGATGCCAGTGGTTTACTAGGAAAATCTTGTTGAACACACAGCATTTTAATTTCATGAGTTAGATAACCCTTTGTCATGAGTGCATGTAGTCTCGCAATATTCACTCAACAAATGAAAATCTATTTGTAAACACCTAGTCCTATATTTGCCAATAGGACATAACTATGCTGTTTGCATCTGAACTCACTGTAACATGTTGGCCTTTATTTACTAAACTAGTCCCTTTCTGACATAGCAGTGCATTTGCCTGAGTTTTTTTACTTGTGTGTGCACCTGCTGCCCTTGACCTTCACATCAGTAGTCTAGGTTAACCAATTTTTTACTTGTGTGTGCACCTGCTGCCCTTGACCTTCACATCAGTAGTCTAGGTTAACCAATTGTTTACTTGTGTGTGCACCTGCTGCCCTTGACCTTCACATCAGTAGTCTAGGTTAACCAATTGTTTACTTGTGTGTGCACCTGCTGCCCTTGACCTTCACATCAGTAGTCTAGGTTAACCAATGTTTTACTTGTGTGTGCACCTGCTGCCTTTGACCTTCACATCAGTAGTCTAGGTTAACCAATTGTTTACTTGTGTGTGCACCTGCTGCCCTTGACCTTCACATTAGTAGTCTAGGTTAACCAATTTTTTACTTGTGTGTGCACCTGCTGCCCTTGACCTTCACATCAGTAGTCTAGGTTAACCAGGCTTACTGTGAATTACTACTGGGCTTTGTAAATTACTCCAAAAATATATCATAAGTAAATATGACTTGGAATGTAATATTAATAACTGCTACATCTGCAAAAAGAATATGCCAGCAGAAGCCTAGAAATGTATGGTATGCCTTCGTCATCATTATCATGATAAACTGCATTAATTAATAATTCATAGTTCTGTAATATAATATACTGGATATTCATTCAGTAATACTACCACTATACTATCAAAACAGTTGGTTAGTTTTTACTGTCAATATTTTCAGACTTTAATTGTATTTTTACAAGCATAATGTATTTATCTTTTTTCTGTATTATTTAACTTCTCTGTAATTATTACATGATAATAATGATAATTATATTCGATCCATATTCTCTTCACATTTATACATATGTTTAAAAAAATAGTATTCACATTATTTGCACTATATGTAGTTTTGTTAGTATTATTAGCACTGTTATATTTGTAGGCAAAGTTAGCAACTCCACATCTGTTTATATATGTATGCTCTAGTCAAACAGTGCTAATAATGATTACTGCACCATGCATAGTCATAGTCTCAGGTCTTAGTGCAGGCCTCCCTGGATCATCAAAACTATGTAAAATATATACAAACTGTAATTTGACTTTGTATGTATGATCTAAACAAATAAACTTCATTTCACTTATTGGTTGCACTGGTTAACATGTCAGCCCCCAGTTAAACAGAGATTTGACCAGAATCTCCTACTTTCAAAAAAAGAAATTCTGTGTAAACACATAACACAGAACTTTACAAGTTACTTTACATTTTCAAGTCACATTACATTATTTTTAAGTGTGACATCATAGCTCCCAGAATGCAGCATTAATTGAATGGTTCCTAAAGAACCGCCCATGTATAGAGCTTGACCTACAATGAATTAGTCAAGCACATTCGCTGATCTGCAAAATGTCAATGTCACTAATAGTGTCTAAACAGAATGTTTCTGCTTTCTATTCACTATGTCATGCCACAAATGTATAAATATCTAGATTAACATCTGTGACTGAAATGAAACAACATAATATGCAGGTACTCCATCATACTGCCTAATGCAATTCCTTTCTGCCTCACAAATACTGCTAAATACATCTACAAGCCATGGTTGCAAGTCAACATGACCTGACTTGTGACCTCTGGCATTAGCAGTCTTGACTCTTGGCAGGTTTACAAATCCCAGTTTTATATAATATAATAGGAGCTGACCTTGCCTATTGGTTGTTTAAACAATAACTTCATTCCTAATTAAGATATCAAGATAATTAAGACACCATTTTAATGCCCTTGATCAGATCTTACTCAAAGGAAATTATATTAAATATTATATTTAAATATAACCTTTAACCTTATTAAAATCAGATTTATTGTTTGTTAACAATATTTCATGGTGTATACCTTGACATTACTGCAGAAATATCACATAACAAATAGGTTTGATGCTTTACATTGCATACTTTACAACACTGCAAAATTATTCTAAAATTATGCGATTGCTAACTTCTTTACAAATTAGTTATATTTGGTGTAAAAAAGCTGAAAGCTGGTTGATCAGATTCATCCCAGTCACTTAGCAAGAGTAGCTTGTGATAGCAGATGACTGTGCAGAGAATTACTTGGTCATATTACAGAACACGTGCATGCACAACCAGTTCATTGGGAATAATGTACAACTTGAGTGTGCAGAGATCTGGGCACTACATAAATACAAAGACTAGATAGCACATTGTCATCTAATGGAGGATAATAATTGAAAGAAGTAAATAGTCTAGTCTGTCATTTCTATGTTTTTGTAGAACAAAAACAAGGAATATAATTCAATAGATGACCCAGGAATTGATTTTGAGTTTGTGTATGAAGTCTACAATGCACTCTTGGAATCGGTAAGTTTGACTTACATGTATTATGTATTATGTTACTATCTAAAGCAGTAGTTACTATCTTATATTACAAGATATCTTATATTACAAGCTATCTTATATTTTTCACTATACTTAAACATTAACTTAATTGGGAAACTATGAATTACAAAACTAAAATGTTATGTACAGTTAATTGCTGCAACCATTTGTGTCTATTGTAATGTTTTCAACAGTACTTTATATATGTATATATATATATATACATATATATATATATATATATATATATATATATATATATATATATATATATATATATATATATATATATATATATATATATATATACTGCTGGTTTGAAAGGGGCAAATTTTTATTTGATAATCAGAAATGTGTGATAAAGGTCATGACCACCAGGGGTGCTGCTGTAGAATGTGATTTGATGCTAATGCCTGTGGTGACACCTATGGATGTTCTTTGGTACTACAGCCCATGGACTTGCAGAAAAGCATGTTGAAGGCATTTATAAACAGTCTACTCACTGACAGAAGGTGAGTGGTACAAACATTGCTTCATCATTGTAATACAATGCAAACAAGTATTTCCATGATTCCAAAACATTTACATAGCAACAAATGACCACTGTAGCAGAAAGTAAATATGGAATTCCCAAAATGTAGGCGCATTTTCAAAACATTTGCTAAGAGAATTAAAAATTATCTTGTTAATGTAAATATTATTTATCTGGCCGGAGACTTACCTTGATTTTGTTCCCATGCACTGCCCATAGAGGTACATGTCTGGTTTTCATAAAATTTAGTTTACATAAATGTATGGGTTTTTCTAATTAGGATGTTACTGAAAAGTGACTAAAACTGATGTATTTGTGACACTTGTGTTACTGCATTTAAGCGCATCACAAAAACTCAATAATGTAATCTTCATAACTTATTATTTAGAATGGGGTGATATCAGTGATTTACACTAGCATGTCATGACAGTTAGGGTGCACACGTTGGTGGTGTGTCCATTGTCCATTTCCCAGATGTCACCAACCATGACTAGAACTTATTGTGGAACTACTTTCTTTTGGCGCTCAGGAATGACACAGCAAGACAGCGGTGAGCAGGCCATGTGTAGTAATCTTGCAAGCAGTTTAGTGAACTCAACATCATATTTCTCTTGCATGAATCACATGCCTTGAAATAAAAGGATGCCTCTTGCCAATGTTTTTCTCAGTTTGACCACAATTTCAATGTTCCTTTTTCCATAAATTTGTTTTATTTTAGTCACATGTTCTCCAGTGAAATGCAAGCGAGCTATGGCAATATGACAGACATTGGTTTTCATTACAAATGGAGCTAGACAATAACATCCTCAATTGATTTAGCCTGTCACGAATCAGGTTTGTCATTCAAATCTGTACAGCATAAATACTTTAAGTGACATGCACAGTTGGTTTAATAAAAGAGTGCATCATTTTGTTAAAATAATCAAAAGAATTTACTCGGATTGCTAGATCAAGTAACTCATGAAAATGGGGATGCTAATAGCCCTAACTTATAGTATACACAGCCGGACCACTATTTCCTTTTTTTGCTGAATTTTGACTGGACCGGTCAAAAATAATGTAGTTTGTCTGATGATTTCAACAAAACTTAATAACAAGTTTCTACAAACTACCTAGCTTGTCGTAGTTGATACTAGATAGGTTAAATTTTTCACGAAATGAGTCTAATGAGGAAAAATTTAATTGAGGAAGGAACCTTTATGAGAGCATATTTTTTCTGTTAAGCAAGAGTTGCATCACTCAATGAAAGACCATTTAGATGGTGGCCACAATACATGTTGTTCTGGATCGCTGTCATCAATGAGCATGTTACTAGCATGACTTAGTCTCTTTCCTTCATTAATTGATTGATATTGGTCTTGTTTCTAGTCATATATACAGGGCTTTTCCACCTGCATTTATTCGCCATGTTCTCTTTTGTGTTCCAATTTTGCCATCAATATAATGATGCATGTGTCAATGATCTGTCTCGTGCACACAGAGCATGCTGATCCATACGGGCTCCATCTCAAATGTCTCCCAAAACAAATCTAGCATGGAAAAACACGGTCTGCGATAATATGCACATCTACTTAAGCGAGGATACATTGTCAACTCGACCTTACAATCTGTTCTACGTCTAGCACGATCGCTCAATCAACTGAGCACATATTAGGAAGACATGAATTTTTCATGACTTTGGATGGAGGCCTGTCTCGTGTGCTCCATTGATTAACACTGATCTCCACTCCGTTCCGCTCTCTCGAGTTGTTGTGTGCCATTGATTCCGTTCACCCAGTCACGCATGACCGAACTCACTTCCTACGCAGTCAAAGATTTTCAGTACTACCGAATGGAAATATATCGCATGTAGTTTGCAGTGATTGTCACGTCACACAAGTACTTAATTTGTGACGCTCCAGACAAACAGCTTCCTGTGTGTCATGACCTTGGTAACCAATTTGTGACATTTGTGAAACTTTCTCATATGTGTATTATGTATTTCTAAATGTTTTCAAAGCAAATCCTGCAAAAATTCTGACCTTGCTATATTGATATGTATTTATATATATTTGAATAATATTTATATATATATATATATATATATATATATATATATATATATATATATATATATATATATATATATATATATATATATATATATATATATATATATATATGCTATCCTAGTTAAACAACAAGTAATATGTTTATTTACATAAGATACTGTTGTGTGATTGTTAAGTGATGTGTTGATCTAGGCCTCACACGAAGGATGATCTGAGAGCCTACTTCATCCTACTACTGGTATGTTGTCTTCTTGTCATACCATGACACCTATGTTTGTTTTCACATGTAATTTATGTCTGTAAATTTGATAAAGTTCTAGCAAATTGATAAATAGGTGAACAATTGCCATATTCCAACAAAGCGTGCTCATCTTTGTTCATTTTGAGCAACAATGTCAATAATTAATGATAACCTTTTACAATGCACCTAACTGACACATGAATTATTTTTCTGTCTGTACATGTTTCATGTTTCAACAACAATACACTACGTATTTGCAGTACACCAAGCTTCCATTGCAGCTTTTTTTCTAAAAAAATTACATTAATATTCTCATATTTTATCAATGTTATTTCTAGATAAATAAATATGTTTTGGTAAATGAAATTTAAGTAGCCCACGGTATAACCAGGGTAATTTCTTGTTTTCTTTACATTGAATCGCCATTTAGCATAGCAAAATTCTTTGTCACAGTACTGTTTTCTGAGGTGGATTTTGCGACAGCAACAAATCTTCAAATTTGGGTTGAAGTTGTGATGTTTATGTTGTAATATATATATGGCCCTTCCACAGTTGACTGGGCTGAAAGCATTTATTTTTGTAAATCAGCAAAAAGATTTCCCAAGTATTATTTGATGTTTCAGACGTGGAATGTACACGTTTCCCAAAAGTTGGTTTCATTTAAATTTGATCAAAACAAAGTTGAGCCAGCAAACATAAAACATTATTTTTTACGCAACATAAATGTGTTCATTATCAGTAGGTTTTTATTACGTAACCACATTTACATGTTGCAACTCATGCTCCTCGAAGTTGTTGGGGTCAGATGACTATTTATTTTCCCATTGGTGACAATGTTAAAATTTTTTATGCTGTTCGCAAATTTATATTTTTAATATTCTGAAAAATCAAATATGTTATTATTTATTCTTTCATTTCCTGGACAAAATTAGTCAAATTCTCTAAATTTTCACTCCAAGAAATCAGCATACCAGATGCTCCCTATAAAATTACATCAAAACTACCACATCATGTCTTCATGTGCAAGGGACCCTACAGTCACTGACACGTGCATATGTAGAAATAATTTTTTTTATTTGGTCATAGCGTAATTGTTGTAGTCCTTAAATATGGTTATTACTGTTCACAAATAATTTTCCAGGCAGCAAGAATTGCCATAAATGAGTACCATCTCAAAATCACTGGCACTTCATTCGTATGACATGAGCCTGGAAGTAAAGTAATGATTGTCCTTAGTGCATGCGGCTGACTCACTTGTGCTCCTTGGGCATGCTGTACGTCTGCCATAGGTACACTGCTTCAAGGTTGCTTATGACACAGATATTTCTCTGTTTCAGAACCCACAGTTCCATAACGTACTGACTCATGTCGTATTTGCGCATCTCCTTCGTCAGATTGCTGCTTTGCCGGATCACGACCACCACTTCCTGGTGCACTGGTTCAAGAAGTGAGTACATAGCTTACATACACTTCTTGGTGCACTGGTTCAAGAAGTGAGTGCATAGCTTACAAACACTTCTTGGTGCACTAGTTCAAGGAGTGAGTGCATAGCTTACAAACACTTCTTGGTGCACTGGTTCCATGAAGTGAGCACATAGCTTACAAACACTTCTTGGTGCACTAGTTCCATGAAGTGAGTACATAGCTTACAAACACTTCCTGTTGCACTGGTTCAAGAAGTGAGTACACAAACACTTCCTGGTGCACTGGTTCAAGAAGTGAGTACATAGCTTACAAACACTTCCTGGTGCATTGGTTCAAGAAGTGAGTAAATAGCTTACAAACGCTTCCTGTTGCACTGGTTCAAGAAGTGAGTACATAGCTTACAAAGGCTTCCTGTTGCACTGGTTCAAGAAGTGAGTACATAGCTTACAAAGGCTTCCTGTTGCACTGGTTCAAGAAGTGAGTACATAGCTTACAAACACTTCCTGGTTCACTGGTTCAAGAAGTGAGTGTATAGCTTACAAACACTTCCTGGTGCACTGGTTCACGAAGTGAGTACATAGCTTACAAACACTTCTTGGTGCACTGGTTCTAGAAGTGAGTGTATAGCTTACAAACACTTCCTGTTGCACTGGTTCAAGAAGTGAGTACATAGCTTACAAACACTTCCTGGTGCACTGGTTCAAGAAGTGAGTACATGGTTTACAAACACTTCCTGGTGAACTGGTTCAAGAAGTGAGTACATAGCTTACAAACACTTCCTGGTGCACTGGTTCAAGAAGTGAGTACATGGCTTACAAACATTTCCTGGTGCACTGGTTCAAGAAGTGAGTACATGGCTTACAAACACTTCCTGGTGCACTGGTTCAAGAAGTGAGTACATGACTTACAAACATTTCCTGGTGCACTGGTTCAAGAAGTGAGTACATGGCTTACAAACACTTCCTGGTGCACTGGTTCAAGAAGTGAGTACATGACTTACAAACATTTCCTGGTGCACTGGTTCAAGAAGTGAGTACATGGCTTACAAACACTTACTGGTTCATTGTTTCAAGAAGTGAGTACATGGCTTGCAAACACTTGCTGTTCATTCAACTATGCTCACATGTATCAAATTCATGTGGTCATCATGGCAGACACATTTAAAACCAAGTGCACTATTTAAGGTAACGACCACTGGTATCAGGGATGGGTCAAGTACAGGAGCAATGTACTGAAGTACAAGTACTTTCAATTTTGCAAAGTCCAAGTACTCGTCTAAAAAATATAGGCAAATGCAAGTACTTTTTGTGAAAAATTCAAGTACAAAGTACTTTGAAAGTTTTTGTCAAGTACATCAACGCTAACACAAAAGCAGCAGTATTATGTATATGTTTGCATGTCTGCGGTGCCGGGTATTTATCATCAATAGAGATAGAGACAAATATTTCACGAAAACTTTAAAAAGTTCTTGGGAAAGTACTTGCCAAGTCCAAGTACTTTGACAAGTACTCAAACACTTGAGTACTTGAACCCATCCCTGAATTGTATGTATGTATGTACGTATATATGTTCTGCTACTCCTCTTAGATGCTTTGCGTCTCAGGCACCAAACTTTCAGTAGACTTAGTAGTACTTTTCATGTAGACTTATATTGCACACCCCAATATAACCTGTTACGATGCACATTCAGATCTACTGAAGTCCGTTTCTCTTTCTACACCAATCATTGAGATGAAAACTAGTGATACATCATTCTTAACCAGGAGCCACACTGTAGTAGTTTTAATCCAGGATCGCTGGCCTACCGAGCCATTCAATAAAACTAGTGATACATAATTCTTAACCAGGAGGCAAACTGTAGTAGTTTTAATCCAGGATCGCTGGCCTACCGAGCCATTAAATAAAACTAGTGATACATAATTCTTAACCAGGAGGCAAACTGTAGTAGTTTTAATCCAGGATCGCTGGCCTACCGAGCCATTAAATAAAACTGATACAACTGTTTTGGTAACAGGCATATTGAAGGAAGTTGGAATTATGTTTCATTTGAAGGACACATAAATCCAACTTCCTTCAATATGCCTGGTGCTAGACAGGTTAGCAAAACAGTTGTACCTGTTTTATTTAATGGCTCGGTAGGCCATCCTTTAGATGAGATACTAATAATTGCAACTGTGCCAGGGGAACAACGGAAGAGACACTCTTGGAGTGGTGGTCTCTAGGAGTGATGGTCTCTAGGAGTGGTGGTCTCTTGGAGTGGTGGTCTCTAGGAGTGGTGGTCTCTTGGAGTGGTGGTCTCTTGGAGTGGTGGTCTCTTGGAGTGGTGGTCTCTAGGAGTGGTGGTCTCTTGGAGTGGTGGTCTCTAGGAGTGGTGGTCTCTAGGAGTGGTGGTCCCTAGGAGTGGTGGTCTCTAGGAGTGGTTGTCTCTTGGAGTGGTGGTCTCTTGGAGTGGTGGTCTCTAGGAGTGATGGTCTCATGGTCTCTAGGAGTGGTGGTCTCTTGGAGTGGTGGTCTCTTGGAGTGGTGGTCTCTTGGAGTGGTGGTCTCATGGAGTGGTGGTCTCTAGGAGTGGTGTTCTCTTGGAGCGGTGGTCTCTAGGGGTGTTGGTCTCTTGGAGTGGTTTATTGGAGTAGTGGTCTATCTACTATGCCTTGAGCCACAACTAAAGTGTCTGTCATAACTGATTATTTTAAGCAATATTATAAGCATTTATTTTCTAGCTTTTAGCTTTTCAGTGTATTTTTCCAGTGTTTAGGTGGAACAATACCTGTTTTTAACTCTTCCAAAGGCCCTGCTTAATTGATCGCTTCTTCTGAATTATTTGTTACTGTGGGTTAGTAAGGCTGAGTGTGAGATGTTCTAGATGTGTTGTATGTGTCATCTTGCAGTTTGTCACTTGGTTGACGTCACAGCTGTTATTTAGTTGATAACTGTATAAAATAGCCACAATGCACAGTGTTGAAGCATGAATTATGTAGTATGACCAGGTACAGTGCATGAAGCGGAAACTGCCGGTATTGATTCGCTGCAGCACAGGTGGAATGAGTAGTTTGAAGCTGATAATTGATGTTGTCCTAAACAATTTGTAAACTTGGCCGTTGCTGTTACAAACAATGGCCAATAAGGTTGGCTTTGAAAAAAAATTTTTTTTTAATTGTTATCGCTTGGCATGACCAGTAGATATTGTGTGTTGTCCGAGCTTGCGTTCTGCTTCACATGGCAGCCTGCAGAAGTCAGGGTGACCCAAAACATATTTAATAAATTGTGTAGTACATAGTACATCTTATATATTTAAAAACTGATTCTTTAGTATACAAATCTACAAATTTGTTTGTTATTTATAACAAAATAACAATTATTATATTCTATGGTAGAAATGTGTACCCCTCTTAAACATTATGATGATCTTAATTAGTAAAACACATTTTACAAATACTCTTGAATTTTTTTATACGGGTTTTCCTGATGAGGTTTAATCTTAGTGAAATGGTTTGCTGGCCCGCTGGAGGTGAAATACAAAAAGCCCTGATGAGTCTAACAGACAGCATAAATTAGTATGACTTATTGCGTTCACTTGGGGATTAATGCAGAAGTTCTCAATGTCCAAAACATGTATAGCACTACATATTGGTGGGTGCTGGTTTGGTCAATCCCTTGTTTTGTGGGACAAGCGAATCTCAGCAGTGGCGCCATGTAAAGAGTGAAATGGATGTTAATTAACATTGACTCTGTGATTATCAGAACCAGGCAACGTTGTTGGTATCTGTCTTGATGGCCATGTCACATCTGTTTGGCAACACTGTCCAAACTACGTTGTTCTGTAGCTCCCCTTCAAATAATTAATTTCACGAACTGATTTGCTCATTTACACCCGAGCTCCCTGTGACCAAATTGAGGGTGCTGGGTGATAATAAGTGGCGTAACAGTGGAGAATATAAATCTGAGTCACTGTCTATAATCTGTCGAAATCAGTTTTCAATTTTGGCTTTATTAAAGAGCAAAAAACTGCTTAAGCCTGCTTTTTGATTGGCATTATATGCATTATCTTATGTCCCACACCACGTGTTGAGGGGGGTCTGAACAAATAATAGGCACTGCACATTTTTTTTTAACTTTGAGAAGTTATGTGATGATCCCTTATTGAGTTGACTGAGTGAGTGACACATTGCGTGGCTCCAACATTATCTGTGATGTTTGTTTTTAGGATCAAGTCAGCCAAGTTCCTGCAGCTAGTCCAACATATCCAGAGTTTCATCTCCGTGCGGCTGTTCCCGCCAAAGCCAGAAGACCTTCCTCCAATGTCAAAGTGCACCTGGTGGATTCCGAGTGCAACACGCGTACTCGCCTTGCTCAGTGAGTCGAGCATTTTGTTGTTGTTTTGCTCAACACAACAACTAAAACATTATGTTGCTCAAAGAGTCAACCAGTAACTGTTTTCTCATATATGAGTTATCGTGCTCACAGAAAGACCAATTCTCACAAGACAGGTTTTTACACTAATGTGTATGTGCTGATTCACCTGAACTGGCTGCAGATTGTCCACTTAGAATGAAGCCACTCTGGTAGCATGATGAAAACTGCAGTTTGTTTGATATGAATAATAAGTGGAATTCATTACAATGACATCATTGACGGGTATTGATGTGGTAAGTGTTGTTCTTCCTCCAGACGCAGCCAACAACCTGTGGAATCCGTCCCTGGTGCCGTACACAGCGTTCCACAACAGCACCCTGGACCACCTGGACTTGATGTCAGAGTACTACGCCTGGCAGAATCCTGCCTCGTCCCCCGGGTATGTCCATGCCTTACATCACCAGTGTCATATTCTGTAAAGTGGAGTAGGCCATGGCTCAAATTGTTTTCATAATATGCAAAATCGGCATCTAACACATGTTACTGTGACATCATGTACGCACAGTTGCTTTAGAGTTGGTATCACCCCTTAGATAAGGCATGCAGCAGATAACAGATGCTCCAATGGGGCTGCCTTGGACCCAACAATAATAAAGCTGTATTAATAAAGTATCAAATGTGATATTGTCTAAGTGTGATTGTTGTCTAAGTGTGATTGTTGTTAATGTACAACAGTTACTTCATCTATACAAGGCCAGCTCATACTTCAGAGACGCCCCCTCACCTCCTCCCCCCCACAGCATGAAACTCTGTATGCAGATTTGGCAACATCATATTCGCCATTTGAATCACAACTTTCTTCTAACAACAACTTTTCATTTACTTACTCAACGTTTCAGCCGCCGTGATTCATATGTTATCTGCCTTGAACATTTTCATGAATCAAATTCGCCAGATTGGACATATGATGCAAAACGTACCCTTATGAACTAAGATCAGAAAGTAAATGATGTTTTTTGGGGGGAAGAAACATCAATGTACAACACTATATTAAACAGCTGGTAACTACCCTTCCACCATGATGCTAATGTTGTGTAATGTCTTACATTGATGTTTTGACGTCAACGCAAAGTTGTCGGGTTTAATGAGTTTCTTTCTATGTCCAGATTCAGTTTCTGCCAGTACCCGTTCATCCTGAGTCTGGCAGCGAAGCGAGAGATCCTTCAACGTGACTCAGAGCAACAGATGATAGTCATGGCAAGGGTGGGTGTCTTATCATCTCACTTTCTGTTCTGTTCTGTCATGACTGTGCTTGATTATTCTGTGAGCTGTATAATCATAACCAGATATATTGTCAAGAACACATTTGTATCAAAGTATATGAACTCAAGTGAAGACATTTTTAAAAGTAAAATCTATATGTTTATATTTACTGTTCTGTATACTATTTCATTCAGGAGTTGGTGTAGTTTGTTTTTGTTACACTTCTTTTGATTGGCAGGAATATTGTTTATGATCTCACTGATTGGCTGAAATATGGTATATTTTATTACGTTTGCATTGGTAGACTGAGAAATAATGTTGTTCAAGGACCCATGTTTGGGCTTCAAAGACCCATGTTTGGGCTACAGTTTCATCTAAAGAGCTGGTCTTGGTCCATTACCCAAGGTGGTTTGGTGACCAGATTCTGTATTATAGTTATTAAGGTCCCTTTGATTCAGTCAGAAGTTAAACTGTAAGTGCATAAATTTAGCCCTCACAGTTAGATTGGGTGGATTTATTGATTTTGTACTCACTTGTTTATTAATAATTAAAGAGGACAATATGAGTTATATTTGTGAATATGCCCAGTGATCAGTTTGTTTTGTCGGAAGAATGTTTGTGTTTCAGTTTCTTGTCAATGTCGACCATGTTGTGTTGCTTGTAGCGCAGCCTGGTGGCGAAGGTGCAGCGAAGACAACTGCCAGACATCGGCATGCTCTTCCTCAACATCACAGTGCGGCGATCGCACCTCGTGTCTGACTCACTCAATGAGGTGTGTATCACTGCACCTATTACATTCTATAAATGTGGGACGCAGTTAGAACATTGAACTCTCAAATGAGAAAATCTGGGCTCAAAACCTCGTGCGCTTTGAATAGTCCTACAGACTGGACACCGCACTGTATAAGAACATACCTTTTTAAAGTGGGAATATTTTGGAAAGAAACATCTCAAAATGTTGGCATTTAGGTAGTAGAACATTTTGGAACAAATTCAAACAATAAAATCTCTTTCACAAAATGAAAAAATTACCAGATGTTTTTTACAAAACAATAAACACTACAAAATGTCGTAAAAAAAACCCACAAAAAAATCTCATACTATTGGCATTGTTAGAAAACAGTAAAACCTTGTTGAAAAAAATAAAATCTCCAAACTTTCGCAAGAGAGTAAAATCTCCAAATGTTGACACTTTCAAAAATAATATCATATCCAGATATTGGCATTGTTAGAAAAGAATAAAAAACCTTGTTGGAAAAATCAGAACAGACATCTCCAAAAATGTGCACTTTCTCAAAATGGTAAAATCTCTGAATGTTTGCATTATATGGAAAATGTCTGATTGTGTGGTAGATTGCACGTAAGCAGCATGATTTGAAGAAGAAGCTGAAGGTGACGTTCTCTGGAGAGCCGGGTCTTGACATGGGCGGACTCACCAAGGAATGGTTCCTCTTGCTTATCAGACAGATCTTCCAGCAAGACTATGGTGAGTGACAGACAGACAGATCTTCCAGCAAGACTATGGTGAGTGACAGACAGACAGATCTTCCAGCAAGACTATGGTGAGTGACAGACAGACAGATCTTCCAGCAAGACTATGGTGAGTGACAGACAGACAGATCTTCCAGCAAGACTATGGTGAGTGACAGACAGACAGATCTTCCAGCAAGACTATGGTGAGTGACAGACAGACAGATCTTCCAGCAAGACTATGGTGAGTGACAGACAGACAGATCTTCCAGCAAGACTATGGTGAGTGACAGACAGACAGATCTTCCAGCAAGACTATGGTGACTGACAGACAGACAGATCTTCCAGCAAGACTATGGTGACTGACAGACAGACAAACGGTAGGGCAGATAGACGACCAGTCAGGTTACTCAGGTAGTCAAAATTATTCATGGACATCTATTCACTGATACATAAGAGAGATTGAATCACAGTAAACTTTTCATGTTTACCAATATTACATGAAAGTACCTATGTAGTAAAGTTTTTTAGCATAGCATTTAGGTAACCTAGTTTGTTTTTATATTGCTGTATGCTGCTACGGTTATGTGTACATGCATGCACATGTGTGAAATTCCAGTATAATATTGAAACAATTTCAGGAATGTTCATATATGACAAGAGGGCGCACACCTACTGGTTCAGCAGCGCCTCCTGTGAGTCGTACCAGGAGTTCAACTTAGTTGGAGTTGTATCCTTTCGGTTGATTAATTAAATTTCCTAAATTTTGCATGTATTTCAATTTGTACGTCAGTATAATAAGTTTAGTCTTAACATCGGTTTGTAACCCAGTCATCAGATATTGTGTTACAGTAATAGTTAAGTAAATGTATAAACATTCTAACTAGGTTCGTGCAACTACACACTATCAAACGTTTACTCAGATAGTATTGGTAATCTTTAAAATAAATCTTCCTGTTCTTCAAATAGTTTCAGGTGGTGTTAATTGCACCAGATGGGCAAACTTAAATAGAAATATTTTTCCTTCTCATTGTACTTTAATCTAACTGTTAAATCTTATGTAGTTTTGCATGTACTGAATGATGTCTTTATTTAAAAAAAATTGTATAAACATTTTGATTCTATTCTAAATCAAAATTGGAAAAGAGCTTTCCTCTTCTTCCACCCTCTTTCCTTTATTCCACCCTCTTTCCTTTATTCCACCCTCTTTCCTTTATTCCACCCTCTTTCCTTTATTCTACCCTCTTTCCTTTATTCCACCCTCTTTCCTTTATTCCACCTACAGCTGGAGAATATCCTTCTTCCTAATTCTTTACCTTGGCACCTCTGTGTCCAGTGTGTGCTCTGGGATTAACCTCCCACTTGGTGTTACTTGGCATGAGCACATTTCCACTGTTAACATTACAAGTCACTTACACCACAGGGAGCCCAGCTCACCAGTGCTCACAGGGAGCCCAGCTCACAAGTGCTCACAGGGAGCCCAGCTCACCAGTGCTCACAGGGAGCCCAGCTCACCAGTGCTCACAGGGAGCCCAGCTCACTAGTGCTCATTGAGTTTGCAACAGAGACCACCCGGAATAACCAGTGGCGCCTCTGGTGTATAATACAGCACTAACCTCAAGGTGCAATGGTGTGACGTTTTCAAAGGAAGTACAACACGTAATTTATGTGAATCTTGCCATGCAATGAAACAATTGTGTATATATGCCAATGCATGGTCAATCGCATTCGAAGTTATTCAAACGTCAGATCAGCCGATTTTTGCATTCCAATGATTTTTGCATGATTTCTGTTTAATATCAGTCAGCGTTATTATTGGTGCGCTGTATTCTTTCCTGAAACTAATTCTTTCCGACTCTCTAATTTGAAATACAAGTTGTACTTCCGTTGACAATCAATCCCACGATGCATTGTGTTTATACACACCTGCCGTCAAGCGATCAAAAGCATGACATTCTGGGCATCAACTATTGAGTGTGAGTTCCTTAGCCCGCCTCAGCTAATGGGTCTGGCCGTCTACAACAGTATCATCCTCGATATCCGCTTCCCTCCCTGCTGCTTCCGCAAGCTACTCAGCCCTGCTGTGGTGCCGTATGACAATCCCTCGGCTATAGTTGGTGTGGCAACCTTCACCCTAAACGACCTACGACTAGTGCAGCCGGTCAGTGGTCCAGTTTACTTGGTCAATTTCTAATATTAGGCCCCACACATAAAAAGCATTGGAATACTATTTTTGTAAAATTAAAGAAGTCATCAGTGAAATAATGTTTTTGAGAAAATCAAGAAAAGAAATGTTGCCAAGATGTTCACAATTTTGTGCAAGATGAATGTCGGGATCAAGTTATGGATATATTATGTGCAGGGTTGAGGAAGAGTCATGGAGAAGCTCATTTTTCCAAGGTTTGCGAGTGATGTAGAATAATTTTTCCATGGTCAAGGAAAAATCATGAAAAAAACAATTGTTTGCAAGACAAATGAACTCGTGAAGAAAGTAATTTTGGTAAATTTAGGAAAAGGTCATGTAAATGAAATAATTTTACTAGCTCATGGAAAAATCGGCAAGAAAACGTTTTTCAAGGTCAGATAAAAATCATGTCAAGAAAATTATTTCGACAAGAGCAGAAAAAGGATAAAATTAGTAAGTATTACATAAATCAAGGAATGATGTGAGTACAGTGAGAGTGTGGGCTATATGTGACGTAAACCTCATCAAAGTGTTCACTTGCAGGACATTGCCCGAGGCCTGAAGGAACTATTGGAGTATGAGGGCAATGTGGAGGACGACTTCGGCCTAACATTCCAGGTAAAACATTGGGTGGGGCTTGGACAGTTACAGTTGAATACCCACCCAGGGATACGAGTAAAAATGTATCACATCTTTTGTGGGGCACAGTAGCACAGAGGGTAGAAAGCTACTCTCACAAAGGTCTCTATTGAGAGGATCCATGTTAGAATCCTCTTGGTGCCACTTTGAAGCTTGGGTAATTTTGTTTGCTCCACGTTGCCTCAGTTCAGTCAGTTGTAGAAATAAGCACCAGGCACGTTGCCTCATTTCAGTCAGCTGTAGAAATAAGCACCAGGCACATTGCCTCAGTTCAGTCAACTGTAGAAATAAGCACCACGCACGTTGCCTCAGTTCAGTCAGCTGTAGAAATAAGCATCAGGCACATTGACTCAGTTCAGTCAGCTGTAGAAATAAGCACCAGGCACGTTGCCTCAGTTCAGTCAGCTGTAGAAATAAGCACCAGGCACATTACCTCAGTTCAGTCAGCTGTAGAAATAAGCACCAGGCATGTTGCCTCAGTTCAGTCAGCTGTAGAAATAAGCACCAGGCACAGTGGTGGAAATATGACAATGAATAGTTATTGCAATCAGTGTGCCTTAAGACTTCTCAGAGAAGTTGGGTTTGTGTTAGACTAAACTGGTATAGCTGACAGGGTGTGAAGCGTAAAGCGAGTTGGACTGGATACTGCAACACGTATACATGCACACACTCTCTCATGCACACGAACATACCTGTTTACTTTGCATCTAGTATGAAGAAGCTGGTCTGATGATTCTGGTCTGGTTTAATAGAATAATTATGCAAATTTCTATATTCAACACATGGGGCCCCAGAATGGACCTTACTACACTGTACACATGATAGTTAATAATCACATATTGATTGTGTAACTGCACTCCTGGGAAGTTAGGCAAATTGCCCTGATATTTCATTCTCCATGGGTAGAAATTGACTGGTGTCAAGCTTTGGAAGTTTTTGAAAGCATTATGTGCTGTTATATGAAATATTAATAATACTATTTGGTATTTAGTATGTTGCCAAGCTTTGTCAATGAAAAAATTTCAATGGAGCCAAAAGAAATGTTAGTATTTTCTGAGTAAAAATAGTTGTCTGTCAAAACAGTCTGTTTCAAGCTGTTTATGTTTGTTCTGTTTGTAGATCTCGTACACAGAGTTTGGTGAGACGAAGACTGCCTCTCTGTCTTCTGACGGTACTGATGATGGCAGTTCTGTCACTAACGACAACAGGAAAGGTATGACAGTCATTGTCAATGACATAGTGTAGTACCTTACAAAGTACTATAAACTAGAAGAGTTTACCATAGTAAAAGAGTTCCCCATAATAAAATTCTTAAAAAGATTTCATGGATGTTTTATTTTCTGATAGCAAAGCATGATTTATTTTGGTAGCCAGAAATATTACTTTAATGCAATGAACTGTAACTTACCTTACAGTGACTACTAATAGTGTTTCAGAACACATCGCCATTTACTTATTAACTCAGAGAATTCAGCCCAATTGCCATATTAGTTCGGCTTGGTGATTTCGGTGACTAATGTGACACGCAAGATGTATTCAGTTCTAGCTAGTAATTGATTAGCCTTCATTTTAAGGGTTTGTTATTCCAGTATTTGTCATCAAAGGGATGCTAAGTTTAACTAGATACTGTTGAAGTACAATGCTTTATCTGTTTCGTACAGTGAGCAGGTGTGAATAAAAGACCATGCTTCATATTCAAAATGATCTGACGAAAAACACTGTATAGATCAAAGACCATATGCAGGTGGCTCCATTGTATTCACAATACAAAAATTCTGTATCACTGTCATTGATCGGTTTTTTATTTAATTAAAAACAAAAACTAGGGAGAACTTCCCATGAGGAGGGGAAATGCATGAAAATCTTAAATATAGAAACAAGATATTATGATAATTGTAATTTAATTTATTTAAATTATTCAACTGTATATAATATTATAGTTTTTGGTGTAATATATACAAAATCAATTAACAAATGAGAGAATTAATAGCATGCTTTATTCACAGTAACACACGCACACACACACACACACTAAACTTCATGTGCTTGCAACACAATCGTTTGAGCAGAGATCACTATGCCCGTTGTGCTCTGAGGCCGAAGTTACCAGAGTTGCTGGCCGAACTCTCCAAAAAATGCTTGACCCAACATGGCCTGTATCCACGCTTGCAGCTCGTTTTGATCCTAGATGGACTGTGGTTGTCGACGTTCTACGGATTGGTGGCATCAGCATAGCTTCCAATACTGGGAATAACATGGGCACAGCATCCTCTTTCAAAGAAATTTTAGCATCCGGATAACCCAGGGTTAACACCTTCTGTGGTCTGGATCGCAGTCGAAACAAGTTTCTCAAAGCAAGCAAAGCCACCTGTGCTTCGTCAGCCTGACGTTTGTTTTTTTAAACAAAGTTGGTTCCATAGGGAACTTAAACCATCTACATGTTACTTTAATCTTACTACTGTTTGCATTACAATCAAATGCTACACAATAAACCATTCTGACGCTCACTTCTAGATAACTGCTATTGCTGTTACTGGTACGGTGAATGAATGGAAAGTTCCAGTCTCGTAGCACTTCCTTGTCATCATTGACGTCACGGAGAAGCTTGCCAATAAGCGCAGGAAAAATATGCATAATCGAGGCAGGCCGGTAGAAAAAAAAGTATTATTTTTAATTATTAATTAATGGAATTCTAATGAATTTTTCGGGGTTGTGGAAATATACTACAAGATGTAATATAATATGATTTCAAGCAATCATTGTTGTTATTCCCTTTAATTAGAATTGAAGTAAATATATAGATATCCTCAGACAGTTGGTTGTAGTTACTGCCTTGTTTTTGTTTGCAGACTATGTGCAACGTTATGTGAACTTCCTGCTGAACCAGTGCATTTACAACCAGTTCAAGGCGTTCTACCACGGCTTCCACAGCGTGTGTGCCTCCAACGCACTCATTGTGAGCATCAACACTGTACTGGATAAGTACACACAGACGCTCTCTGCTACTTCTGTGTCACTTCTAGTGTAAAGTGTTCTCCCACTCTGAGTAGAAGATTTCCCTTTCACCACTTTCCAACTCTACATCCCCTCTTTACTTTTCTCTCTCCTCTCTCTGTGTTTTCCCTTTATTTCTCCTTCCCCCGTCCTCCCTCCCCCTCCACCCTTCCCCCATCTCTCCCTCCACCCTTCCCCCATCTCTCCCTCATCTTACTTTCCTGGTTCCAGAGAATCCCCACTAGAACTATTCCAGCAGCGCAGTCTATACTTCCCTACTACGTCCCACTGAAAGTGTTCCTTAGAAACATCACTTTGTTACATTTGTAGATCCTTTGAACCTTTGTCATTATATTATATTATATACTTTGTCATTATATTATAGCTACAATACAACATATTGTTACTAATATTAAAATCACTATTAATGAAAATTACATTTTATTTATCAGAGCTTTCAGTCAGTACCAACAGTGAATAACAACTGAGCACATTCTAACAATTGAGATGTATTGCCAGATGCTTCGTCCAGAGGAGGTGGATGCCCTCGTGTGTGGCAGTCCAAACTTCAGTCTGTCAGAGCTCAAGAAGGTCACCTCCTACGATGGCTACACTTCCGATGACCCAACCATCAAGTAAGTGCACCAGCTCACCACCAGATGGCATGACATGCAGAGAAATCCATTCCTATTTGTGTTATTAAATTCAGTGCATAAACATAACCAACCTATTGATTACCATAAATTATTTAGTTAGAACATGTTTTTATTCAATCACATATCTGGAACTTGCTAAGACAAAAATTCAAAACATTTTCTTAATTCAAGAACATTTTCTTGTTTCAAGAAATATTCTTGCATAAGAAAATAATTTTTGGCAGTGTAACTATAATTGATAATCAGTTTGTTTTAATGCCAGTTATACCATCTTATAATAACATCAATATAGTTTTGTGGTGAATATCTAATTGGTGATAAACATTATTGTTTTATCATTGTATTGTAAAGTTAGACCAACGTTTAGTTTGGTGAAGACCATTGTATTTCTAGGGGAATTTAAAAAGTAGTTTCCTCTCAGAGATAAATAATTTGTTTCGCTAATGGGACATTACCACAGGTGGATACTAATTAAACGTCATGTTTGCAAGAAAAATTAATCTAGGCCACATCTATGGAATCGAATAATGCTTGTTTAGTGAGTGTCTGTTTTAGTGATCTTTAAAGCTAACTTTACTATCAGTTTGTCTCCATTTTTAGGCATTTCTGGGATGTCGTGATGGGTCTAAGCAAGAATATGCAAAAGAGGCTGCTGCGGTTCACGACGGGAAGTGATCGTATTCCCATTGGTGGCCTGAAGGAGATGCAGTTTAAGATCACTCGTGTTGGAGACATAGCTATGTGAGTGAGACTAATACTTCTTTGCATAGTAAAGTTTAAAACAAATATATAGTGATTCAAATGGTGATGTTGCTTGGAATTGTTTGATAAACATCTTAATATGCAATAAACAATTGTGTGGTAAAGTTATGATATGGGATGTAGTTTTTGAAATATATGAATTTTGGTAAGAAAATGTTAAGAGAAATTTTTTTATTGAGTTTTATATATATATATTATATATACACAGGATGACGCCAAGTCCTACAGGGCATGGCATCAACAAGAGGAGGGGATGTAGGGAAGATGTGTCCTATTTTTCTCTTTTTTTCGTACCAAAATCCATATATTTCAAAAACTACATTCCACATCATAACTTTACCACACAATTGTGTATTGCATGTTAAGATGTTTATCAAGAAACATCACCATTTGAATCATCATATATTTGTTTTAAACTATATATAACCAATATATATATTTATGCAGGACACATCTTCCCTACATCCCCCCCTCTTTTGTTGATGTCACACCCTGTAGGACTTGGCATCATCCTGTAAGAGACACCCACTTTGTACACTGTAAGAGGTTCATTAAGACACATTGGGGCGTTCCAGATGTTAGAACAGATATAGTTTATACTATGTGATGTAAGTTCCTGATAAAACCTTTGGATTTTTGCACCTTTAACTTTCTTCAGTGTGTATCTTGTTTTCTGCAGGTTGCCAATGGCCCACACGTGCTTCAACCAGCTCATCCTGCCTGCGTACAAGCAGAAGAAAGTGCTGAAACAGAAACTGCTCATCGCCATTCAGAACGCAGAAGGATTCGGACTGGAATAAGAATGCGCCATGACTTGATGGCAACGAATGCGGACAGTTGTGTGTTTGAAACCAACATATCAAGGACTTCATTCTGCTATCTGAGGCGTTGCCAGTTCTCATCCCTGTGAAGCGTTAAATAGTTTTGTTCTGTCGTGAAAACGTTATACATATAAAAGAGCAAAGGGAAACAGTCCTAGTTAATGTATTCCCCGTGGTGTCTTGAGAATGTGTTTCTTCTTAACAATTTGTGTTCATGGATACTTTAGAAAATAATCTGTTTATCGTGATGTCGAAACTGCAGCAGGAACCACATTTATAAGTAAATCACTATTAATAGAACATATATGTTAAATCAGCAGTACATTAACATGTAACATTACAATACCGTTGAACGAAACAGATGACAGGAGTGATTGTTTATTTATTGTTTACACTATTGTGTATTGTTTACACTTGCTTGAGAAGTAACTACCACAAAGATGTATATATACTGTAAATGTATGTTTATTTTATTGTGCCGTTTTAGGCCTCTCTTGTGTAACAACTGCAACAGGTTTTGTAATGTATGTCTACATCTTTGTCTAAATACATGGCTTGGGCTAAAACCCTCTTAACACTTGAACAATCATAAGAAATCTGTATGGGGATGGGTTTCCCTGTATGATTTACTTTAGACTGCCCATGATTAGTATAGGGTAAGTCAAATTCAGTTTCACTTTATTTTGTTGCACACATATCTCGTATTAATTATGTTCTTTCACCAACTTATCAAATGTTAATCAACTATGACATTGGTTCTGGGGGGAACCTGTCGGAAAATATATATTACATTTTTTTAATCTGTAGATGTAATACAGTTGTCATCATCACCCAACAGGGATGAGCGAAAAGCTAGTCACCTTCAAAGCTGTTATTCCCTAATACTAGGACAAAGACACTGCGTGTTATGTTGTATGTTATTCCCCAATACTAGGACAAAGACACTGCATGTTATGTTGTTTGCATTTAGTCTGCTGAGATGCTCGCAGTCCTGTTCAGTGTATCCATGTTTACATATTTATGTTGTTACTGCTGTTTCTGCTGTGTTGATTGTGAATGTGCAGATGGTATATTCAGTGTTGAATTCTGTGTGGGAAATCGTATACTGGTGTTGTTACACAGACATTAAAGCACGCTGTGATACTATGGCAAATGATATTATTCACTGTTTAGAACCACACAACTTGAGGTTTCTTGTACAGTCAATGTTTTATGTGGCGAAGAATACATATTTATGCACTTATACACCTGACCTCTGATTTGTTGTCTTTCGCAAAAGAATTGGTTTTGACCAGACCCACTCAATATTAAAGTTAATAGTGTGTCATATAGTTTCACCTTCATCCCTTGACTGGGACGGTCGTAGCGGTGTCATTCACACCGTCCTCGCCAGTGTCGTCTGTCTTCTGCTGTTCGTAGCAGGGTCGGTGGTCTCGATGTGTCCATTCTTGTACGATGTCCAGCCAGTATTTTCTCTGGCGGCCCCGTCTGCCCTCCAGGGTGCGTTGAATGATGATTTTGTAAATGGTATTGTGCCGACACTCCCCACTGAAATAATAAGACTCCCCTCCATTCACCCCTTCCAACTAGCTGTGAGCACCTTCTATCTTGCTCCTCCAGCTCATCTCATTCGTCTATAATGAGGACATCTGATTTTAATCCACTTTTTAATTGCACGATTTTGTTCAAAATTTACTATTTCCCACATTTATATGCACCTTTTTCATGCGCACCAAGCACCACACTCCTATTTTAGCCCCAGAAGGGGCTGTTTGGAGTAAGCGAACCAAAGGCCGGGTGATGTGGCCAAACCAGGAGAGCTTTCGTCGTTTTGTCGTTGACAACAAGGGCTCTTGTTTTCCAGGCAATGGTTTACCTAAGACTGAATAACACGTGTACAAACGAGCTAGCATGTCGTCGTGGAAAAATCAAATTGACCTTTAAATAAGGGTTCGGGCGGTAGTGTTTCACGTATGGTCCAGAATCTCTGGACAATCTTGTTTTTGCTAAATATCCCCAGTAGAGGTGACAATTTAATTTACAGTACTCGCATCGAAGCATGGAACCCGTTATGTTCATTACCTTGCTGCACAAACCAACCGTTTCGAAATGCAGAGGGGGTGCACTTCTAGATTGTTCCCGCTGCACGTAGTCAGTTACAAAAACAAACGCGAGTCGGACTGCAACTGTCAACAATGCAATCGTGCCATATATGTGTTTCCTTCATAATGAGCAGGCTTCATGTTGCTGTCACTTAAACGTCACGCTTTGTGAATAATCGAATATTTAGCTGGTGTCAACCACCATTTCCCTATTATCTGCCTCTAGGCATAAAACGAACAAATCAAATATCCACGGTTTACAAGATAGTGTCAAGGCGCGATGTTCTTAGTTCACAGCAAAGTTTGCTGTGGTGATCCACAGTAGGAACCACGAGAAGGTGACAAGTACTTCTTCCACCACGAGTAATTGTGTGCGTGCAATGTGAGTGTGAAAAGGTGTCCCCGAAACAGAATCATCTCCATTATTGGTAACACAGCATGACACCGAACAGTATCAGTTGGTCGTCCGGCATCGTTAGTGTCAACGACAGTGGTGGAGGTTGGTCCTCGCAGGTGACCGCGTCCCCGGTGTTTTGTCTTCTGTAATCGAAACACCAGCAAGAATGTAACATGTCAATTGGTGTCCAATCACATTAATAACATGTGCCTAAATCTGGACAGTGAAGTTGATAGTGCATGAAAACATGGGCATTCACTGAAATGAGTAGTGTAATATTCTGTATTACGCTGTCAACACATGCCTTCCGTCCATGCCCGAGTGTCCTGCTCTAATAGTCGTCCCGGTAATATTTATTGAAACCTTACTATAGGTGGCAGCACCTGACGGTCACGATATTACATCCACCCCTTAATTAGAATTAAACTTCAACTAAAATATAATGGCGCTCTAAGCTAATATGACGCTCTAAGCTAATATGGCACTCTAAGCTAAGAGTCCAAACTTAAACAAGTTTATAGTTGCGTTCGTTGACTTCATCGCGGCTACATCTGCTCGACCAGGCGACCAGGAGGCTTCGAGACGCGTGACGATCTTCTCGGACCGGCCGTCTCGACAGGTCGCTGCTGTGTCGGCTCGTCGTTGAGTGGTACGACTGGAGCCGTGTCGGGAGCCGCCGTCTCCATCTCGCTGTCGGTGTCTTCTTCGACAGGCGGAAGATCTCTCTTTGATGCGTACGGCAGGTGGCGAAACATGGACACGTTGCGCGTCACTTTCGACCCGCACGAACGCCTCGCTGTGAGCATAGAGGCCTTGCGCTCGACCACCACTAGCGGACGTGGGTCGAACGGAGTGGAGAGCTTGTTGGTTCTCCGCTGCCTCACGAGGACAATGTCCCCTTTGCCGATCGTTGACTCGACTCGTACTCTCTTCTCGGCCTGTGCCTTCATGCGCAGCTTTGCGACTGCGTCGTTCTGCCGCACGATCTTCTCCTCGGCAGAGTGATGTCGCTTGACTTCTGGCAGCTTGGTTCGAGGATCTCGTGCGAAGAGCAGACGGTGTGGCGTGAACGCTGTCGTCACATGAGGTGTACAGCGATAGGCTCTTAGAAACTGTCGCATCTCCTTCCTCCAAGCTTTGCCACTGATGTTTGCTGATTTCAGAGCTTTCATTAGCGGTTTGTTGAATGCTTCTGCTTGAGCATTTGCCTGTGGCCAAAGTGGCGTTATCTTGCGATGTCTGACGTTGTTCTCTTGCATGTACGACTGCCATACGTGGCCGCTGAATGGCGGACCGTTGTCGGACTTCACTACTTCGGGGTAGCCCAACAGGCTAAAGACGCCGTCGACCACCGGGATCACTGTCTCTGCTGACGTGCTTCTCACCACCTCAACCACCGGGAAGCGTGAGAACTCATCGACCATCACGAGTAGGTACTCTCCCGTTGGAAGTGGACCGCAGAAGTCGATGCTAATCTCCAACCACGGACCTCTTGGTAACGCCGACATCGTCAGTGGCTGCGTGTCTCGACGTGTGCTGTTTGTTTGACATGGGATGCAGCTCCTCACCGCCTCTTCTACCGCCACGTCGACACCGGGGAACCACACCTTCGAGCGTAAAAGTGCCTTCGTCTTGGACATCCCCTGATGTCCGTCGTGTGCAAGCTCGACGACGCGTTTCTGTAGATTAGTGGGGATGACGATCTGGTAGTCTTTCATGACGAGATCGGAACTCTCGTTGACGGTTAAGACATCTTTCACTCTGTTGAAGCTGCAGAGAGAGTCGTAGTCGACGCCTAGACCACCATACTGCGTCACGTCATGCCACTTGTTCATCTGGATCAATTTGATTACAGCCTGCAGTGTTTCGTCTTTGGCTGTTTCTCGTTTCACCTCTTCAACAGACATTGCCATCGGTGTCGCGACCGATGCGAGGGCGTTCACGTAGTGTTCCGCCATCTGCTGTTCACGGCTCCGTTTGATGTTCAACCTGGCCGGGTGACGAGACATGTAGTCGGCAGGATTACTGGTACCTGGCCGATACTTGACGATCATGTTGTATGGTTGCAGACGTAGTCCCCATCGCTCGATCCGCAGAGGAGGTCTTGCCTTCTGCCAGATGGACTCCAATGGCTTGTGATCGCTGATGACCGTGAAGCGAGGTGCACCCTTGATGAATCGATTGAAGTGCTCACACGCCCAGACCACTGCTAGCGCTTCGCGTTCAGTCTGACTGTAGCGTGCCTCGACACCTGTCAGAGCTCTGCTGGCGTATGTGACAACACGTTCTTCTTGCACCAGCAGTGCCGCCAAGCCGACTGGACTTGCATCCACCACGATCTCTATGTCCTTCTTCATGTCGAAGTACGCGTTTGTTGCAGACTCCTCGAGACTGGCTTTCACCTTTTGGAAGGATGCAGCCTCCTTCGCACCCCACCTCCACTCAGATGTTTGCTTCGTGAGATACCGCAATGGTTCGGTGATTGTTGCGAAGTTCTCGATGAATCTGGCACTGTATTGAGCCATGCCCAGGAATGAGCGAACTTCAGATGGATTCTGTGGCTCGTTGGCTGCGTGAAGGTCAGCTACCTTTTTCGGATCAGGCGAGACTCCCTCACTGGAGAACACGAGTCCAAAGAACTCGATTTTCTTCTTTGCAAACTCGCACTTCTCGAGATTAGCCGTCAGCCCAGCGTTCTGAAGTCTCTCGAGCACGCTCTTCAATGCTTCGTCGTGAGACGCCTTGTCGACTCCAAAGATTGCGATGTCATCGCTGATGTTGATGGCGCCTGAGACTCCTTGGATGACCGTCTGGATTTCATGTTGGAATACCTCGGCAGCTGCGTTTATTCCGAACGACAGCCTCTTGTACTGGTACAGTCCAACGTGCGTAGAGAATGTCGTGATGTAACGACTGGATGGGTGTAGGACCAGCTGATGATAGCCGGATCGCAGATCAATCTTACTGAAGATCGTTGCGCCGTTGAATTGTGTGATCAGCTCATCGAGGGTTGGCGTGACGTGTCGCGTGCGCAGAATGGCCTTGTTAGCCGCTCTCATGTCGACACACAGCCTGATTTCGTCCGGCTTCTTCGGCTTTGGTGGCGTGACGATTCTGGACACCCACTCCGTTGGACCCGACACCTTCTCTATTATATCTGCGGCTTCAAGCTTGTTGATTTCTTTCGCGACTTTCTGCTGTTGGTGGAACGGAACACGATTGTGCCGCACTGCGACAGGTGGCACTGACTTGTCAATGTGAAGTTTCACTTGCACACCCTTCAAACGACCAATGCCTGTCCACAGTTTCGGAAACTGATCGATTACCTTCTGGCCATAGTCATCGGAGCTGATGGCACGATTGACTCCGATTTGCAGAAGACCCAGCGACTCTGATGTGGCTTTGCCTAGCAGTGGAGTTGCTTCTCCCTCGACGATCAGGAACTCGCTGCGAGCTGTTCGCCCGTCATCTAGAGTGATGTCAGCCTTGACGGACTGTCGGACGTTAATTGGTGGTGAACTGTATGGATGAATCTTTCGACGACATTGGATTAGTCTGACACCCTGTTGCACCAGCTGTTCTTTGCAGGTTGAGTTTATGATGTCGCACGTCGATCCAGAATCGATTATCATCGTTGTCTTCACACCACCGATTGTCACCTCTACTGTCTCACCACGCGCAGTTGAGAACGTGTATTCATCTTCGTACTCCCCCTCAGAGCCACTCGCCGACTCACTGACGTGTCTGACAGCATACTTCTGTGTACGACTCTCGTGACGTTGCGGTGCACGTGACTGTGCGTTATTGTTTCGGCAGACTTTGCTGAAATGCCCGATTCTTCCACACTTGAAACACTTTGCATTTGCAGTACATCGACAGGACTCAGCTGCGTGCCCACGTCGACCACACTTTGTACAGTTCTGTTGCTGAGATCTGTTGTCCGAGTGCACTGGTGGACGTCTCGTCTCCTTCTGCTGCATGTGTAGCTTGGGCCTGTTGCCCCTTCTCGGCTCCACAATCATGTAGGAACGTTCACCCCCTTCGGACATCTGTGCTGCTTGCCGCTCTGAGGCCTCCATTGCAGCTGCGAGGTCAAGGACGCGCTCTAGTTTCAAGTCTCTTTCTGCCAGCAACTTCGTCCGTAGACGCTTCGATTTGCAGTTGTCGATGACTTGATCTCGTATGAAGTCGTGAATCTGATCACCGAACTCGCACAGACTGGCCAGCTGACGCAATCGCGTTACGAATTGTCCTACGCTTTCACCGTCGCTTTGTACGGCCTTGCGGAACATATGACGATTGTACGACGTGTTTTTGCGAGGCGTAAAATAATCTGTTACTTTAGCCTTAGCTGTTTCGTACGTTGTGCCGGTTTCTGACAGCGTATAGAAGATGTCTTGAACCCCTTCACCAGCGCAGTGTAGCAATAGCTGCCGTTTTTGGTTGTCATCTTGAACACCCGACGCGCCTACATACAATTCGAATGAACGAATCCAACGCTCCCAACGCTGACACAAACTGTTTGCGTCACCGTGTGCATCGAACGGTTGTACTGCACTTACGTTTAGTGACACTGCCATTGTTTGACCAGTGTTTTGTTCGTTTTACTCGTCGCCAATGTAATATTCTGTATTACGCTGTCAACACATGCCTTCCGTCCATGCCCGAGTGTCCTGCTCTAATAGTCGTCCCGGTAATATTTATTGAAACCTTACTATAGGTGGCAGCACCTGACGGTCACGATATTACAAGTAGAAGCATCAAAAATAAAATAAACAAACTCACGCTCGTCTCCTCCCCCAGTGAGCAGCCTCACCTAGTAGTCGCTCCCTCCCTCTCCCTCCCTCCCTCTCCCTCCCTCCCCCTCCTCCCCCCTCTCTCTCCCTCTGCTTTGTGACACAAGTTATGTGCATGACGGCTTAGCCTCAGCCTTAGGGAGTGCATAAGCATAAGTATGAGTGTGTGTTTAATTAACGCGGCAAATTAACAGCTCATTAGTTTTAGTTGAAGTACTTGGTCGTTTGACAATGCATTGTATTAACAGAGAATGGTGCAAAGAAAACAACACGCGATAAGTCGTGGGATAACGAATAAAAATAGGAAATTATAACCTACGAATTTCGCAACATAAATCCATTCTGCGTCTTATCTTACGTACTTAGTCTTAGGTTATGATTTCCTATTTTGATTCGTTTCGACACATGGACGGTCATAACACGGAGATGACGTTGCGACGGAACATGCGAGCGACGAGTGAGCGAGAGGAAATGCAGTATGACATTTTTATTCTGTTTGCTTCCATACTGCCATTTTTAAAAAGACGTGATTCGTGAATGTGACACGGCGGAAATGACGCTCCTAGACTTAGTCGCGTGTATTTCGGATGCTACATTACGTCACATTACGTCACCTTGGCGCCTGCAATCTGGAACCCAGCGACAGGTAAGGACGGGCGTTCATTTCCTACTCCGATTTAGTAATCGTTTCGGGACAATTTGTACAAAATTCTGTCAGTTTCTGCTTTCGGAACAAGATTGTAAGTTACTACTTTTGGTTGTAGGTCATACATGTATGTCATTGGTCCACCGGGCCTTTGCTTTGTCCGTGAATTTAAGATATTTAATTAAAACGAACATTTATTGTGTACCGAATATGCGTTGACCGAAATAAAACATACAGAGCGACGTCACTGTTGTACGGTTGCCAAGGAGATCCGGTCATTTTGGTGATAAACATTCGAATGCTGTGCACAGTTTACCGTGATAATCAAACGAAAATGCCGTTTTTCGATGCAGGATGCAACCACTAATGCCTGCGATAAACATACAAGTTCTTCAGGCGGCCGACAAACGATGCGTGGTTGAGAAAATGTCTGCAAGACGCTATAATCATACTGACGGTTAGTTTCAACTGTCAACCGCGGGCGTGTTGTTGCATCAGAATTAACAGTGCGCCATTGGCGTGGTTGGCATTGAGAAAGGCATGAGAAATATAATTTCAAGCATCTGTATGTTTTGTATTATCACTAACAACCATGGAAGTATACTAATTTTTTTAGCTACAACACTGACGACGCTGAATTTTGGCATGCGAATTGAGAAAACGTTGGGACTTCAGGCGGCAGTGCCAGTGCCAGTGGCGTCTTTTCGCGAGGTTGTTTAATCGTACGATTATCTAGAAGTAATTCACAGAAAAAACAATGTTTCTAACAATTTGTTTGAAATAATCAATCGATGAAATCATTGTTAATGATTTAGAATATTAATCTTTTGCACAAAGATTTCTTCAGAATTTTTTTTTAAATGGCAAAGTTAAAAATTACTTCATGTATACATGTAGACGCACAGCAAAATTTACACAAACAGTATACCGATTGGTAATGGCACATACTAAAGCCAACGGTTTGTCTTGTAAAACTAAGTACTTTCAGTTTTTACAGTCATATTTTATTCAATCATTATTTTACTAAGCGCGGCTACCTTCCAACTTTCCTACGACACAGTTGTGTCATTTGTGTGACTTATGATTAGGTCCACATGATTAGGTGTAAGCTATAGACATATAATGACGATTGATTTACAAAGAACATACTTTTGTAAGCGAATAACTGAATGTGTAGACTATGACTTTTATGTTTTCAATAGAACTGGCCATGATGAGTTCATGTCGCCGATTGAAAAACCAAGCAAGCTTGCCAAACAGTGTAGGAATATGATCGGGCAGTAGATACGCCGTGACTAAAAAGTCGCTATTACGGTAATGTCGGAGTCGCCCAGTGACGACGTGGTTGGTGAATTTAGCGGTTGGGCACTAGTCACCACTGCTCCTTATTTGGAATATAATTAAAAGTGCATTTAACTGGGGCTGTATATACCCCCAGTGGCAGCCGCCCTTAGTCGGACATGTGTTAGGTTTTTAATAAAAATAGTTTGTAAAGAAACTTATTTTCTATTTAGGTCATTTCTTATTACACTTACATTAGCAACAGTAAAAGTAAGAATTGTTATGCACACTAGGCCTACCAAATTTCCAGTTGCCGTTTCATCTTCAATAAAGAAGATCAATCTAGGATGTATCATTACAGTTACTACAATTATGAGCAGGACTATGATTTATAAGATGCTTATATTAATTATTATGTGTATAAACTGATTACCTATAATCTATAATATGTGTAATTATATATTGTCTGGCTCCTTGCTGGTGCGATTGCAGTTTAATACATAATGCATGTATTTTTTGTGTGTTATATACGTATATATCAGACATTCAAAATTATTAATTATTAAAAAGATTTGAGTGATTTAAATAACTGAAAATGATGTAAACAAAAACAACTCTGCCTGGTAAATAGCGAGGTGCTTCTGAGTAATGATTCAAACACATAAATAGGCCTACTATTCCAAACAATTGTCTATAAGACACATCAAAATAGGTCAAACTAAATCATGTTAATAAAGTAATAATAATCATCGTGATATTATTATATATTACATTAAATGTGTGTTGCGCAAATGTTTCTTTTAAAATGGCGTATTATATTAAGGAGAGCAAAAATGGCCCAAACATCAAAACTTTCAAGTATAAATATGACAATGTGCTGTGGTATATTTTAGCGAAGCGTCTCTTCACGGTTCGAACAAGCTATTTTCGCGAAACGTCTGCGGCGTTCCATAAACGTAAATATTCCACTGAAAAGCAACTATAGTCTATACTGGTCGGTGTAGTTTTCACCCTACTTAATAGAATATGCCTTTTAAAAAAATCTGAAGAAACATTTTGTGCAAGAGATCGATATACCAAATCAGCAACAGCTACTTCATGTATTCAATGCAAAAAATTATTAAAACAGTTGTTTTGAGAGAAAAACGTACGAATATTGAACGTCTGGCAAGCCGTACAGACAATCTTTTTTATTTTATCACTTTGTTCCAATTATTTCAACTTTTTATGCAAACCAGGCTTGACATAGCGCTTTATAAAACACACACATATACTTGTATTGAATATATAACGTTAATGTAGTACATTATTTCTCGTATATTTAACACATTTTAATTATTCCTACTTTTATGACAAGACTGGCTTTCCATACATCTACCACAAAAAAGGCGATTATTGCCATGTGGCCATGAACGAGACACGCGTCAGCAAACGCTCAATAATAATAATGTCTGGTAAGCATGCAAAGTCGATTTTTATCAAGGTATGTATATCATAAACATGTTCCATATTATATCATATGTAAAATATGTTTAGCTCAGACAAGACTCTGTATCGTTATTGTCGTAAACAGACGCTGTGACGTCTCTAACGCGATATCAAGCGAGATTTCAATGGGTCGAAAACTGGAGTGGCTTGAAAACTGCCCCGGTAACTATACCCTAGCAGTTCATGCTTAATATATCAAGTAACTGTTGGTGATTTAGAATATAAATTTCTTGCGCAAGGGCATCTTTATTAAGGCACATTCTAATGAGTATAGTAGACAAACTGGCTCCAACCAGTATAGAAATGCCATGCCCATGGTATGGACATGGACCATGGACATGGTGATGGTGATTCGTGAATCCTGGTAGTGGGCGAAGTGTTTATTCGCAATTAAGCAATTTTGTTCAGTAATTAAACACATACGGTTAAAGTTCAACATATCAGCCATTGCACTGTATGGATGGTCAGCGTAAAAAAACAAATACTTTTGAAAACTGCGAAAGGAAATATATATATCCTTCATGCTCGCCTGCACCTTCCCTTTTAAACATTCGATATCTCCCATGCTGTTGCACACCAACAATGTGTCCAGATTTTACAGCATTTTGCCCCCGTCTAATCAGTCATCGTTCATCAGAAAAAGGACGCGATGCCAAAAAAACTTATGTGCGCCATCTTGCAAAATTTGTATAGCCCTCCAAGCGCCATTGCTACCACGTGACAGCGGATGGTGAACGGTTTCCAAGGACAACCGGCCATCTTGGTGACAAACATTCGAATGCTATGCAGTTTACCATGATGATCAAACGAAAATGCCGCTTTTCGATGCAGGATGCAACCACTAACACCTGCGATATGTTATGTTATTCAGGTGGCCGACCAACGACGCGTGGTTGAGAAAATGTCTGCAAGACGCTATAATCACACTAGCTAAGGGTTAGTTTCAACTTTCAACCGCGTCCGCGGGCGTGTTGTTACATCAAAGTCAAAATTAACAGTGCGCCATTTCCATTGGCATTAAGAAAAGCATGATAAATGTAATTTCAAGCATCTGCATGTTTTGTATTATCAATAGCCACCATGAAAATATAATTATTTAAAAACTACAAGACTGACAACACCAACATTCATCATGTGAATTGAGGATGTGGAAAACGTTGCGGAGGCAGTGCCATGGTAGTGCCAATGCAGTGCCATGGTAGTGCCAATGCAGTGCCATGGTAGTGCCAATGCAGTGCCATGGTAGTGCCAATGCAGTGGCGAAGTCGTTTCTTCATTCGATTATCTAGGTAGTTCACCTTGTCTGCACTCGATCGATGAAATAACTGGTAGTTGTTTCGACTGTCGATCCCATGCGCAAAACGTTATTCAGATGTTTATGATAACGGCATATTATATTATACGTAAGACAAAAACTACACCGACCAGTATAACAAAGTGTTGTGTATTAGGGGAAAGGTGCCTGGGTTGGACCAGTTCCTCGATCGCACCAATGCTGTATATTCCATATTATTGTTTACCGTGGCGTCCTCTATCGATGATGTCATTCATCAGTGGCATTTCGGAAGACACGGTAAGTTTCGACGAAATAGTACTTTTTTAATATGTAGCACCGAAAGTAGGTTTTCTGTGCGGCCGACATAATAATCAGACGTGATCAGTTATCAGTACAGCACCCCCTGGTTATACCTACAGGTTTAAATGTGTGTCCATCACGATTCACGAGTATAGAAACCCAACTTAAGTGGCGATAATAAGAATTTTTAAATGGATGTCGTCTGCTTGTGATGACAATACAATATTGTTAACACGTGCAATTCCACGATTGGACCACTGCTGTTGCCACAATTGGACCAGTGACCCACATAAGAATATACCATCAATATATGTGTGTAATTATTCCAACACAGTTTATTGATTACCAGAAAGTAATATTAAACAAGGTAGCAATTATAGTAATACAAAGGGAAGTTGCTAAGCGGCCCAATCGAGGGAACTTGTAACAGAACATATTTGGTCACTGGTAAATTTACAATGTTTCGGACTACCAGAGACTTGGTATTTTATGAAGGTTTACATAAATTTTATGAAACTATATCAAGATAAAATAAAATTTGGCTGCGTCTTATTTACTAAAGAAGGCCTTATTTGTTAAATAAAAATAAACAACAATAACGTTCCAGTTATAATTTTAATTTTATTATTTTACAGATATACATTAATTATGACAAAGAAGAGGAGATATGGGGTTAAATGCAGCATGCAAAGCATATGATGTACCGAAGGTAACACTCTCGCGACATGAGAACAATCAAAACGTGTACGCCAATGAGGATACAAAATGTCACGGAGGAGTACCTTGCCTAGGAGATGAGTTAGAAGATGAATTGGTAAGCCATTGCTTGACTTTAGAAAAAACGGTATTTTGAGTTGACGATGGATGATCTACGTCGTCTGGCGTTCCAAATTGCCGAAAGCAATGGCATTTATCACGCCTTTTCGAAAACAGATGTCATGGCTGGGAAGAAGTGGCACTATGGATTTATGTTATGCCCGCCGCTACCGCTACCGCTGCCTATGCTACCTCGGATGCCAACAAGACATGGCTGTAACCAGCGCAAGGAGTTGAATTTGAAACATGTTATTGATCTGTCGCCTCTACCAGTAACAAAAGCTATGGTCCGAAAACGGAAAGTAACACCATCCCATGCGTGTGAGCTTACTTGTAGTCCCTACAAGAACAACTTGGTCGATAAAACAATGATGTCACAAAAATCAAAGCCGGATCGAAGAAAGAAACTAGCTAAACAAAGCAAAGTCGGACTGGAGAAAGCTATGCCTACTAGACAAGTACCCACCGAAGAGCCAAGTACTTCTAAGACCACTGCAACTCAATCGAGAGCACACTATAGTTCTGATCCGCCCAAACCTAGTCGATTGCAGCTCATCGAGGACATCGAAGACTGCAGAACTGGTCAATCGCGCACCATTTTGTACGATGGTAAAATCTATCCAGGCATAATGCGACGAGTAATGGATTTGATGAAAAACACTTGTGGTGGTGCAGTGCATGCAAATTGTGGGACAGAACAGGTTCCGATGGCCTCTGAAGGATGACGTCGCAGAATTCGAATTGCAGGAGATCATTTCAGTTATTCCAGAGCCATTGCCAGTCACTACCCGACACCTAGCTGCGCATCGATCCGCTAGTGTGGATGGAACTAGAAGACTATGAACATTAGGCCCTGTTAGCATTGCAGTTGACACTATGCAGGCCTAGTGCGACGAGTAAAGGATGTGATGAAAGACTCTGTGGTGCCAGTGCTTGCAATTGCGAAACAGAACATGTTCTGATGGGCTCTTAAGGATGTCGATCATTTCCGCTAGCCTGTCCCGGAGCCAATGATAGAAGACTATGAACATTAGGCCCTGTTAACATTTCATTCGAATATTCATTAGTGTTATATTTATAATGAACACTATATTTTACTCACGTATTAATTCAAAGTGTAGTCTACATAATGTGATATCGATCATTTCCGCTAGCCTATCCCGGAGCCAATGACAGCAGACTATGAAAATTAGGCCCTGTTAACATTTCATTTGAATATTGATTAGTGTTATATTTATAATGAACACTATTTCACGTATTAATTCGAAGTGTAGTCTACATAATGTGTGTGTTGGTCCAGTTGAAGAAGACACGGGGCATTGTGTAGGGTGGATGGAACTACAAAGATTGTGAACACTGGGAATTATTAGTATAATGTATTTGACTAATGATAACTATTATTGTTATATATGTTACTTACGGATCAATTCATAATTATGCTTAGACCTATATAATAATTTTATTTTTGGTCCAATCGAGGACATTGGATGGTCCAATCGAGGAAATCGTGTCCATGATTGGACCGTTTTGTATTTTTTTTTAAAGTCAAATGATTTTCCTGTTGTTGAAAATAAAATATATTAGAACCATTCTCGACAAAGTCGTCAAAAAATTGTAACCGGGAATTACAACATCATCAAAACGATCTAATTTGGTTTTACCAAGACAAAGTAAAATTGTTCAATATATTGTTCAAAATATATACCCTTAAGTTAGTTTTAGTCCCGCTTGCATTAATATACAATAGAGAAACAACATATGATTTAGGCTCCAAACAAACAAAAAATTTCATCCACAACTGCATTATCACATATCGCAAATGTTATATTATTTGTAGATTAAGCACATTGTGTATTTATAACATGTGAACCAACATTGGTGAATTGTTTTATCCATGGTAATTGCTGCGACGGTAGCGACATCCATTCTTCGAAACCCAGTTTTTCCCAGTCAGGATTATCCACTCCAAGTTGGAAGAGATCATCTGGAGTGTCAGTGATGCTCTACGTAGGCCTGTCGTGCAGGAGATCATCTGGAGTGTCAGTGATGCTCTACTTAGGCCTGTCGTGCAGGAGATCATCTTGAGTGTCAGTGATGCTCTACTTAGGCCTGTCGTGCAGGAGGCAGTGAATTTTCCCTTCTCATGTGAAAACAGTTTTTAAATTCGAAATGTATTTGCAGTAACGGAGTGTCTTTTACCGCATTGTTCTGAGATCTTCATTAATCGTGATGTTTCTTGTGGCCTCACAATCATGCAGCATTTTCTTAAAATGTCCTGCATTTTGACTCTGGCTGGAAAGATGCTTATAGGTGGTCGGTCTAGATCTTCTTCCTTTCCTCCCTACACGGTGACAAGCTGACATATCAGCTGGACTAATAGATACATCAAGATGTTCAAGTACGTTTAGCGCTCTTACTGTAGTGTTAATATCCGTTTCACTCGAGTCAACATCGTCGTGTCTCTCAGAAACATCAACACATTCTTCGATTTCTTTTCAATCACTCTGGTAGACGAAGTCTTGTTTCTGGCATACTATGACTGTATGACAACTCGAAGAATACCGGGTCGTTCGTGGCAGTCCACGTCAGCACACGTGACTTGTCTGGTCACGGACAACACAACAACGGCACGAATTGATCATAGTGCTATGTATGCTGTTGGGCTCGGTAAGATGTTATGAGCTATCGTTTAATTGTTCTTATAATTTATGTCAGTCATGAAGTAAGTTGTTCATTTTTTATTAAGTTGCTCTGCATTACTAACAATTTCAAAATAACCAATTAATTTGTTTGGCAACGCTTATGGTCCAGTTAAGATGTGTTGTATTCATTGTACGAAGAATTATAATGACTGATATTTTGCTTTCTTTCATACCTCTAGCACTGGAGGGAAATTAACAATATTATGTATTATTGTAGTTTGGGGAACTTTGAGTTTGTATGTCTTAGAAACATGAGAACCACAATAATTCAAACTGCATAGCATTATCATGTTAAGACGAACGTTAAGTGTGTACAGTCCCGAATTTGTTTAGTGATTTGTTGTTAAATATAGCACCACACATTATTATACTTTCATTAATACTTTATATATGACATGCCACAGTCTGAGAGAACAATGACGAGATTCCTCCTTACTTTAGCTAGCCAATGTCTGAGTTAGCCCTGTTCACTAAAGTATTTTAATTCAAACTTGCCAGGAAAACAGGGAGGGCAAAACTGGGAAATGTCTTTTCCACAAATTGATATGTCTTCACTAACCAAAAATTATAACTCAAATAAATTGCTCGTGATGGGTTTCCATGTATATGTGATACATAATGAGTGATTGGAAACGCAACAACGACAACACTACCCCAAAGAAAAGCCAAAAAATAGTTGTTCATTAATGCCAATTTTTTTTAAACATGAATCAGAACCAACAACAAATGGAGCTACAGGATTATTTAAATGTGAGATATTAAAAGCAGAATGGGCGTAGTATGTGTCATATAAGTACGAGTATGTGTAACAGAAAGCATTTAGTAATATTATGGTGTACATTCTGAAATCGGGAAAACTGCTGTAAGTTTCAAATGTGTTGCACCTTTAGCTGAACCTTCAAGAACCACGGCTTTCATTGATTTGAAGAAAGTATGTTTTTCTACTTCGACTAGTTAATGTATTTAGATAAAACATGTCATTGTGGATGTAACTAGGGATGTTTCCTCGTAACTAGCCAAGTTTGTGAGACGTTATGTCAAAAGACGTCAGAGAAACGACTAGGAATGCTTTCTTCTCATCTTTCTTAAGAGATATTATATTTGCGAAGAGATGTTTTTTTTTCAGTGATATTCAAACATTATTATATATAACTTAGAACTGCATCCTCAACAACGTTAGAAAATACGAAACGACCAGAACTCTAAGTGAAAAGTATATATGTCTCGGGATAACATAATGTATTAGGGTTTCGTTTCCCATAGATATGTATTGTTTTAATGTTAATGATTTTTGTGAAACAAACGATACCACAGAATACTGAAGTTATACCACAAAATACAGAATTGTGTATATTAAGAAAATATTGTTGGGTGTTCCAACTTTAAGTAGTCTACTTTCGTTGAACAAGGCCGAATTTGTGCCTTATTGTCATTATGATTTGGCTCACATTTGGGGATGAAGACATTAATGTGGAGTATATTTAAACTATTTTAGGTTCAGATCAAGGGTGCTGGAACAAGGCCATTTCCAAACCAGGTCTTTAAACAGACTCTTGAGGCTGATGTATCAAAAGGTAAGATGAATTATGTTTACTTGGTAAAATTTTACTTAATTGAAAGTTATGATATGAATTACTTTCAGTGATGCGTTTTCATTTCGTTGTGTTGTAAATTATTAAACCATTGTACTAGTATATTTTTGGGATTGTTAAAGGAATAATAATGAAATGTAAATTTACTTAACATTGTATTCGGCAATTCAAGTTCCAGAAGAAACATACCTGTGTTTTAATATATTTTACTTTAATAGCACTTTTCTTTCAGAAAAGGCCGACGTGTTACTGACAACAGAATCGGCAGAGGTGAATGGAACAGCATAATATTTACCCCATGAAGATGGTACAGCGCGTCGTCTGATTGTGCAGTTCATGTGTAGGAATGCATGTATATAACACCGAAGCTTCTATTTTAATGGAATCTTTGTATTTTCACGAAATAGCACGATGCACGTACTGCGCACGGTCCAACCCAGTTAGTATAGCACCTGCGTGGGAATTTGGGATACACGTGCAAGCGTGGTGAACTTGGAGGGGTGGGCATGTTTCATTCGGTCAACACGAATAACAATGAACCCCAACACAATGGTTACCAGTGCTATCCTCGTCACAGCAGCCACTGAAGTCACAAACGATCGGCTACGAACTAGACGACCTCGGGGCGAATCACTGGTTATTTTCCAATTGGCGACAATGTCAATACAAATTTATATTTTGAATATTCTGAAAATTAACTATGTTAATAATTATTCTTTCATCAACCGGCTGGACAAAATTCGTCAACTCAACAAAAAAACAACTTACCAGGTGCTTCCATCAAATGGTATCCAAGACAACTACGTCATCGTGAGCACTGGAGCCAACAGTGACTGACACATGCATATATTGCTACCCATCTACTACAACCTTTGACTTGGACACATTATAAATAAAGTAGCCCTCAAACATGGTCATATCCTCGTTCAAAGATAATATTAGGGGCTGAAAAAAAATCCAAAAGGAGCACTATATGAAATTCACTGGCGCTTAATTCGCATAAACCCGGAAGTAAAATAGAACCCCGGATGCAAGATCCCTATCTTCATCACTACCATCAAATAGATATATTTCATAGTGCTAATGAAACCACCCAGAACATCTTCGGGAACTGTGACGCTTTGTTGTTCGGTAGAATGCAACAGTTATTGTACTCAGAAAAGCGTGCTATAAAAGATTGTAGACATGTGCGTATTTATTGAAGGCAGAACTCATTAGCATAACAACCAAACCGGAAACATCCAAACCTAAATCAACAGGGGTCAGATTACGATTAACAGCTAATCGTCACATCTTTCCTCTTACAAGAAAAGTCACTTATTCACAACTGTGACTAATTATTAGCAAAACGATTACACACGAGATTGTAAACAAAATGTACTGTCTCTTATGGACTGTCGTGTGATAACAATGTCTTATGGACAAAGTTAGTTAATTACGCCGAAACGTAGTCGCTGAGCCACGCTGGCGGCTTGCGTTCGCGCACAGATCTGCGAAGACCTGGGGACACATCTGGCACGACCGGAAGGGGGTGCGTCTCGGGGTTGCCATCACTCAACGAAGACGGCGCGTCATCACGGCTCGTTTCATCGTGGGGCTGCTCGCCAGCACACACCAACTGTCGTCGATTGCGCCTGTAGACCGTCCCTCTAACCTTCACGCGGTAGCTTCGTGAGTCGACCTGCTCGGTACACGTTCATGGTGTCCACGTCTTCTCACCTGGAAGCCTCATACGAATGGTTGCGCCTTCGTTGATCGGCGGAAATGGATGCGCGTGTTGGTTGTAGTAAAATGACTGACGTCGTGGTTTCAACAGCGTTCCAGCTGTTGGGAGCAACGTTTTACAACGTCGGCCCATGAGTCGTTGAGCGGGACTCGTGCCCATCCCTTCGGACGGCGTATTCATCCAGTCGAGTAGCGCCATGTACTCGGACTCACCACTCTGTTTGGCTTTGGCGAAGATTAGTTTCAGCGTCTTCACCGCGTTCTCCGATTTTCCATTGCTTTGTGCGTAATGCGGTGAGGACGTCAAATGAGTAATTCCTTTCTTCCTCACGAAGACTGCAAACTCGGCCGAAGCAAACTGTGGCCCGTTGTCAGTAACGAGCACTTCGGGCAGTCCAAATCTGGCGAACATCGGTAAGAACTCACGCACCACACTGCGCGTCGTAACCGTGTTCAAGCGAGCTACTTCAAAGAAGTTGCTATAGTAGTCGCATACAACGAGTAGTGTACGACCGTGTAGTTGGCACAAGTCTGCGCCGATCTTGGACCATGCCGCAGCGGGCACGACCAACAACTGCCCTTTGAAGATCAGATTTCCTTGAACCGTCAACTCGTCTCGCGAGTCGTAGTAAGGTAGCACACACTCGGGGACCTCTGCTTTGGTCTCCGGCCATCCATTCTGAATGGTCGCTCGTAGCTGCTGACACACATAGTCGTTCTGTGACGCGTGGTTGAGCTGTTGCCATCGTTCCTGGCTGACGGGGAGTGACTCACGGTGGTCTAGCTCCTCAAGCTCATGTACGAAGTCGCACACCTTGACCTCAGGTATGTACGTTCGGCTCAAATACATGTGTTCGCCTTTCTTGAATTTGACATCGAGTGTGTATTTCTGTAAACGGAGCAGCATCCGCTGTAACAGTTTAGGTGCACTGCTGAGAGGCTTCAGAACGATCGTTTCCAACGGCTTGTGGTCGGATTCAATGCTCACGCGATCACGGCCGTAAATGTAGGCTTCAAATCGATCACACGCGAACACGATCGCCAATAGCTCTTTTTCGATCTGAGCGTATCTTGTTTCAGGTGGCGTCAGGGCACGTGATGCATACGCCACCGGCTGGCCGTTCTGCATCAATGCTGCACCAAGTCCTGATTGTGACGCATCGCACTGGATGGTCACTTCGTCTGCGAGATTGTAGTAGCGTAACACAGGTGTACTTGCGACAGCTTTCTTCAGCGTGTCGACTGCGCTCTGTTGCGAGCTTTCCCACATCCAGTCGGTGTCATTCCTCGTAAGTTCTCGTAGCGGCTTCGTGATGTCAGAGAGATGCGGAAGGAACTTGGCCAGATACTGGGCCAATCCCAACAAGCGTTGAACTCCTGCAACATCAGTAGGGTTAGGCATGTCAACGATAGCCTTCACCTTAGTGGGGTCGATACTCAGCCCGTCAGACGTTGCGACGTGCCCGATGAATCGAACTTCCTCCTGTCTCAGTTTGAACTTGTCGACGTTTAGTTTGACCCCTCGCTCCTCACATCGCTGCAGAAATGAGTGGAGTCGTTTGTCGTGGTCAACGTTTGCCTCGTCGACCGTGTTGCCGTACCCTACGACAACAAAATCATCAGCCACAACCTCGATACCTTGTAACCCCTCGATCAGTTCGTGCATTTTTTTTTTTTAAACTTCGGGGGCCGAACTGATACCAAACGGCATACGTTTGAAACGATACCTGCCGAAAGGTGTGTGGAAGGTCGTCAGATATGAAGAGCGGTCGTCGAGGCGCACGTGCCAAAACCCATGGCGTACGTCAAGGACAGTGAACACCTTGGCTCCGTGCAGTCGCGTCGCGATGTCTTCAATCGTTGGTAGTTGGTAGTTTTCTCGCCGGATCGCACGGTTGAGATCCTTCGGATCCAAGCAGATGCGAAGTTTGCTGTCTTTCTTCGTGATCGAGCTGATCCACGCGGTGGGTTTTTCGACAGCCTCAATGATGTCGTCCCGAGTCATGTCGTCCAACGTCGCTTTCAGTCGGTCTCTCAGAGCGACTGGTACTCGGCGTGGGGCGTGTTGGATGGGGTCGACCGCGTCATCCAACCGGATTTGATACTCGCCCTCTAGTTCGCCGATGCCGTCACCAAACACAGTGGCGTACTTTTCGATGACAGCTGCCTTGCTGATCAGCGCACCCTCGACCGCGTAGACTTGCTCGCCTCGAGTCGCTGGTTTGTGTAGCGCATTATTGTCCGTATACTGGATCAACTTCATGCCCACACAAGCCTTCCTCCCCAGGATTGGCCGGATGTTGTCGTTGTCGACCAGTTTGCAGACGAGGATGCATTTGTAGTCGCCTCGCCAGACTCGAACGTGTACCTCACCGACCACTGTCAGCCGAGAACCGCCAAACGCAAGTATCGATGATTGACACCTGTTGACGTCCTTCAGCCGCACGTCTTTAGTGGCTCGTTGATACAGCTTCAGAGGCACCACGTTACATTGGGCCCCGGAGTCGATTTGGAAGCGTATGTAGCTCCCGGAGTCCAACTTCAAGGTCACGCACTGCGAATCGTCTAACATCGCCAGTGTCGCCACCTCGCGGACCGGAAAAACCTCCTCCGACTCTCCGATCGTCCTTACTGAATTTCGCGCTCTGCCTGACCGTTTTTGCCGGCATTTTTTTGCGAAATGATTCGATTTGCCACAGCAGTCGCACGTTTTGCCGAAGGCCGGACATAACTCCTTCGACTCTCGGCCATGTTGACGACCACAGTTCTAGCACTCTTTCGTTGCCTCGCTCTTAGTCGTGTGTGACGTCTCTTTCTTCTTGACGCGTTTTTTTCTGGCCGACCGATTGTCGAAGTGCATGAACCGACGTCGCTGAACTGCTCGACTGACCCACAATCCTCATTTGCTCGGTCATGCTCTCAGCCGCTCGACAAATCTCATCTGTTTTGGCAAGTGGCAGATTATTCTCACGCAGTAACCGTTCGCGTACCTTTGTGTCATGAATTCCAAAGATCAGTCTATCCCTCAAAATTTCGTTTGGGGTGATCGTGTCGAACTCACAAGCCTCTGACAGCTTGCGCAGTGCAGTTTTGTATTGTTCATACGGTTCTCCGCTCTCCTGCATACGTTTGTTGAATTTGTATCTTTCGAATGGAACGTTTTTTCGTGGTTGACAATATTCTGCGAATTTTTTCAAGACGGGTAGTATGCGACGGTCGTCTCCGTCCTGCGCCCAGTCCCGGAACGTCGAGTGTACTTCTCGGCCATCCTCGCCAATAACTGTCAATAACGTCGCCACTTGCACTGCCTGCGGCTTGGCGTCCAACTCCGTAGCTAGTGCGTAGTTTTCCCACGCCGCCAGGAACTTCCTCCATTTGTCAGCGGCGTTGGTGTCGTGTATTTCTAACGGTGCAGGAACGGGCAAAGCGTTAGATGCCATGTTATCGCTCAGTACGACAACTGTCACTTTCTGCCTTTTCAAGTGGAGATTCTGTGCGAAACTGTACCTTTCTGGTACGCAGTAATCATCCTGCCGTTGCCACCATGTGACGCTTTGTTGTTCGGTAGAATACAACAGTTATTGTACTCAGTAAAACGTGCTATAAAAGATTGTAGACGTGCGTATTTATTGAAGGCAGAACTCATTAGCATAACAACCAAACCGGAAACATCCAAACCTAAATCAACAGGGGTCAGATTACGATTAACAGCTAATCGTCACAGGAACCAGCAAAGGTGCATTAAGTGGTCAGACAGTGCGCCACCGACTTGTCGATATAGTAACCTTCCAAAGAGGCAGCGCACTAACTAGGCGAGCCACAATTCTCCAAAAAGGTACTATATTTTATAAGTTTAAATGCCTGTCCCAACCCCTACACATAAACCCACATCAAATCGAGGTGTAAATATGTCAAACGAGACAGTAGCTGTGCTGTGGAGCGACGGTGAAACAACATCGCTGTGAAATGAAGAATTCTCGAAATCGTTCGTTTCCACAAACGCTAACAACTTACAATGGATGTGCATTTACTTCCCCCACATACATCCACATCATAGACCATTTGAAAGCTTAATGTGTCGTCAAGATGAAGTATGTGGAGCTAGCAAATGGTACAAGAGATGTGAAGCGAAGGTCTGACAAGGTCGCCATCAAATGATGGATTTTCGCAATATGCAGGCGTGTGGTATTTTTTACCACACTACACACACCCATGGAGCTATCCAGCATTAAGTGTGGCGCGATGGTCAAAAAAGGTTACCGTAAAACGAATAATTGCCGAAATCGTGTCATTCTGCAAACACAAAATTGCAAAAACTGCATTTACTTTGCAGCCCATACACACACACACACACACACACACACACACACACACACACACACACACACACACACACACACACACACACACACACACACACACACACACACACACACACACACACACACACACACACACACACACACACACACACACACACACGCGCATCACGCCCGCACACACACGCATCACGCCCGCACACACACCATTTGAAAGCTTAATGTCTTCCCGTCACAACTTTGTAAGATGTGGAGCTGTTTAGTGGTGCAGTAAGTATGGAGCGAATGTCAAACATGGTCAACGTCAAACGATACAGTTTCGATGTCGTGTCTTTCCGCAAATTTCGAATGTATATTTACTTAAAACATTTCTTACCAAACTCACTTTTGGACCATAGTGATTATAATAATAACGTATATTTTGTATAACGCCACATCCAACGCAATTCGCAGATAATGCGATTAAAATAGCACTATGCGCAATAATTTGTGCGGTAAATGTTGGGATGATGCTGGATGGCTGATGTCTACCATGCTCTCACTGCATACCAATCGCTTGCTGGACACCAGAGAAGTCTAACTCTCACCTTTGAGGCCTCTGAATCGTACTGTATTTGTCACAAGGGAGAGAGAAGGGAAAGGTCGCCACGGATTTGGGAAACGTTGGCATCTGCACAGCAAGCAAACAAATCTGAGGATCCACCTTCATGCCAAAAAGTGGTGACACAGCACTAACTACCACAACCATTCCAGGAATGGGGATATGTCCAGCCACCCACGTTCTGGGACCATGTATAGTTACTCTAGGCTCTACATATCTTTCTTTTGGATTTCCGCGCACAGCGATAAGGTGACCGGGGCCTCCGCATACAGACTGTAATCAATTAAGTACACTAAATAAGATTACTTACGCTTGCCACTCAAGTAGTTCCATTTCTGGCACACGGCTCTTCCGCTGGAGCTTATCGTTTTAACATATGTCAGGTCGCTCCGAGCAGCAAACTTTCCCTTGTACGTGGACTGCCTGACAACGCTTGCTCCGTGGTTCCTAAGCTTGGACCACACCAACTACGCGACATGGGTGCCAGCACACATACAAAACATGGTCAGTCCGCACAAGGCCACCAGAGACTGCTGCTGAATTCAACAACTGCAATTTCACCGTTCACAAAACACGACGGGCATTCTCATCCATGGCCATTGGCGAGGCTCGTGAGCAAAATATACTGGTGTCTGTGATGATACTTGCATGCCGTAAAAGTTGTACGTCACGATTGACCGATCTATGGTAAATAAAGGCACTTGGGACTAAGGTAAAAGCAGGGACATGTTTATTATGAGTGTCGAAATCCAGATGTGTATCTTAAAATGGATCCCATATGCGTTTTTGTTAGCGAAGCCAACAAACTTTTATGGTGATTTGGGTGTGCTGAATCACAAAAAGTGATGTTGACAAACTGTGGAAGGGGTCCTTGACCCCCTAAAAGAAAAAACCAAAATGGCGCCCGATTTGCCCACGAAACTGTCTAACACCCTTCTAATTAATATAATAATGATCTCTTACCAAGGTTTTTATGGTGATTTAAGTGTGCTGAATCTCAAAAGTGATGTTGGCAAACTGTAAAAGGTTTTTTTTTTATTAAGCACATCCAGATCATCATAAAACCGTTGTCAAGAGATCATTGTTATACTAATTACAAAAGTGTTTGTTATTTTGGGAACTCGAAAGTTACCGAGTACGATTTATTTACGATTTTTTTAAAGAGAGATATTATCTCTATTCTCAAGACTCTGCATTGCCTATCAGACAAGCGATGGCTTTTTTCGTCACGAGAACCAAGCATGCCCCACGTCAATATCTCGGCTTTGCCAGCTAAAACTGGGAACCAAATCTGACTTCTGCATGGATATCTGGAGAGCTGCACAGAGCTCAAAGGCATGATGCCCCAATACCAGACACTGCATGTCACCTACCTAGGTATAGCTGTGGTGGTCAACTTCCTCAGACCCATCGCTGCCAAGACTGATGATAACCCAGCAAACACGTCACGTTCATAGGACGTTCCCTGGAAGTCCCATCTTAGCTATGATAACCGTAACGTGTTGGGGACGTTGCGGGAATGTCATGGTATTTTTTATGTTGAATATAAATCCATGAAAAAATGTAATGCGTAGTAAAACTAACATAATCGTTAGTAAATAAAAGAAGCGCTGTTCATTATATCAGTACTTGGCATTACTAACCACCATCAGCGGCCAGATATTTGCTGCATCGTTAAGTGTTTTGCGGCCACTTAGCGGTCAACAACTGCTATGTTTATTTATATGCAATCATTACATTTCCTCGCATCTAGATCCTACCCGGTATTTAGTCACTAAGATCTCTGCTTGGATATCGACGTTCATTCAAAACCATCTTCGAAGGCATGATGAAACGTTAACGAAGAAGAAGAGCGGAAAGAAGATAGTGGGATAACATAAAGGAATGGATGAAGCTAGGGTGGAATAAACTGAACATGAATGTGGGGTTAGAGTGGCAAAGCATGCACAACGAGCGATGTATTTTGCAAAAGCGGAGAGAACTTTTACAGCGAGTCTCCGGGCCCTTGCTGTCCACCTAATGTAATTACTAGGCAGTATTCTGCGGTGCATCATAACTACATATTTTCTTACACCACAGATCCCAGTCCACCGTACTAGTTCACACTCAACGAGCCTTATGAAAGGTTACTTAACACTACACTCCACCGTACTAGTTCACACTCAACGAGCCTTATGAAAGGTTACTTAACACTACACTCCACCGTACTAGTTCACACTCAATGAGCCTTGTGAAAGGTTACTCCAAAACTAACGATCAAACCGTGTTGTTTTAATTCGTACTTTATTTATAAATACCACCATTTCTCGTGTAAAATGTATACACACCTAGTATATAAAATACAGGTTCAGTACAGGTGCAGATTATATTTATCAACAGAAAGCCTTTGCAAGACTACTATCTATTAATGATAGATCATCACCAAAGTAATGATAAATATATTTAGTGCCTAATTACATCGTATTACATAAAGAAATGCAGCATTTCTTTCTATTATCCAACATACAACCCTAGAGATAACAGCATCAATAAGTAAAATCTTAGTAGAACTCAGCTTCAGTTTGCATGCATGCTGTAAAACATGTAGACAAGTAGACGGCACCCAAGGAAATGCTTGCCTAATGTCTACACACATCGTTAATATGCATTACATATTCTGTAATAAAACGTCATGGCCGTCCTATTATCTGTTCTGGTTGCATATGACTGCATTGCTAAAATGCGAAGAGCACCGTACATAATATAAATGCACTAAGAAAATAATGCTCCCATTCCCGCTATGCCGTCTTAGCGTGTTTCTCTACATTTCCTACACTGGGGAGTCCACACCATCCATGTGGCTCCACTATTCTGCGTACAGGTTTTGCTGGTTGCGATTCCAAACGTATGCTCAACCTTTGTGTAGTGCAGACGTTTTGAGTTTTAAGGTATACCTCCTCCGAGCCAGCCACAGTGTGAACCCACACGCCAGCCAAAGTCAGTGATTCTAGCTGCACTCAAACTAGATTTCTGCTGCGGACAAACAGACCAACAAACAAATAAACTAACAAACAAAATGACTGCAATGTTTCAGCCGGCATTCAGCTATATAAAGCATATATCTTTGGTTCCAATCAAGACACACACTGCTATTGTTCATTTTACCATTTGGTAAAGTTAAGATTTTTTATTCGACGTGTGCCAATTTTTTTTTCCATAAGCATATATGATTTATTATGTATCTGAATTTGGTATTTCAGTGAGCCAGACTTTGTGATGTTCACTATAAGTTACAATCCTTAATGCTTACGGAAACACTATTCACTTGAAAATAATACATCTACAAGTACATTTTGTGTCCAGAGCTGAATGCGTGACCTTTCATGTAGTTATTCAGTTGAGATAGTGATATATATATATATTATTATATATTGGTATAGTCTCCCTCTACTTCATGTATACAGTGTATCCAGCAGTATCATTGGTACTTGGTAGCATCTAGTAAAGACAGCAGCAACAGTTCTTGACATAGACTAACAAATACTGACACCAGTTCTTGACATAGACAGTAACAAATACTGACACCAGCAATTGACACAGACAGCAAATTACATTGACACCAGCACTTGACACCAAAAGCAACTTACTGACACCATCACTTGACACAGACAGCAAATTACATTGACACCAGCACTTGACAGACAGAAAATTACATTGACACCAGCACTTGATACAGACAGCAAATTACATTGACACCAAAAGCAACTTACTAACACCATTACTTGACACTGACAGCAAATTACAGTAACACCAGCTTTTGACACCAAACGCAACTGACATCGACATCATTACATTGACACCATGACACCAGCATTTGACACCAAAAGCAACTGACATCGACATCATAACTTGACACAGACAGCAAATGAAACTGCCACCAGCACTTGACACCAACAGCAACTGGCAATAATGAACTTGACACTGACGGTAGCATAACCACTTTAAAATGAACAGCAGAAGCACTTGACACTGACACTACTTCATCATAGAGCAGTTTGTGTGGTTTCAACTTACCCTGATACAACGTTGTATGGAATAAAACCTGAAACACAGAATGTGGCAAGTTTATGGAACACAATTCTCTTCCATAAAGCAGTTTGAATACGCTTCAACAAGGACAAGGCACTAGAGTATGACACACAGCGCTGTAACTGGAGAAAGCAGAGACTGACAAAATGCTGGAAGAGTTTGGTTAGGTCACTGGAACCGGACCTACCAACAGGGAGAACTAGAAGATGAAACTGCTAACTAGACGACTACCTCATCCATCCCACCTACAGAACGTTTCAAGAATGACAAATAGTGATGATGGATATATTGGAAATTGAAAGTTATGTACTAAGAACATGTAAACAACATCCTTGTTTTGTGCTATAGTCGAGATAACCAGATTGTATTGTACTAAGAACATGTAAACAACATCCTTGTTTTGTGCTATAGTCGAGATAACCAGATTGTATTGTACTAAGAACATGTAAACAACATCCTTGTTTTGTGCTATAGTCGAGATAACCAGATTGTATTGTACTAAGAACATGTAAACAACATCCTTGTTTTGTGCGATAGTTGAGATAACCAGATTGTATTTGTACAGATTGCACTACTTACACATTCAGTACAACACCCTACAAATGAGCTAGTTTTTGGTACACACAACTGTAGTAAAACATTAGTTAGACAGTCTTCCTGTTGGAGGGCAAATCCTCAAAACCTGTTCCAATGGACATGGTCTGCATTCCAATGGACCAGGTTTGCAGGCCTTCCAATGGATGGGGTCTGCAGACTCTCCAAGGGACCAGATCTGCAGGTCTACCAATGGACCAAGTCTGCAGGTCCAGCAAAACAAAATATGATGGTCCCACGAAAAGAATTAACAATGGTCTATTTACATGTATAACACAGTGAGTCCGACTTGTGTCATATTCAATACCAGTACCCACAGCATATATCTGGTCATAAATATCAAGTTCTCTGGAATACACCTTGACAGTACATATCCACATTATAACTATTTAAATGACATTCTCCACATCGCATCACTTATGGGTGATTACTTCAATTGGTCAAATTTGCACCATCATTTCAAACAAATTCCCTTAAGCAGAATTAATCACAATTGGTTTTGATGTCAACATTAAATACGTCATGTAAAAATGGTATTATCAAATGCCACTGGGAAATTCCTAAGTATCACAGCCGTGGTTTTTCATTGTTCATATCGGAAGCTCACATCGTAGCACCCCTGGTGTAGAACAGTGACACTCAAACAGTTTGGTCCACAGTGAAAATGGTCTAACATTGATGTGGTCTACAAAACTTAGTAACCAGATAGTTAGTTGCAACAGCAACTCTGCCAAAATAAAGTGTTAATAGTTGCCGATTGTCTGCTCCAAGTGCCTTTTGACTGTGGACAGTTGTGGTCAACCATGGGTTAATATTTTTGACCTATTTATATACGAGTATGAACAGCCCTCTGTTCTAGGACTGGTGTGCACAGAATTGTCTCCATCCATTAGACAAGCAGCTGCCACCATCAAGCTCCCAAAAGATAATCACCACTCTCCCACCTTCATGTATTATGTGTTGACTGCCGATCTTTACAAATTCGTGAGCAACATCATTTCCATTCTGAGATACCGACTTGTGGAAATAAATAATTTCCCACAACACAACCATGTCCATTCTGACATGTTGACTTTCAGTATCAGTGTCCAGGGGACAGTCATTTCCACTGTTACACATCGATTCATTGACCGATCTTGGTTATGACATGTTGACCCGTATTGACTTGTTGACCTCTAAGGAAGGAGGATGCTGACGTTCTCGACATGGGTGTCCTCCGTATCACTGTCTTCATCGGTGATGATACCTTCGTCATCTGTCCCAGTCCTCATTAGTTCCAGCAGACACCCCATCGCCCCAAAGTAACCCTGTCAAGAAATAACAAAATATGATCACTGCACAGTATATGAAAGGCATTCATTATCGGGATTACTCGTAAACCTTCGAATATATTTTTGAATTGTTTCTTCTGTGAAGCAGAGTGAAAACAAGGTTTTCAAATGAGGTGCATCTAAATTGGAATCGGAATATTTTTCAGCATGTAAGCGATCTCCAAAAAACACTACTTTGTTTGACAAAAATGTTGCATCACGTAAAAGAAATGTAAAAATTCAAAAACAATAACAATATCCTGTTATTTTTTTAGCCTTTGGTAGCTGTTAAGCAAAGTATTTCCAAGATATATTTAAGCAAACTAAATTCTATGTCATAAGACTTTCATACTTGCTATTAGACTGGAAAGTCTGCGTTTAGGACAAGTTTGGTTTCCAGTTTGGTAAAGGAGGGCACAGAAGTGAGAAGATGACTGCATTGAGCAGATCCTGAGAATGGATGACAGAAAGTGTCTGACGGATCTAACATGGACGCCTGAAGGCAGATGGGAAGTGGGTCGCCCAAAGACAACCTGGTAAAAAACTGTGTGAAATGAACAAAGAGAACTGGGGTGGAAATCTTAGACTGAAGCCAAACAGGTGGCCAAAGACAGAGTGAGCTGGAGAAAGTGCGCTGCAGCCTAATGGGCCACCTGGCCCGGAGAGAATAGGTAAGGTAAAGAAGGGCTGCACTGACCTCATGTTCGAGAAATAGTGCCTTCATGGTACCCTCTGACCAGTAGTCCATGGCGTGGGCGAGCAGCTTCATCGAGATCGTGTTGACTCGTAGGAAGTTGCCCACAAACACTACATTCTGGATGCCCTGTAAGAAGACACCATTTATATTGAGCAGACAGCGTCACTGCATAAGCTGTCTTCTACACATTGTATGTTTACAGGGATGATCTCAAAACGTTGAATGCATGACAGTCTTCTGAGATGATCCCAAAGCAATTATAAAAAACTTAAAATTCATTTAGCCCATCGCAAATCCAGTTCGTTGATGTTCAAATCCATAGTGCGTGAACAGTTTCCGTAATACACGCAGTCGTTTTAATAAGTGTGCATTTTTATTCAAATCAAAATAATTTACTTTGTTAACTTGCGGAAGTGTGATCAGCCTTATGCCATAGTATATAGAGCTGGACTATTTTGCATTATTTTTGGTTTGACTGGATCCAGTCAAAAATACTTTAATAGTTTGCCTGATGATTTCATCAAAACTAAATAACATGTTGGCACAAAAGTCATGCAGTTACTAAAACATAACGATTTTGTAACTACAATCAAGAATATCACGCCAGTGGTTTATGATGAAAACCTTGTTGAACACAGAGAATCTTAATTTCATGGGCTGCATCACACTGTTAGACATCTCTACGTCACGAGTGTCTAGCAAAGCTCGCTCCCCAAATAAAAATATATTTGTATACAACTATTCATATATTTGCCAATACGATATGACCATGCTGTTTGCATTCAAATTCAACTCATGTAACACTCTAGCCTTTGTTTACTAAACTAGTCCTCTTTCTGAGCAAATACCACGTTTGTTTGAGACTTTTCATTGGTACTGGCCTCACTTAATACGTCATGCCTAGTCTAGGTTAACTGATTCTCATAGAACTGTGCATGCACTTATAAGTCGCGCTGGTTAACATGTCTGTGCTCAGACAACTAGAGAAATGACCGGAATCTCCTGCTTTCAGAACAGATTCCGAGTGGCATAATATTCTTGATTTTAGTTGCACATGGTTAGTTTTTATTATCTCTTTTAGGTGCATAGCCCCAAAACCATGACTTTTGTTTCACTTTAATGACATGGCACTAAAAAAGAGGAGGTATCTGTATTAATTTTCCCCCTTCTACACCACTTTTAACCCTGACCCTGACCTGTTGAATGGCACACATGCGTGCAATTGAACCGATGTTGTTGGTGATTGTAACAAGTGTGGCGCGAGCGAGGTCTGACTTGCTTGCTGTCTTCCGTCGCTCCTGGCTGATCATGTGACCAAAACTTCAACAGAGACATGACTGCAATGGTTACTTACTCCAGTGGTGAAGGTCTTATGTTTTAATTTTGTTTGTTAAAGGGAATGTGCGACAATTTCCATAGGTTAACCGAACGACTGTTTTTTTGAGACATTGTAATACTGAATTTATTAGTATTTATAATATCTCAGTTGGTAAAAATAATATCCATATAAAACGTGTTACTTTTGTGATCTTTCACCTATTAAATCATGATTTGGCAATGAATTAAATTATGCTAGTTTTATGACAAATAAAGGACCAATCAACAAACTTTCAATTTTCATTTAAGGTGAAACATATCATACGCTTTGTTAGTCCATCAAATTCCCATTTTATACAATTTGAGGCGTATACTACAGCAATAAAGACTAACAGATGAAATATAACACCGTTAATTTAGATGTACTTTGAGAAAAAAATTCAGAGAATTTGGAAATTTTAATTGTAGGAAACCACCAACTAGCTGGGTATCAGTAACCCTGTCAACATCGCTGAGCATTCCCTTTAATAGAGTTATTTTCTTGAAACTGCCAAAACAAACGTGCAACAGCATAACAGATTCAGTCATATGCTTATGGAAAAAAAAATATCATTACACAGTCAACTTTTTGGTTTTAAGTCAAGACAAATTTTATTTCTCCATCAGCAGCGCTATACAAAACTACTGTAAAAACTGCTGTAAAAACTACTGTAAAACACTGCTGGAGAAAAGTTCCATTGAAAATCAGTTTGAAAACATTTTGTGGATTTAGTGTAGAAAAACTACATTTGCTGGAAGATCAATTCGCCCAAAAGCACAATTCCCCAAAATGTGGTATTCTACAGTAACCTAAAATTTTTTCATCACAGCAGTAAGACAATTTTCAAGTTTTCACACTAACATTTAATTCTGAATCCACAAAATATTCGAAAAATCCTTCTGAACCTGCAGGTGTGTTGTGAGGAGAGTAACACGCCTACCTGCTGGCCACCGTGTCTCCTGACAGGTTGAACCTCCCGTAGTCTCCCCCGTAGATGTCACGCACCAGTTTATCAACATTGGTGCTGTCACCTTGTGATGCCAGCTCAATCGCTTCCTCGAACGTCTCACAGCCTGTCAGCAGGGAACAGAGGCCAAGGAATGTTCCGCCCCCTAAACTGTAACACAGATGTGGCGTTGGTGTACTGTTTTTGGGTGTGAAATACCACTTCTCCCCTTGAACCTTCTTTCCAGCTTTTTTGGGCGATATGTCCCATGTTTTGTACTTTCCAACAAAAATTAAATTTTATGGTAAAATTGGTCAATTTGTTGCACATAAGGCTGCCATTCTAGGCACATGTTATTTCTCTGTTCTCGAGTGATTAAATATTTTATGTGTATTATTTGTTTACCACGAACAAGAGTGGCAAATCAACCTGGCGACTCATCAGGACAACATGCGGGAGTCCACTGACAAATGACGAGAGCCGAGTGAAGGGGGACATTTCACGATTTTCCATGAGCAGATATTAACATCCAGTGATGTGATGTCCAGGAGGAATAATCAGCAACATAAATTGCAACATACTGCAAGTGTATACGGCTGAAACCATCAACAAAACACAAGAACATTTGCATCATCCTGAAAAGAACATATCCTCAGGATGACCAGTGACCTACCAGGGAAAACAACACTGACTTGGACCCCAGGAGGGAAGAGGAGAAGGGGCAGACCAAACACAACATGGAGACAAACACTGGACAAGGAACTAAAGACTGCTGGGTTGACGTGCATGGGGCAATGGTTGGCAGCACATATACGTGTCTGTGATGGAAGGATCCCCGCTGTACAAAGGCAGAACCAGGCAGCATCTTCACTGTTAATTTTCTCAAAAAACTAAATTGTAGGATTTGACAACTTAGCACTACTGCAGGTTGGTGGCAAGACACACATTTTGTGCAAGATGTGGAATTGCCCATTTCATTTTTAGCATTGCTTGCAGTGAGAATATCAATAATAGCCTGTAGTCAGACAGCACTGTATTGATCCCACTCACTGTCAAGTTGTAAGAAGCAACAGAAAAATACATCAGATTTTATTGATACACCGCTATAACTCCAACCCTTGTAATGGTATACCAGAAACCCCCCAAACTGTAGACAGTGGATGCAGTCGCCACACACTTTTGAGCAGAATAAGCAAAGAATGAACATATGTAGCTAAATCTACACAGACAATTAAGCTTGTTGCCACTGCTCACTTATTAATCCATGCATAAATTAAATATGCATCCATTGAATATTGAATACTCCCTCCTCAGTTTGTTTGGCCCACTGCTCTCCTCAGTTTGTTTGGCCCACTGCTCTCCTCAGTTTGTTTGGCCCACTGCTCTCCTCAGTTTGTTTGGCCCACTGCTCTCCTCAGTTTGTTTGGCCCACTGCTCTCCTCAGTTTGTTTGGCCCACTGCTCTCCTCAGTTTGTTTGGCCCACTGCTCTCCTCAGTTTGTTTGGCCCACTGCTCTCCTCAGTTTGTTTGGCCCACTGCTCTCCTAAGTTTGTTTGGCCCACTGCTCTCCTCAGTTTGTTTGGCCCACTGCTCTCCTCAGTTTGTTTGGCCCACTGCTCTCCTCAGTTTGTTTGGCCCACTGCTCTCCTCAGTTTGTTTGGCCCACCATGCAGCAGGTTTGTTGATGTTTAAATCTGTACATGTGTGAATAGTTTAGTAATATGCGCAGTCGTTTTAATTAAGTGGCATAATTTTGTCAAAATTATCAAAAGAATTGACTTTGATTAGATCAGGTAACTTGTGAAAAGGTGGATAGCCTTATATATAGACACAAATCGTGACCTTTAAGCCACATGTTTCTCTTTAATAATTATTAATTAAATCATCTCTCTCCCACCATCTGGCACCTTGTTGTAACGTGAATACACAATGCACAGTGTAATTTTTTACTAGTCCCTAAGCTATCTAATCTATAAAGCAAAGTGTCAGTCTGTCTGTCTGTTGCTACCTATGCAAGGCTGCATTTGTGGGTGGATCCAGACGAAACTGTGCAAGGTGACCTTATAACGGACATGGGAAAAAAACAAAATTATAAAGAAATTCCCCCAGAGGTGCGGATATTACGAAGGAACCTATGTGAACATTTCACGTAACCCACAACAACAGGAGTTTGTAGTTAGCAATGCTATTTATGCTTTCTACAATTATACTGAGTAACTTGAACTTCGTCAAACGCAAGTTCCTTCGTACAGTATGAATGCTTCGTGAAACCAGCAGTTGTACATGTGTTTTGGGGGTGTGAAGTTGTCATTGCTATACACATTGCCATAGGCCCTAACAAAGTTGTCATTGCTATACACATTGCCATAGGCCCTAACAAAGTTGTCATTGCTATACACATTGCCATAGGCCCTAACAAAGTTGTCATTGCTATACACATTGCCATAGGCCCTAACAAAGTTGTCATTGCTATACACATTGCCATAGGCCCTAACAAAGTTGTCATTGCTATACACATTGCCATAGGCCCTAACAAAGTTGTCATTGCTATACACATTGCCATAGGCCCTAACAAAGTTGTCATTGCTATACACATTGCCATAGGCCCTAACAAAGTTGTCATTGCTATACACATTGCCATAGGCCCTAACAAAGTTGTCATTGCTATACACATTGCCATAGGCCCTAACAAAGTTGTCATTGCTATACACATTGCCATAGGCCCTAACAAAGTTGTCATTGCTATACACATTGCCATAGGCCCTAACAAAGTTGTCATTGCTATACACATTGCCATAGGCCCTAACAAAGTTGTCATTGCTATACACATTGCCATAGGCCCTAACAAAGTTGTCATTGCTATACACATTGCCATAGGCCCTAACAAAGTTGTCATTGCTATACACATTGCCATAGGCCCTAACAAAGTTGTCATTGCTATACACATTGCCATAGGCCCTAACAAAGTTGTCATTGCTATACACATTGCCATAGGCCCTAACAAAGTTGTCATTGCTATACACATTGCCATAGGCCCTAACAAAGTTGTCATTGCTATACACATTGCCATAGGCCCTAACAAAGCTTCACTGTGTAATGCAGTGAGTCATAAATTTTTGCTGTGGCTGCCTTTTTTCCAGAGCAACGCTGAACAACTCGGCTAGTGTATTATAAGTTGGGCTGTGTATGGGAGAATGTGTTCTCACTGCCAACTCCAGTTGAATACTGATCTTGGCCTAGAGGGAATTGACATCTCCCATACATAACTAACTGCTGATTCCATCAAGCAGCACAGGATACACTGTTACTCCTTTATCCAAAACCACCATCCACTTTTTATTCAAAAAGAAAATGTTTTTCTCACAGAACATGTTTTTGCTTTATAATTAATAGTGAAATAAAAGTAATATTTGCCTACAGCAGTGCATGTGTTTATAAGGCATAAGTGTCACTTCTTACGGTTTACCCATAACTCCTACTAAAGGAGGAATTACGTGCAGTGTCTTAGGACCGATCTTATTTGTTTTATACATAAATTATCTTCCTGAGAATAGAGTTTCGAATGTATATATCATTGCGGATGATACAAAGGTTTTCAAAATGATTACTAGTCCAAATGACCAGCATACACTACAGAACGATTTAGATTATTTAACATTTTGGTGAAGTAAATGGTTATTAAGGTTTGACCCAGATAAATGTAATTTAATGCACGTAGGGAAAACATTACAGCAAGAGTATGCATACAACCTGAAGATAGATAATACTGCCCATGAATTAGGAGGAATAGAAGAACAAAAAGACATCGGGGTTATAATTGATTCAAACCTAGATTTTGATAAACACATCAACCAAACAATAAACAAAGCAAACAGCATCATGGCAGTTATTAAAAGGTTCTTTACAACCCTAAATCTACATAATTTTGTGCCATTATATAAAGCTTTAGTTAGGAGTCATCTAGATTATGGAATATCAATATGGTCCCCTTATAAACAGAAATACAAAGAGGCCATCGAAAATGTGCAAAGACGCGCAACAAAGCAGCTTCCTGGTATGAAGAATATTCCTTACGAGGAAAGACTTGAGGGATTGAAACTTCCCACACTTGCATATAGACGATATAGGTGATATGATTGAGGTATATAAACTGCTTCAAGGGAAATATGACACTGATGTATCTAACATTGTTAAGCTGCACAAAGACAGTGATACAAGGGAAGGAACAAGAGGTCATAGTTTGAAATTGTTTATAGAACGTGCTCATACAAATGTTAGAAAAGAAAGCTTCTCACTTAGAGTTACCAGATTATGGAATGATCTACCGGAAGTAGTTGTAACTGCCCCAAGTGTCAACTCATTTAAAAACTCTCTAGATAAACATTGGAGTACTGAGGAATTTCTCTACAACTACAAAGCCACCTTGCCAGGAAGTCGTAGAGCATTCCAAGGGAAAATTTAAGATCTGACCACCGAGGCCACCGCCTATGGTCAGGAAGAACCTAAGTAAACCTAAGCAAGTAAAGATTTTTAAAAATGTGATGCTCTTACGGGCACGTTAGACATTCCTTCTTCTTCTTCCATTTAAGCTCATAACTCTATGTTAGCCACATATAAATGTGGCTAGAGTATTTTCGTTATTATAGTTTGGCACGTTTTGAACAAGGCTATTTTGTTTTACTTCAAGTCTAATTTAGTCTATACAGAAATTATTTAGATATATTTAACTCACTTTTATATACCAGAAAGTACACATAAGTATTATAATGAGTTCTTTAAGATAAGTTTAAACCCAGAAGTATTATAAGTGAAGTTTAAGAAGCATGTAGTAAATACATATAAGACAAGTAAAGAATGGAGGAGCTGAGGGAGGAAGTCGGTGTGAAAGAAAGTTTTAGGAGGAAGCTGGTGAGGAGTTGCTTAGAGAGGGCTGGACACCGGGAATGAATGGATGCATACAGTTAACAAAGACAGTGGATGCACTCAGAGTAGAGTGTAGATAGAGTGTGTGAAGACAGGTTTGGCGGGAGTGGGATAGGAGTAGAGAAAGATAGCGAGGGATGGGTGGAAAGCAGATGGGTGGTGAAGACGGCAGTGAAACGGGATCAATGCCAGGAGAAAACAAAAATGTTGAGGACCCGTTCTGATGCCAGCCTCAGTGCCTTACCCCGCACTTTCAGGACAAAGAGGAGAGCAACAACAAAATCTCACCTGGTGCCACTGACGCGACTGTATTTAGTGGACGAGTAGACGGCCAGGATGCTCACCCCCGAGCCGATGTTGACAACGAGACAGGGGTAGGGGCTGCGGAAGTCAAAGGGCACTTTCTCACACTGCTCGGGCTCATTAGGCTTCTTCCAGTAGTAGCATTCGAAGCCTGGATTGTGTCGGTCGATGTACTGGATGCCTTGGATGAGACAGTCCAGCTCATCAAACTTGTGCAGTCTCAGGTGAACTTGCTGAAGACACGACCACATACGCTGATCACTTCCACGCAAGTTACACACGACACAGTTGTAGCTACACATATAGAGCTTGTAAAGCAGGCCTCAAAGTTTACATTCTGAACCAGGAGCTCTGCTCTCCTAACGTAAAAAATTGAAGCTAAAGTATTTATGTTTAAGAGCACACACATTTCAACTAATTAAAATACAAAAATAAACATATATCATGGAACTTTGGTGAACATAACTGCAAACCAACCGTGTTCCAAGTTCTCATCTTTGCCACAAATTATACAACAGTTTGTGTGTAATCAATCAAAGCTTGTAAGAACTTCCAACGGTGTGGTTCTTGCTTGCACACCCTGATCTAATACATTGACTGGTGCCGTATCAACTGTGGTCTCTACTGAATCCCGTTGATGTTAAGTATCATGACTGACGCTTACATTGTCACTGGTAATGATGCAAACAGGCACAGATGAGCTACCACTTTGTTGAAGAAATCGGTTAATTTCGCCCAACCTGACATCAGTCACATGACAACTAAACTGTATTCACACGGCACTGCACTCACCTTTTTAAACTCGTCCTCGAACTTGTATGCCCCTCCGCCTGTTGCACATATGCTCTTTGCTAGACTCGAGAAGTTCTTTGCCTTAGCGAGTTCAATGAACGCTGTCATTTCGCTGCTCGGGAAGCGAATGAAGTGAATTGTTCCAATGCGGCCCCCTAGTGGCATGTCACACATTTCCAGTTGTTCGTCCCGTACCCCCGTTTTGCCGTATGCTGTGTTAGACGTGAGGTACTTCCTGATGACCCTCAATGTTTCCACCTCCTGCTCTTTCTCTTCGTCCGTGATGTCCTTCGGCTCGAAGTAGATGAGCTTTGTGAGGGAGCCACCGATGTCCATGCCAAACCACGGCATCGCTGAAAGTAAACAAAAACTGCCTTTATAAAATAGTTTGTTTGTGAATTTTACGAATGAAAATTTATTTTATCATCTTTTTGTTGAGAAAATACTTCTATTCTACAATCCTCATTTATTCCTAAAATTAAGCTTAATTAACCTGAGCAAGTGCACTTTCTCTGTAGTTGTGCCCAAAATCTGGAATTAATTCCCAATCACTTTATAAAACCATCTGAAACTACAGCTACCTTCCACCAAAATCTCCAGAATTTTTTTTCAAAATTGCATCTCCACCTTAATTCCTCGGCAGTCCTTTCACTGTGAGGACTTTTGCGCACCCCTATTCATAATATCATGCTTTCAAAAGGATTGTGGTGTGTCGTGCCTCTGAGCTTGGGTTCCTGAGGATTTAGGAGCTATAAAAGTTTATTATTATCTTTTAACTGACTGATCCACTCCATGGTCTGCTTGCAACAGGCCTCACAGTTTCCGTTTCAAGATGTACTGTACCCTGGTCCACATATTCTTGCAGTTTGGCGATATAGTGGTCAACCAGTTGACAGAGAAAGCAGCAACGTGGCACTAAAGTGAGATAAATCAAAGGGAGTAACCGAGAAAATAGCCAATACTAAGTCTAACTTTGTGAAGACATTACAAAAGTATTTAAGTTTGTAGGATTTTACCCAATAATTTTTCTTCCTGAGTGACCATTTGCATTTATTTTTAATTGAAACATGAAACTGACTGATTATACTGACTAGATTCGGTTAGTAGAGAACACTCTCAACACTGTGCAGGCGTGTACAATTTGTGGCTTGGCTAGAAACTATACATAAATTGTTAAGGGTGTTATTGTTTTCTCAAAATAGAGCCGTTGTCAAAGCAGTGACAAGTGTACAATATTTCACCTGTCAAATGTCAACATGCCCCGAGTGTCACTTTGCCACATTACAGCTAAATTTAAATTGTCAAGTGGGGCAAGGTAACTCAGCGATCACCGGGGTTCGAGTCAACTCCCTGCTGTTTCGAAACACACAATTTCGTTCACCCCACTTTGCCTCAGTTCATCCAGTTGTATAAATGGGCACCTGGCAATAGACAGTGAAGGGATTCCAGTGGTGGAATTTTAAGAACTTCAGTAGAAGTTGAAATGGTGTTTGGGGGCGAAGTGTAGCACACCCTGAGCAAGAGATGTTGGAGGGACATAAATCGGAACTCTCCACTTTTTTAAACGGCATTATGTTGTTATCTCAAAATAGAGCTGCGTCAACTGAAATGCAGGTGTTTCTCACCTGGTCTGTAACAGGTCAACTTACACCAGGTGACACTTTGCCACACCTATTTCTGACTAAACACATTGTTTGTGTAAAGACATAACCATGGTGCACTTGAAAAGAGACGCCCACTAACAAACTGATAAAGCTATGTACCTACAGCTGTAGGCCATATTATTATGAATCTAAACATTACTGCAAGCCCAATGTGATCCTCTTAGTAATGGAAGACTTGTTTTGTTTGGAATGCCTCAAAGTCCTTGTGACTCACAAACTAACACATTCTTTGTCTAATACTCCAAACCTCACAACTAATCCTAAAACAGGTAAAATTCATTGGATTTAATCTGTTGATAATATCAGCTCTCAAATCACAGGGCTGTTTTTTTTAAGAATACACGAAATCATAAACAAACAAGCTCAATCCACACACATCTCTCTTGTGGCAAACTTTGGATATCCATCAAAAATTTAATAATTCATACTCGGTTTCAAAGTGTGGTTCTCTATCTTTCTACTATGTGTGCCACACACCTACATTTTAGTGATTTCAGCCCACCATTTTACGCCACTGTTCTAGCTATCGTTTCTCTGCAGTTTGATTAACAAAAACAATCTAATAATCTGACCATCTGAGCTCAAAGTGAAAAAGGTCCGAACTACTGACAGTGTAAACATCTGCCAAATATAGTGTCAAGTGTTCCATGTTGTGTTCCATGTTATGTTCCATGCTGTGTTAAGTGTTCCATGTTGTGTAAAATTTTCCATAAAAATATATATTTTCAAGAAATTTACAATAATTTCTGCTATTCAAATGATAAAATAATTTAAGCATGAACCTGGACGCATGACAAACTACATCGACCAAACAAAGGACAACTGTCTTCTCACCTCTGAATAGCAGCATGTCTGCAGCGTGACTGCAGCGCGACTGAGCCAGTACACATGTCTGTAACATCACCAGACACTCACACACCATGACCCCAGTTTTGTGTAAAGTCCACAGCCAACCCAAAATAAGCTGACACCAGTCCGGCATTTTAACGAGGTTTGCATAACCAACAGTGGCAGCAGCAGCAGAAGTGAACTATGCCACATTACAGGGTGCTGAGAGACTAGTGCTTGGCTACAGTTATGCTGAATTTGCACATAAAGTTTTTTGTATGGAATAGAGACTGTGTAGCAGCAAGACATAATAGAATTTTTTTGTAAATTTATTCAATCAATTACATAATATTGATTAAATAGCTGTGTGATTTTTACAGAATTTGACTATTGTTTCAATTTATGAATAAAAAAATGTGATCGTTATTATGATTACGTTATTTCTCATAAAATAACATTTAAAATTATTATTAATAATTATTATTAATTTTTTTTACAGACAATCTATTTACATTTGTAATCAGTGTTTCAAAATTATTATGTAATGATATCCTTATATAGCATGGTATCTATGCCTTGGGACTGCTCAACCTTCAAAGCACTTTACATTTCAACGCCAGGCAGACACGTTCATTCCAACACAAACTATCTTTTTTTCTGGGAAGCATTCAGCCTCGCTGCAATTATTGTTTGAAGATCTTTCGTTCACATGTGACATATCCACTTCTGTCCATAGCCAGTTACTTATTTATACAGCTGAGTGAACTGAGGAAACGTGGAGTAAACAAAATTGCCCAAGCTTTGAAACAGCAGCGAGAGGATTTGAACTTGAATTCTCTCGACTGAGAGTCTGACCGCAGCGCCAAGACATCCCATAATGTAAATGTTCAGCATTCTTAAAATTTTAAGAAAGTTAGAGTGAGTCCGAGTGACAAATACTCCATGACACAGATAAGGCTATGGAGATCCAGTGAGAAAGAGATCATCTGAGGCAGTCGATTCAGTGTGAACCAGCAGAGATGTTGACACAATCTATTCAATGATCCTGAAGTTCTCATTACCACAATCTATTCAATGATCCTGAAGTTCTCATTAACACAATCTATTCAATGATCTTGAAGTTCTCATTAACACAATCTATTCAATGATCCTGAAGTTCTCATAATAGTAATGGTCATCCAGTGGCCGCAGGACTGAAGCCAACTTGTTGACCCTCATTATCAGGCCACTTATACATAAATGATCATTGACTAACCTTCAACATCTAGACCAGTGTGTCTTCACCTCAACCCAATGTTGCGAACTGTCTTTCATGTCAAGCAACACAACCCATTGACAGTGACAGAGAGATGTACCAAGGTGCAAGAGTTATTACGCAGCATTTCTATGTTAAAGTGTTGCACAAGAACATCTTATAATCAGTCTAAAGGGTCAACCCTGTCCACAGCTTGAAGAAACGTGAGGACAACACTGACCAGGAGTGACTCAGGGAGGGTGTGTAGGGTGCCGAATTTTTTTTCCATCTGGTTTTCGAATCATTTCACGAAAAATCAAACCTACCTGGTATTCACTACAACTTGCTAGCTTGTTTGTGAAAATATGCTATTTATTTCTTATGAAATCATAGGACAAACTATTAAATTGTTTTTGACAGCAAAAAAGGGCAAAAATGGTCACATCTATACTACAACATAAGTCTAGTCACACTTTCACAAATCAGCTGATCTAATGATCAAAGTCAACTCGTTCAATGATTTAACAAAAGTGTGCAATCTTTTATTATACTGACTGCGCATGTTACTTTAACTTTTAAACTATTCATGCAAGTGATACAGATTTTAACATCAATGGACCTGATTTGCAAAGGGTTAATGCAAAGGGTTAAATGAATTGAAGTCTTGAGGAGGGAGCTTAGGCAAATATATTCAGTCTGATTAAATATATCACCAGCTATTCAAACACTGCAAGCAGCAATAATGTATTTACCGTAATTAAACTTTTCATTTGAAACACATGGCCGAAGACGAAAACCCCTCAAATACCTTGCATTTTTACAGTGACACTAACTGACAGTAGTTTTGCAGTTGATGCACGACTATTGTCCAAACTGAACATACAAAAACTAAGCTGGCAGTAGCTAGCACTTTGAGGCCAACAAAAGTGTCATCTCCATCGATGTTTCAACAACCTTAGTGATCTTCTTCAGCAAGACAACAACTGAATTGTGGCACTTGAAAAGAGAAGCAGGGTTGAGGTATGTGAAGAGCTCAACACGTCAGCAGCATCTTGCAGCTGTGAATTTCGGACAGCCATGTCACTGTCCTGCAGGCACATCTTCGCTGTGCACGAATGTGGAGGCCTACCAGTCTACGACTGCAACCTGGTGGCACTGTGGTGGACGAAAGATTACTATCAACGCAGCCACAGCGTTTTTCAGGCTGAAAGGCACATTGATACTGCCACAGAGGTATTGTTTACAAGGCAAGTACCACGGCCATCCCTTGTACCATCCCAGCATGAAAGTACCGACCTGCGGAAGCAGCAACAAAACGTCTTACCTCACTCATGTCAGGCATTCCTACAAGGGACTTTCAGAATGTGCTACATGCAATCCACATGTTGAACAACATATTGGCAAGACAATGGTGAAGTGGTTGGAAACGCACACATTGAAGTCGATCAAAATGCGAAAGAGACACTGACAACTCTATCGGGAATGGGCACATGTCTCTTGCCTGCGATTCGTGCCTTGAGTGGTACCACTTGACTTGTCTGGGCAAGAAAGCACGACCGAAGATGAAGACATGGATTTGTAGCAACTACCACAAAGATGTGTGATTACATGTGTAATCAATGACTTTTGCATGTAATCGTGAATGTAATGTTGATCATGTTACACTGCTAGCTGCTATGTAGTGATTTGCACAGTTTCTGTGTTAACTTAATTGATGTCTTGTTTTTCCAAGCTTGTGTCTCATATCGGGGTGGTATTTGAGAATAGTACGTACAAAATTTAAAAAACAGAACTTTCATATTCTATACTCTATTTGTGTCAATACATTCATGATGAATGAAATACCATATTCGTTTACATGCATGTAGAGATTCATGCTTCTGTTTAATGCCCTTTTATTTGTGTATATACATGATTTGTTGTTTATGTGGTGTGTATTAAAGTTAATTGGATTGAAACAGATGTCGAACTGCTTCACTCCTGTCCCCAAAGTCAGGCATCAGATAGTATATGGAGGCGATATGTATACACACTCTATATAAGTATAACTTAGGCTGATGATGCATCAACGACACTGGAATTATTCACAATAAATAATCGCTCAGAGTATTTACTGTGCAGTACTACTACCCCAGGGGCTACATTATGATAATATTGTCTTGCAAATTAGTGGAGTTAGAACTAATAACTTTTTAGGTATCAAAATAAATAACTGAAATTGTGACATCGTATATAATTATAAAACAACAATCAATGGAGTTCTAAGTTATGCTGAAACATTTGTAGCACAGAATATTCTATTTGCAATGACACCAATACTAACTCATGGTCTATATTATGATTATACTGACTTGAGGTATATATATATAATGTATTAGATACAGCTGTCACAGTTAATAATACTAACAAAGTCCATACTATTTGCCAACATGACTTTGAACTACAATGACAGTTACATAAAGCAATACTTTCTTGGTAAATATGAATGCACGTATGCAACCACGTCATAACATAAGCAAATAATACGTATAAATGCTGTTACGGTAAACATCAGGCCGAATAGTCTACGCCTCTTCTTCATTAGCATTTTCTGTGGCATTTATCCGGTCAAGTAGGGTGTAGATGGTTGTGGGTTATTTGTCTGTATTTATCTGGTCAAATAGCCAATGTGTCATTATGGGCTATTCGTCCATATCCGGACGAATAGCATCCCATGCTATTCAACCATATCCAGTCAAATAGCGTGTAGGCAGCTATGGGCTATGTGTCCGCATTTATCCGGCGTTGTTATGGGCTATTCGTCCATATCTGGACGAATAGCCCCCTATGCTATTCAACCGTATCTGGTCAAATAGCCATGGCCTAATATTTTCCTAAATTAAAAGTTTTTATTTGTTATAAATATAGCATAATGCTAGGAAAAATGTATAGAAATGTGGCTGTTTTCGTGGTTAGGTCAGACAGTGGTAATAATAATAATAACATGGCCTCGATTTTTTTAAATTATAGTTCACACGAGACGTACGTGGTTTGCAAGGCAGTTCACGTGTAACAGACGCCGTTGGAGAGTCATTCTCGGGTTCGTGAACGCATTCAGTCAGGATTTCAGACGCTGACGTTGCTGCCATAGTCGTGAAAGTCACCAAAGTTCTCAAAATTTAACAAACTTGCTGAAATAACTTGGTTCAGAGCCGAAATCTGACACGATAATCCCAAACGCCGCTGAAGGGGCACCACACTACCTTTGACTTTGTCGTCGGCTTGCCTAGCAACAAATCAAGAACCTCGCTGGCACTGTTGTTTCTCCTGTGATGGGCTCGTTCTGTTGTTGTGTTAGGTGATGGTGACAATAATGCGCACAGTGTATTCAAAACTAGTTTGACGCATGTTCATAGTCTGAAACATGTGAGACGGCCTGAATATCCGGGTCACCCGCTCATCCAAGCAGTTGAAAGCCAAGGGAGGGGCTTGCTGTGCCTGTGGAATCGACTGCGTCCACTCTTATTTACGACGTGCTGACCGTGTCGAAAACATCACTGACGCTTCAACCGGAATCACGTGTTCGCATACACGAGTGTTACGCTGTCAAACTGCTGCCAAAGTTGATCGTCCGTCATTGTTAAGCAGAAACGGTCAAGCATGACCGAGCAACAGACACGCAAGGCGTCGGCCCGTCGCCAATCTATGTTCGCAAATCGCCCGTCTTCTGCAAGTGCATCGCGCCACCCAACCACCACGACAGATGCTTCTCACTGACTGTTTGGTCATGCGACATAAATACATTCTCAGCGGGATTTTGTTGGCAATGTGCAAATATGCGATGCACTAATGTAATGGGTGCAGATTTGTGTTCGTAATGGATAACCAGGCTCAGCTCACACTAATTTATATCAAATTACATAAATTTTATGAACGAAACATACAAATATGTGCATGGCCTCTACAACGACCGCGGACCATATGGCATATATGCCACTCGAACTTGAAACGCAAACAAATACAAAAGGCCACAGCAAAAAAACTCAAGAAAGAGAGATGTACAAATAGACAGCGAAACTCTTTTCGGGGGGGGGGGTTGTAAATGTGCTGCCACCTGCCGTGGACTCACATTGGCATCATAACAACTATTGCCCTCTTACGGATTATATCGATGACACTCACCTAAAATGATCTCTGGTATCATTGGTTGTAAATTGAAAGGATTAAAAAATAAGTATGCCTCATAAGAATACCAACGTTGCAAAATAAAATGTATAGATATTGCAGTACTTTCAATGCAATTGAAAACAACGAATTATTCTTTTTTATGGTTTTATGTGTTTGTTTATTTTACCTTCACACGAGTGCGGAATGTTTCGTAGAATGGCTGACAGCGGGAAGGCGTTGTTTTCTGTGCTAGAACGAATGAACATCGCATGTCGGTCCCGTCCTCCAGTAAGTAACGATGTTTTGGATCAATGATTGAGACGGGCTTTCCTGCTACACGCGAAATTGTCGATGCATGTTGTCCTTGATAAAATGTTTCGTGTTACCCCCAACGACCCTGGACCGGCCTGGCCTGGGGCTGGGCCTATTGCTATTGCTGCTTGGGTAATTCGCTGCGTGATGTCGATTTACTCACTCGCTGTCACTGAGGGGATCATATGCTTCAGTTACACTTCCTGGTGTGTTACAGACGAATGTAAGGCAGAGTAATTTTAGATATGTGTAATAAAAAAATCATCATAGACATAGACGTTATGTCCCAAGTCGCTTATGTCACAAACTGAGGACGACATGTCTAAAAAATGTCATGGTTATGCTTAAAAGTCGTTGTTTTGATCAAATACACGTGTATTAAGCTTTCTGGCAACGTATCCCATCTCCGTGGACATCCGAATTCATGGCCGCCATCGTTTCAAATTAGTGTTCTTGTCATTCGCCAGGTAGCGCCACTGCGTCCGAACTGCCAGCTTGAGCTTGCATGCCCAGAATAATATGTTACTTTGTGTAATTGTGCATGTATGTGTGCTGGGCGGAGTTTGTCATTGTCATATCGAACACAATTACCGCACAGCAGGGTAAGGAATTTGGAGGCTTTGTTAGAACCAACACAACAACATTAGAGCCCTAGTTACATGTTGACTGAATGACACTGAAGGGTGGCACTCCCGTCTCAATCACAACGCCACACATGATCATTTGAACCCCTACCTCCTTGTGCAGACCCTGCACCAGGAGGCAGCACTGCTGCCTCTGCAGGTGCGTTTGGTGGCGCGGCGAAAACTCTACCTCTACCAGAGCAAGAAGACGATGACGAAGCAGGCTGCACTGAAGGAGCTGTGGACGTTGTATGAACGACAAGACTGGACGATAAGCACATCAGAATATCTACGGCAGTTCTCCAACCTAGCGGACCACGTGGAGGAATAAACTGAACGGGTGTACAGGTCTAACTGTTGCATGTTATTAGCTACCTAACCTAACCTGACCAGACCTAACCTGAAATGCATAAACTATCCACAGCGTTCCATGTAGGTTAGCTTTGTATTAGTATGGGATTCTTAGTTATATTCAGGTTTTAAATTACGGTAATATGTTATATTAGCATGTATTAAGGTTTTAAAGTAGTATGTTATATTAGCATGCATTAAGGTTTTAAATTACTGGGTAGTATGTGTTATGTAGACAGACAGACAACGTTACTTTGTTTAGTATTGATAATGATATATTAGTGTGTAACCCTAACCCAAGTTTCAAATTAGTACTTTCTTTAATGTTTCATTGTTTGTATATTTATTAGTCTTTGATAATAGTTTGTTTCATTACGCTTTGTTATTCGTATGTTCCATGTTATCATTCTATTTATTTGTATCTGTTTTAATGTGTTACATTATGTATGCTTCACGTAGAAGGTAACATTTTGGCATTATATAAGCCTCTGTGTTCATAGATCCAGGATTTTAATTATGTAGGCATTTTTATTTTTAAAAAGCAAGCATGTGCTGATTAATAAATAAAATGGTGTGTTAGTATTTGCTTCATTTCTTTCTTTTTTGGTTGTATTAATTATGACCAAAACATGCCCATACAATGCCATACAATATATGAATATATGTAACACAAATTAGTATGAAGGATGGAGACTGCAAACATGACATACCACTCCAAATGTATGACATATTGTCTAGGACATATGTGACTTGTGACATAACTGCATTTGAGCCAGGCAGTTTGGGAAGTTTGCTGGTAGAACATGTTGAAAGTGTAACTGTGGATTTTGAGATGATTTCAATAGGCGGAAGGATTTTTTTGTAATTTTTTCGCCACAAGGCACCTGTGCGTAGTAATTCATGCAGAATTTGGTAAAAAGTGACAGGCATGGCACATTCAGGCATTTTAAATGAGTTAGAAGTATGAGACTGACTAAATTCAATCAGCATGTCAATGAGATGATGACAAAGGCAGGTAAGAAGTTTAAGAATTTTTATTGTCACGTTTTCTTATAATCGTGCAAAACGTTAACATGGTCGCCAATGGGAAACATAATAGTGGGATGAACCCAAATAGGTACCATGGCAACGGAGTTGCGGTAGCCATCTAACAGTCATGGATGAGGTTTTTTTTATCAAAAATATACTGATTAAGTGCATGAAAACGTGTTTCTGTCACCAAACAATGAGTGTGTACTGTGAATAGGCTGCACAAAAGGAAGAATTGTTAAATATGGAGTTATTAATTGATGACTCGGATGTGGCTATAGTCATGCAATGACAGTGTATAGGCTCAGTTACATGCTCCAACATAGAATCACACGAATAAATCAAAACGGCTGCTAACTTGCCTCATGTTGCATGCGTTTGACTTAGGCTGAACCCTGAGTGTCAGGACTTTGGCCATCAGAGGTTGGGCAGGGCACCACTCATCTCCCTCAGCCCAGGCATGGTCGCCCGTTGACACCATGATTCATGGTCGCCCCATAGAATCCTAGTGATTAACTTAATTAATAAGTAACTTATCTGTGCAGTGTATACATAGAACAATACATACAGCCACACATGTTGTTATTGCACTGGTTTTTTTCCATGTCAGATGATCCAGTTGTTTGTTGTGCTTTTCAGGAGCTGTGCGGATTTCAGCCCCGTCTGGTGGCTGTCAGCAAAACTAAACCAGCTGCCCTGGTGGTGGAAGTGTATAAGAATGGACAGCGGCACTTTGGTGAAAATTATGTGAGTTGTTAATTCGTGGTAAGGCTTATTTTTCAATGATGGCTTTTGTGTTAAATAACTGCATCCATGAGCAAGATGCATGTTTCTTGTCAATCTTCATAAACTGTGTATAGTGGCTGTATCAACGTGTCCTTTGTGTTAGTTGCACTTGGTACAGACTTGATTAGTGGGTACTACTAACTTAAGAGCAACACAGCAATAGCCACTGTTTGTCAATGTTTAATAACCACTCGGTAAACCATTGCACTTGGTACAGACTTGATTAGTGGGTACTACTAACTTAAGAGCAGCACAGCAATAGCCACTGTTTGTCAATGTTTAATAACCACTCAGTAAACCATTGCACTTGGTACAGACTTGATTAGTGGGTACTACTAACTTAAGAGCAGCACAGCAATAGCCACTGTTTGTCAATGTTTAATAACCACTCAGTAAACCATTGCACTTGGTACAGACTTGATTAGTGGGTACTACTAACTTAAGAGCAGCACAGCAATAGCCACTGTTTGTCAATGTTTAATAACCACTCAGTAAACCATTGCACTTGGCACAGACTTGATTAGTGGGTACTACTAACTTAAGAGCAACACAGCAATAGCCACTGTTTGTCAATGTTTAATAACCACTCAGTAAACCATTGCACTTGGCACAGACTTGATTAGTGGGTACTACTAACTTAAGAGCAGCACAGCAATAGCCACTGTTTGTCAATGTTTAATAACCACTCAGTAAACCATTGCACTTGGTACAGACTTGATTAGTGGGTACTACTAACTTAAGAGCAACACAGCAATAGCCACTGTTTGTCAATGTTTAATAACCACTCAGTAAACCATTGCACTTGGTACAGACTTGATTAGTGGGTACTACTAACTTAAGAGCAACACAGCAATAGCCACTGTTTGTCAATGTTTAATAACCACTCAGTAAACCATTGCACTTGGTACAGACTTGATTAGTGGGTACTACTAACTTAAGAGCAACACAGCAATAGCCACTGTTTGTCAATGTTTAATAACCACTCAGTAAACCATTGCCAACAAATCAACAAGGTTCTTTACTGATACAGATACATACATCGCCTTAAAGTAAATACTTTGTTATCTGTTATACATACATATACATGTACAACAAAGGAACTACAATGTATATAACTGACTTACTGTTCAACTTTTATGAAACTTTTGTCATTAATTATTCTTTAGGTCAATGAATTGGAAGAGAAAAGCAAAAACCCAAAGGTAAGCCAAAGATGTGAGATAATTGTAGAAAGGAACATTGTTTTCGGAAGCAGAACATAATCATATCGTACTGTAATAAAGTTGTGCTAAAATTAATCTTGTATGTGTTGCTAATAGTATACCGTTTTCTCCACGTAATGCAACAATTGCTTATTGCAGAGACACAAATTTACACTCATCTATTTGGATAATTCCGGGTTAAGATGGAACTTTTTACCAAAAAGTTCATTTACTGGTGCATCAAAATTGCTGATTGCATTGTATAATAGTATGTCTGAACCACATAAATATTACAATATCCACCTCATTTGTGATGGTTGTTGCATCAACAAGTTGACCAATCAGAAACCATAAAATTTTCTTTGTCAACGCTGCATCTATATTTAATATAAAATTATAACACAAATGGTTTATTAGTATAGTTACCGGGGCAGTTTTCGAGCCACTCCAGCTTTTGACCCATTGAAATCTCACTTGATATCGCGTTAAGAGACATCACAGCATCTGTTTATGACAATAACGATACAGAGTCTTGTCTGAACAAAATATAGTTTGATATAGAATATAACATGGAACACGTTTATGATATACATACCTTGATAAAAACCAACTTTGCATGCTTACCAGACAATTATTATTGAGTGTCTGCTGACGCATGTATCGTTCTTGGCCACGTGACAATAATAGCCCTGTTTGTGGTAGATGTATGGCAAGTCAGTCTTGTCATAAAAGTAGGAATAATTAAAATGTGTTAAATATACGAGAAAAAATGTACTACATTAATGTTATATATTCAATACAAGTATATGTGTATGTGTTTTATAAAGCGTTATGTCAAGGCTGGTTGTTATAAAAAGTTGAAATAATTGGAACAAAGTGATAAAATGAAAAAAGATTGTCTGTATGGCTTGCCATAAATATAGGTTGAATTCTGCCGGTTTCCTTGACTTGTACAACATGGTTCAGATGTTCAATATTCGTAATTTTTTCACTCAAAACAACTGTTTTAATAATAAGTTTGCATTGAATAAATGAAAAAATCTCTTACACAAAATGTTTCTTAAGATTTTTTTAAAAACAGCATATTCTATACAAGTACAGGGTTACTTCTTTGAAATACTGCCAATAATTTAGATTTTTTAACATATATGTTTTTATAATATGAACTTCGATATCACCTACTCTAGGATAAACCAATGCCACGTCCGTAACGGAAATTTACAAGTTTTCTTATCTTAATGACACTAACTCATATTTTCCTATGTTTTGGTATGCAATGGTAACTTTATTAACTACATCCTATACGACACGGCACTGGTTTCGTGTGCGACTTCGCTTAGCCTTATGCGGTTTGAAAATTGCAATTGACATTTACAAATACGCCTTGTGTAAGAATTAGATGTATAGTCATAACTCAAAAATGCAGCTTAGTAGGCAACACCAATATAAACTGGGGTGAAATGGCATGCTTCCATTGCATCATAATGCCAAACGCACAACTCAAATTCAGTGCGCAAAAATATGAATTCGTCATCTGCACATGAAACAGTGAATCAATGTTAAGTGGTACCGTAGATGTGCGTCATGAATTTATGTGTTCAGAGCGGTTGAAAGACGAAGTGGAACAATTACTAAAATTGTCGTTTTCAATGTTTAATCAACTTTTACACACCGTGTCAACTCATATGCTTTTTCAGTAGCTCAGATCCAGGTTATTATTTTTGATTCCCATTACAGCATTGTCGGTTAATCAGATTGTAGCAAAATATTGTTGATCCCTTAACTATTCCATAACTGTACATGTATACATGTCTTTTATTCAGTTTGATATACAACAGTGACATTTAAACATAATACACATCGACGCTAGTCCACTCATTTAATAACTTTTTTATATACCGCACGGCCAGCGTAGCTTCGATAGCGCTCTTGCAATCTTGGTGCAGCGGGCTGTGATCGCCATCCATGGTAACACACTAACGGATGATATGTGAACTCCGAATATTTGAGCATGAACACTTTGTTATAAAGAGGTTAGACTTTCCTAGTGAATCTAATACTCAAGAAACTACTTGTCAAGATGAATACTTGCAGGCAGTGAGCGATTTTAACAATTGACATGAGCAATAAATCGCTCCCTAGATTATTGATTTGTGCGAGCGATAGGGAGCGAGAGCGATCGCTCGCCTCAAACGTGATGCCCTGACCTGTGTGTTGCAGTGGCGAAAGTGGCAATACAGTATACACTGCATAGTTGCCCACATGGTCAAATGTCCATCATCATTAAGCTTAAGGTGTATTTTTACACACAATTCAAACTTTTTAACTTATGCTTGATGGTAAGTATATATATATACATAAGCATCAGACGTGTAATATGGAGTTCCTCTGATGAATTTATGAGCACTTGCTGAACTGCTGAAATCCTCTTAATACATTTTATTCTTACTTTGCCTATAACTTGACATTGGCTACAGCTACACAGTTTCTGGATGTGTATTCTGAAAGCCTGCGTCCTAATTACCAAATCTGCCATGTTTCAGCTTGACATCTGTATTTTCTGTGACTATATATGAAGTTCCAAAATCTGTATATTCTGTGACAATATATGAGGTTCCAAAAGCTGTATGTTCTGTGACAATATCTGATTCGCAATATGCTAAATGACTGGAGAAGCTATAATTCCATATGCAAGTGGTCTATTTTAATACACATTTTTAAACAAGTTGCCATTAATAATTTGTAAGAAAAGTGTCCTTTGTATATAATTTAATATATATATAATATATTTATATATATTATATATATATATATATTATATATATATATATAATATATATATTATATATATATATAATATATTTATATATATATATATATATACTAGCAACCAAGCCTAAATTGTATTAAAGTGTTAATTAAAACATTAATTACTCAATTTGTATGAGTTCTTACGAAACTTATTTCAGTTGTATGTCCTAATTAAAAAAAATTGGCTAATACAAGCTAACTAAAGACAACATGTCACTGTACAATTTGCATGATGCCACATGCATAACAGATAGAATATTGCAGATAGCTCCATAATTATATATAATATAAACTAATCTAATACATTAAATACAACTATTATTAAGTTTATTAAAAAATAATTCTAAAAAAATTCCACTGGTGCTTCATAGTTGTAATATTGCCTGGCATGACCAGAATTTATATCTAGACGGTTTTTAAATTAGTTATTTGGTTTGGTTGGACCCCACTGTTTCAGGGAGACTATTCCATGGTTCAGCCACTCTAAGAGGGAATGCATTCTTTCTTATATTTAATGTGGTCCTTTGTGCTAATGAAGCTCATGGTAGTTCCTTCATATCTCATCTCTCTACATGTTCTATTGCAATTATATGTTTCTTCCATTTATTTGGCACCAGTCAGCTATTGCCTAGTCTGTGTGTGACCTGTAGCTAATTCCAGACGCTGTGTTTCAGATCCTGGCGGAGTGTCCTGACATCCGCTGGCATTTTATTGGACACCTGCAGAAGAACAAAGTGAACAAAACCTTAAGTATAGTCTCACTTCTCAATGTTCTTCCGTTGTGTCTAGGCACAAAAGAATCGCTCCTTGTGTAGCGCATATTTGACAAAACAGTCATAAATTTTAAATGCTTTGCAAATATCACTTCAGATTATATGTGTTCATATTTGATATAACAGGTGAAATATCATTCAGCAAAATAAAAAAATTGTGCTATATATGATGAACAGATGGCACGAGCCTTGTTGTGCAACTAAATTGGATAAAGAATATCATCACAATTAATAGATTGTACATTCATCATTTAATAACATTTTAATTAGGGTTTATTATATTAAAGTTTTTATTAAAGATATTCTATCAACTGTACAAAAGCTTAACTTAAGTTTTTTTTCAGGTGTCACCAACCTGTTCGTAATTGAGACGATAGACAGTACAAAGCTGGCAACAACAGTGAACAACCACTGGCAACACATGGAGAAGTTAGAGCCTCTCAAAGTCATGGTTCAGGTCAACACAAGTAATGAAGAAAGTGAGCTGATCTCCCTGTTAACTCTGAACAAACTTATTGATTAACTGAAATCAGGGTTGTTTGATTTAAATCATGATTTAAATAACTCTGCTGATTTGTATGAATTTAACACAAATAATTGTTTACAAGCATCGAGATCAACAAAGTTTTGTTTGTTTTTAATAAATAAAAGCACAATGTGTGCACACTTGTGCAGTCATCAGATATCCTGATAGTCAAATATTTTATGATATTGTGTTTGTTTGTATTCCCTTTCTGAATGTAGTGAAGCCACACAAACTTGTCTTCAAGAGGAAGTATCTGTTCAAGTCAGAAGAGTTAAAGTCCACTTAGAGCTTGTGCTAGTTGTTACCAATTCAGTATGTTGATTTAAGCGAGACAGTCTGGGCTACAATTGTCTAATACTGTACCAGTTTGCAGTCTGGTTAGAGACCCTTAGAGTACACAGAGCCTTGGACAGGTATTAATCCACCCTCTCAGCAGACAATAATTATCACAGCCACAGACACACAGCATGCTTTCCTTTCCAAGACAGATTATGCAACTACAGGGGGTGAGGCCTTGTGGACATTGTCTAATGTCTTTATATAAGCAAAAATCATGTACCCTCTGTTAAGACAAGTACCCAGATCAATTTGAATAGAATACGTTTGAAAGAGTTTATAAATATAAACACCTATATAAATGTCTACATACCAGATTAAAAAAAAAAATCTTATTGAAATAAAAAATAAAATTTTCTTACAAAGTTGTGTGAGGTTCCTGTTTAAAAAAAATTACTATTCAATGGGATGCACTGTCCAAGCAGAGCGCTGTCACAGACTTGTAAGGCGTGGTGGCACAGACTTGTAGGGCGTGGTGGCACAGACTTGTAGGGCGTGGTGGCACAGCAGATACAACATCAGAATCTCAATGAAGAGACCCGGGTTCAAATCCTCGTGCTGTTGTTTTCGAAGCTTGGGTAATTTTGTTCACCCCACGTTGCCACAGTTCACTCAGCTGTATAAATGAGCACCTGGCTACAGACAGAGGTGGATATGTGAAGGAATAGTTTCCACGCAGTAATTGCAGCGTGGTTGAATGCTTCTGAGAGAAGTCGAGATGGTGTTGGAATGAACAGGTCTGACAAGGGTGAAGTGCTCTTTGAGCAATCCCAAGGACTTGATACAATGCTATATAAGAACGTACCACACTGAGATGCATGATGATGGTGCTGTGTATTAAATGTGTGGAATTTCTGGTTGTGGTGGCATTGAATTGTATTTGTGTGAATCAATGTGGTTCTAGGATAGCTCAAACTGACCGATTGCTCTGGACGCCGCACTGTGTAATAATTGTCACTTCACATGACTTATGTGGCTGTGTATGGGACTGCAGACAAACATGGCTGCCGACCTGTGGACACCGTGGAACTGGTCAAACACGTCCTCAACAACTGCCCACAGCTGACATTTGTTGGCCTGATGACTATTGGGGCATTTGACCACGATCTTAGCCAAGGACCAAATCCAGATTTCCAGGTATGCTCCAGATAACATTGAATGTGTTGTGTCTGTGTTAACACACCTGTGTCTGTTTTAACATACCTGTGTCCTGTGTATTTTTAAGGCCATTCAATTGGGCAAATTGCCCATATAGAATCCTACTTTGTTCGTATTAGATTTATATGTAATATTTACTAAGAAAATTGAAGAAAACAGTCAGGTTTTGCCTGTATGACATTCCGCAGTGCCCATATGAGTTGAACTCATGTCACTGTGTCGAAGTTAGTGACACGTCAGTATAGGACCGGTTCCATAACAATTTGGCTCTTATTACTGTGATGTGACATGTTCGTTATTGTCATATAACAATATGGGCTTGATCAGTTTGTTATGTTCAATCAAAGTTCATTTATACATTTTAAAACATGATTGACAGCATTGTCTACAAAAAATGGATGACTGGATTTTGTGACTGCACCAATTTGATGTGCATTTTTCACAGTCCAGTATTTATTGATATCATCTGTACACGTTTGCAGTGTTTAGTAAAACGGAAAGCAGAAGTCTGCGAGAAGCTCCATCTAGCGGCAGATCAAGTCGAACTGAGCATGGGTATGTCACACGACTTTGAGCATGCGGTAAGTGAAGAAGAAGTTATATTGACAAGACATTTCACACTCTCCATGGTCGTATGTTGACTTTGTAATTTGTTTTCACACAATCCCACTTGCTATGTTCTTTATATCTATACTATAAAGTAGTTTGTGACTTTGTACGTCTGTCTGTCTCCCAAGTATGGGGCTGACATTTTGTAATCCTGCCCGGGGGGCCCACGGGGATGGTTCTTGCATTAGCAAAAAAATCCCTGGGTGGGGATATTACAAAGGAACCCATGTTGACGTTTGACGTAGATTACGTAACTCAGAACAACAGGAATTTGTAGTTGCTTACAGGTATTGGTACCACTTACAGGTATTGGTACCACTTACCGGTATTGGTACCACTTACAGGTATTGCTACCACTTACAGGTATTGCTACCACTTACAGGTATTGCTACCACTTACAGGTATTGCTACCACTATGCGTGTTTTCAAGAATTATTCCAAGTAATGTGATCTACGTCATCCACATAACATCCACATAAGTTCTTTCATATGGTACGAACGCTTCGTGAAATCAGCTGTTCATTCATGATTTTTGGGAAAAACTACAAAGAATGCTTTAAAAATATGGAAGTTAAGGGGAGGAGGAGGGTGTTTCCTGCTTTCCATGACCACTTGTTGACACCTGTGTAACTGGGACACAAGTCACACCCCTGTATAACATTTAAGGTAATTTGCAAAAATATATTGAACTAAGTTCACAATATGAACACTATATAGTATCAGATACTTGTGTACTTCACTACATTTACCTTCCATTGTTTCACACAGATCGAAGTGGGAAGCACCAACGTCAGAGTTGGCAGCACCATATTTGGTGCACGGGTTTACAAGTCACCAGATGGCAGCACTACTCAACATAGCGTCGAAGACAAGAGAAAAGACGAAATGGAAGATCATCAGGGGGCTGTTAATTCACAGTCCTAGTGTCAATATGCATCAGATCTTCCAGTCTACAATGTCGTTTGTCACCTAAAATGCAGACCTGCCTCGTATGGATTTCAAATGAAAAAATTATGATAACTACCCGTTCTCTTGTGTTCGTCACACAAGTATAAATTTAATGAAAAACTTCTGCAGTCGAAGCACAAATACTTTTGTATCTAGCTGATTTTGTTTTATGTAGGTATATTTTGTAGCCTGATAGGTGGCGACTCTAGAACGGCTTATTAACCTATGCGAAATGATTTTTATGGTTTTAAGCAGAATTTTGAGGCAAACATACTCATTAAATGTGGCAGGTTTGCATTTTCTACCTGAAATGCGTCAACATAATTTGTTTGCTCAAGTGTACTTGACATCGTGCTGTTGACACATTGCAATGATATTGTGAAACCTTGTAATTACATCGAATTCCAATATGATTTTTACTGCCTGTGACAAGTAGCAATTCTACATTATTTACATTATGAAGGCATAATGTCGACAGAAAAGTTTGCTTTATGCAACTCTAATGGATCCTGTATATGGGTAGCTGGAAGAATTGTTCAGTAAACATAATTAGTGCCACTGAATGAAAAGGGACTAAATGTTTTGTTGTGTTATATGGGCTACAACAGCTAAATGTGACCTAATGTAAATAATTTTACTTTGTGTTAAGATGCAGCTGATTATTAATCTTGCAAGATTGTTTTTAAGCTACACTTATTAAGTGCAAGTGCAAAATGTACTCTTTTATGTGTTTTTAGTAAATGAAGATTTATGTTATTTCATGTGTTGTGAAAATATCAAGATTCCATTAAGATAAAGCTTCAGTATTGCATGTCTATCTACAGTTGTGTCTGCCCCGAATCTTTACACATTTGTAATGTGTTTCCCTATGTGAATACAAAATAGATTCTGCAAAGATCCTGCACAGAACTGCTTCTACTAATCGTCCTGTACAAAAACTGAAACGTATTGTTGACAAGATGGGCCTGTCAGTGATATGTCTTCAAAACAAGAATCAGTTACAAAGATAGCATTTTGCCTGCAATCAATTCCAAATACCCGTACGTAACGGAAGAAGTGACGGAAAATAGATATATATCTCGGAAGCTAAAAGGAAAGGTGCTTAACTCATGCGTAACACCAGCCTACCTATATGGTCTAGATACCATGGCGATGACAGACAAACGAGAGAAACTGCAAGTTTGCCATAATAATGGTGGGAAGAATTGCGGGAGTGAAAAGAATAGACAAGCAAAAAAATGGAGGAGTTGAGAGAGGAAGTTGGTCACTAGGTGTGAGAGAAACTGGTGAGGAGCCGGTTAAAGTGGGCTGGACACGTGGAAAGAATGGAAGGGAACGGTTAATGAAGAGAGTGGATGCTCTCAAAGTGGAGAGTAGGAGAAGAGGAAGACCGAGATGGGAGTGCTGCATGAAGAGAGATTTGGCAGAAGTGGGAGAATGAGGGAGAGGGAGAGGTGGAGTGGAGACGGCAGTGAAACAGGATCCGTGACGAATGAGGAGGGAAAACCAAAATCATCGACCAGTATTGGCGGCAGCCTCACGCTGGCCTGATAAAGAGAACACATTTCACCCAGCCTGGATATAATCTTCTTAAATTGGAATCGTAACGGAAAGGATGTTTATGAACCTATTTAATCCATACGGTTAATTTCTCCATTATAAATTAGTTATGTCTGACACAGTCAGTGGTGTACCTCGGATCTTGCAAAGGGGGAGGGGCGAGCTGAAGTTGCCCATTAGGTTACTGTACTACCATAACAGTGGAAAACATCACTAAAATTTAAGACAAAAGGGTACCATGGCCCCTAAATAAACCATTGGTCTGACATCATTTCCTGCAGTGCTATTTCTGGTATCAAATGTAATTCCATATCAAGTGTCTACGCTGACTGCATATGCAGTGAATCACCTTCCAGTTTGCACAGATGTTCACAGTCAAGTGTATAGGTAAGTTCACAGTCAAATGTATGGGTAAGTTCACAGTCAAGTGTATGGGTAAGTTCACAGTCAAGTGTATGGGTAAGTTCACAGTCAAGTGTATGGGTAAGTTCACAGTCAAATGTATGGGTAAGTTCACAGTCAAGTGTATGGGTAAGTTCACAGTCAAGTGTATGGGTAAGTTCACAGTCAAATGATGATTATTTTGTGTTGAATCCTTTGCACATACAACTGTTGGAAATCAATATATGGCAGTTGGCAGTCCTCATCTAATGTGGTCATCCGTTCAACATAGAGGCCTTATAAGAGTGTATAGAGGCCTTATAAGAGCATATAGAGGCATTATAAGAGGGGTGACGTTAATACAAAGCAAATCTGGCCATGCAAGAAGGGTCACTTACTAGCGAGACAACTGTATGTATAATTTAGTCTGTAAATCCACAGAACTATTTGAACTGAAATTCGTACAATTACTATGTTAAACACATCTGCTCAAATAACTGGACTGCATTCACATGCATAACAAAACGGCACTTGATATAATTTAGTTTAATATTTTACAACAGGCTACAACAACCACGGTACAACACACTCATATCTAGTGTCATGTTGTCTACAAAGAATAAAGGTAGCTGATTTGTTTTGTGATGTTTGTCGATCAATTTATCTAGTTAGGACATGGAAACACAGCTAGTCTGTCACCACACAAAGCAATTCAATACCTTTGGTTTGTAGTTGCAGTGAGCAACACTGAACCTACTTGAACAGCGCAGCCTAATCACCAATATTTTATATGGTTATGGCCGATCGAGAACTTATTGAAGAGCGTCATCTCAACTACATGACGTTGCAGTCTATACGTAGATATTCTACTTGGCTGTAATTTCAACTATCGTGCATCCTGTTGATACAAAGCATCACATTTGAGCCAATTCTGTCATGTTGAACACTGACGTTTGCATAATTGCAACAATTTGCCATTTGATAGTCCTTTGTTAGTGGCATACAGGCATAGCTGCTTCACTTGTGTGATCAATAGGGTAATTAATACATTCATATATTGAATTGAAAGTAACTGTTGTGCACCTATAGCGGTTGAAATACTGAGAAAAGAAAGTGTAGTTATAGAGGTTCCATTGCCTTAAGATAACTGCATCTAACTCGAGGCAGATGCCCAGGGCAGACCTAAACTAAGCCAGCACCAGTGTAAACTGTGCATGAACGAAACAATAACAATACTTTAGCATACAATAGCATATTTTACAGCAAACAAGATTTTCATGTGTTTTTTACCCAAAATGACCTGTTTTTAATCACAAACAGCAATTAGAAAATGTCGTAAATACCATGAAGTCACAAAAAACACTAAATCAGTAACAACTCCTCTGAAATTGCCATCAGATGACTTCTGCAGTGGGGACACATAGACGTGACGCGTTGTTAGCAAGGTGAACTCTCCAGGACAATACAACTATTTAAAAATCTTTCCAGCAATGTTTGCATATGCAGCTTGCTATCTCCATCAGAAAGATGGGACTTATAAACTCTCTAGGACGTGTTGAAGTTTGATGTGGACCACACTGCCACGTTGTGGTTTGCCAAGTGAATTGATGAAAACGGCAGACCAGACGAAACAAACTGAATCAACATTTTCAATCCTTGAATGCACAAATATAATTGCAATCTAAAAAATGACAGTTCCATTAGTGTACACATCGTGGATATGAACCTAGTCACAAGAGATTCCTTTCTCTTATGCACCGCCATTAACAATAAATAATAATTCTGGCCAATCAAACATGCAATGGTGAATACTACAATTTCCATGTTTACATCAAATGCGTATTCACCAGTGCCACAGGTACAGTGTACAAATGGAGTTCTTGTGCCGACTGCGAGATCTTTGTTAACAGATGACGACTCGAAACTCTTCTCCATAAAATACATTGTTGGATTATATTATATCTGTGTCTTTAAATTATGACCACTGAAAGTTAATACCTCATGTAATAACCAGAAGCATGTAGTTTCCAACAATATTACACTAGCACTAGACAGTTTTATATGCTCGGACAGACTTGCTAGTAATCATCCATCTCTGCTGGTAACCTGCAGAACATTCAGATGGAAATTCGGATCTTGTCATGTTCTTACTGTGATCACTGGTCAATATCTTCATGTGCCAAACATCACATCATTGGACCGGAAAACTTGGAATAATGAGCTTTATTTGCTATAAATTGCATAACTCAACATGCCATCATTTTGAACACAAACACTGCCATTATTTCCTTCTTGTTCTTTTATCAGAATGTTGTGATTGCCAGTTGCTTGCTGCTATGTTAGGTTGTGAATGCGCAGTGCCAGTCTCTGTACGGAGTCGCACATTATAGGAGTGTCCTCTCTCTCTAGGCCTTTCCAGCCTTCACCATGGCCTGCAATAGAATGTCACATTCCATGAGCCTTGTATCATTTATCAACACATTGCAAGCATGCATAATATTATCTGAGACATTTATCAGCAATACACGTTATATTCATTTTGTGCAGTTCATGATAAATCACATTTCTGTTGCACGTTGTTAAGAGATAGGTAAGAAAACCATTATTTCATCAGTCGTAGCACACAACGCATTTTGCCACAAAATGTGTTTCTCCAGCACTGTTAACTAGATGGCAGCACAAAACCTCTCTTGACTCAATTTATGTGATTTTGGCATTTTGTGGATGAAAACCTCATTTCCTCTTTTAGCCTCTCGTCATGAGTCATATAAAATTACCACAACAGAAGCCTGGACTAGTATTCAACTAATAGGAATTGTATTAGCCATATTATTACTGTGTTCATGTTATGCTCGGTTCCAGAATCACAATGAATGTTATATCATTGCTACTTGTGATATTTAATAAAAAATTCTATGTATCCCTGTATCACTATTACTCTCATAAACCATCTTGATTGATTTAATGATTGACTACAACACAGAAATGAAAACGATTACATAACATGGAAAGCTAAGTTAAGTAAAACTTCTCACAAGAGAAAGCTTGTATCGTGCCAATACAAAACTGACCTTGTAGATTGTAGTTCCCATCTGAGCAGGAGACATTGTCACCTCGACACCAGCATCTTTCAGTGCTTGGATCTTCTCCTGAGCTCCACCCTTACCCCTGGCAATAATCGCCCCAGCATGCCCCATCCGTCTGCCTGGGGGCGCGGTCATACCAGCGATAAATGCAGCCACCGGCTTCCTGTTTGGCCCCTGATACAACCAAACAAGTAACAAAACCACATCAACCAAAAAAAAGGTACTGGAAATTTTTCAGGCAAATTAACAGCAAAAATGCATTACATTAATCCCTAAACTGACATGTAATAATAAATTCTGTTAGCTTGGTATCTAATTGATATTGAATTGAGTTTATTTCACCACTGTACAAGTTATTCAACATTTGTCTAGAAACATTATTCTGCACAGTCCTATAGTCTGTTCCACACTAACACTAAATACTGTATTAAGGATAATTTGGTAAAGAAAGAAGGGGCACCCTAGGGTGTCTGGGTCACCCTAGGGTGTCTGGGTCACCCTAGGGTGTCTGGGTCACCCTAGGGTATCTGGGTCACCCTAGGGTGTCTGGGTCACCCTAGGGTGTCTGGGTCACCCTAGGGTGTCTGGGTCACCCTAGGGTGTCTGGGTCACCCTAGGGTATCTGGGTCACCCTAGGGTATCTGGGTCACCCTAGGGTATCTGGGTCACCCTAGGGTATCTGGTAGACACTGAAGTGCAGCCTGTAGAGAGATATGAGTGTCACTGCGTGTTATACAGTCTATTACTCACAGAATTGTTCTCAGTGAGGAACTTGGCTGCCATCTCCTCCGCCTCCCCTCCTATCTCACCAATCATCACGATACCTGCAACACACAGCCACGTCACCAAACGGTCAGGGCGCGTCATGCTCCCCCCAGGGGTTCAACATAACCCACATGCCCTCCCTTGGTGAAATGCTCCCCCCAGGGGTGCAACAGAACCCACATGCCCTCCCTTGGTGAAATGCTCCCCCCAGGGGTGCAACAGAACCCACCTGCCCTCCCTTGGTGAAATGCTCCCCCCAGGGGTTCAACAGAACCCACCTGCCCTCCCTTGGTGAAATGCTCCCCCCAGGGGTGCAACAGAACCCACATGCCCTCCCTTGGTGAAATGCTCCCCCCAGGGGTGCAACAGAACCCATGTGCCCTCCCTTGGTGAAATGCTCCCCCCAGGGGGTCAACAGAACCCACCTGCCCTCCCTTGGTGAAATGCTCCCCCCAGGGGTTCAACAGAACCCACCTGCCCTCCCTTGATGAAATGCTCCCCCCAGGGGTGCAACATAATCCACATGCCCTCCCTTGGTGAAATGCTCCCCCCAGGGGTGCAACATAACCCACATGCCCTCCCTTGGTGAAATGCTCCCCCCAGGGGTGCAACAGAACCCACGTGCCCTCCCTTGGTCAAATGCCGAATCAGAATTAGTGTTCTCGAATTGATTGGAATCGTTTACAACATTTCATAGCAAGAAAAACAATGTTTCATCAACGTAAAGTGTGGCACGAATACTTCACGTCATATGAGCAAAGGAGAGGACAGTTGTTTGTTCTGAGTTGAAAGAACTCAGACATGAAAAGCACAACCCTGAATGAATGTGCATCTACTCAACTGCAATTACCTTTATAACAACTGATGCATAGCAATAGGCCTGTGAAATGCCAACAACAGTCACTGGAGCCTACCGTCTGTCTGTGGGTCATTGAGGAACACACTGAGGCAGTCGATGAAGTCGCTGCCGTTGAACGGGTCACCGCCGATACCAATGCAGAGAGACTGGCCAAGACCAACGTCTGACGTCTGCTGCACTGCCTCATAGGTCAAAGTTCCTGACCTTGACACAATACCTGCACAAATATGACACAGTTTACTGGAAGGGCTAACGAAGCAGACATATACATGGGTGAAATGTTTGATATATATTTACTCTCTCCGACAAGAAACCACATTTTTGTTATTTCTATTGAGATGCATCAATATTCAGATAATGTGACATTTTTATTGACCAAAATTCTACAAATTGTTGTTGCTATTCTTCCTCACGTTACTCTGGCACAATTAATGGATAATCGCAAAACATTGATGGACGACACTACAAGAAACTATTGTCATTTAGCTTCAGACCTCCCCACAACATGTAAGTTTGAATTACATCGATATTCTATTCACCCGGTGGCACTTCAGCCAATGTAACCAATTTTGTTTCATGTTTTGAGGTAATCCCTAGACCTTGCAAAATGTAAATGTTAGCCCAGTCCCTTATTAGGCTCACCTACGGAGCCTGGCTTGTGGATGTGTCCAGGCATGATGCCTATTTTACACTCTCCAGGCTGCAACAAGAAACAACAGTCTCATTAGTGTGTACAGTTGTGTCCAAGCAATCCAACATAACACAACATATAAAGTGCTCTGTGCATGCCACTAGTGACTGTTGGGTTATACAACTCTATGTAGTTTATGACTGTTTGCGCTGGCACCATTATTCCAAGGACCAAGGTGAGGCTCAATTACAATGGTCAATTACAATTACAGCCTCATAAAAGTTACAATTACAGTACTTCATTGAATGTCCATTACAATTATATAGTCTCGTAAATTACAATTACGGTACTTTATTGAATGTCACTGACAATTACACTACACTGCTTACCAAGGTATTAAATTCAGTAATCCGTCATCAAATCTAGTGATCCAAAAAATAACTAATTTAACACGGATTACCACTAGTGTTGTGTATCGAACGGCTCTATACGGTATATGGTACGTACCATATATGGTAAATGATTTTTTCTGGTGCATTTAAAAACATACTATTGAAAGACTATGCTGAGACTTTCCTTGTGTTAAGGTAAGCGGCTACCTTAAAATTAAGCTAACTGCGTATCGGTATGCAGATCAGTGTCAAACTTGAAATCAACACAAAAGTTATACTGTCGATTGAAACTACATCATTTACGCCAATAATAAACACAAAATATAGGTTTTGGAAGAAGTTAATTTATATCCGAAAACAGTATAAATTTAACATACTATCAGCGGAGCCCTGGACGGACAAAAACTATTTTGTTCAGAACTCGTGTGATTTTAAGATAGCAAATCCTGATTTTTTGACACCCAATTCATTAATTTTTCTACGTATATAGAGATGAATAATAAATTAACATTTTGGCCAACTTTCACTGAAGTGACATTACTCCTTGTGCGTAAAATTTGGCTTTTGATAACAGTTTTGCTAATTTTCCTGCTGATGTAGCTGTTATTGTCAGGTATTTCAACGTTTTGTATGAGAACCCCCAACTTTTTTGCCTTTTTATATAGAAATAAATAATAAACAAGATTTTTGGCCAAGTTTTACTGAAGTGGTGTTACTCTTTATAGGTCAAATATACAAAAACTGTTATTGTAAAAATTTAGCTAAAATGTGGTCTTACAGTGACTTAATAAAATACCTAAAATAATTTATTTACCATTTTGCAAGTCATGACTATATCAGATATACAGGACCCCCCCAAGTTTTTTTTGCCTTTTGGGGGCTTTTGGGGTCTAATGGATTTCAAAAAACCTTTAAAATGTACAGTTATTTTTATTGCTGGGTAACCAGCCACTTCAACATTAACTTTACTGGTCTGTTCGTGTGCGAAGGTGCTAGCAGACGATATTATTGTAATATATAGACTAGAGTAGACAAAAAACAGATCCATTCATTGTGAGAAACTTTACCCAAGTTTTCACTGTTTCAAGCTTATTCAATTAATTATATTAGATATAAATTTTATAGTTGAAACAGCATATATGCTTGAAATAATGTGTGAGATGTGTTTTCTTGAAAGTAATCTGGTTCCCGAATCATTCATGTCAACCTCACAGTGGTACCACACCGTGGACTGGATTTATATGATTTGTGCTTCCGGAACACTGAAGGGCTATTATCACAAGCCCCTGCCATTCTTTCTCACCCTCGACTGTTCACCCCCAAAAAGGCCAAGAGTGGGAAAGAATGGCAGACGATCACGATATATGGAGATGACTCATCAAGAGGGGTGAACAAACCAAGTGATGTGGCCCCCACCCCACAAGAGACCGGGCAGGGGGTGGGGGGGGAAGAAGAAGTATGGTGACTAGGGTCATTGTCATTACAGATGTCATCAATATATTGTTTGACTAACAATAACAAAATAAGGACTGTCTGGTAAGTGGACTGATATATGATGAAGACCAGATAGAAATTTTTTTGGCACAAACATGAGAACTTGATTACCAACAAACACAAGTAACCAGAGTTGGGTTTCTGACAGTCAGAAAGGTATTTCTGACGTGACAGTGTCAGAAACTGTCAGAAACTAGTTTCTGACAGGTTTCTGACGTCAGAAACTGTCAGAATTTAATACATGCTATATAAAATTATAATTTTGCTAATTATATAACCTATGAAATGGAAGAGTGATAATTAAATGTCTACTGACTTCATTTGACTATTCGGAGAAATTATATATAGTTAACTCTCACTATATTCAGAAGGAAGTTAAAGGAACACATTGGGACTTGGTCAAACTGTGTGTATCTCTATGTGAAGGTGTAGCAACAGGTGGCTGGCCAAGGTGTAGCAACAGGTGGCTGGCCAAGGTGTAGCAACAGGTGGCTGGCCAAGGTGTAGCAACAGGTGGCTGGCCAAGGTGTAGCAACAGGTGGCTGGCCAAGGTGTAGCAACAGGTGGCTGGCCAAGGTGTAGCAACAGGTGGCTGGCCAAGGTGTAGCAACAGGTGGCTGGCCAAGGTGTAGCAACAGGTGGCTGGCCAAGCGACTTACTAAGTAGAAAGCATTGGGCCAATCAGCTTATACCTCCGTCAAACACATACAGATGCACATATGATAAAAGCAAGCTCAGACAATAAAACATTTCATAGTAGCTCATTTGATAGTTCAGATCTGGAAATTGGGACTTCAATTGATTGCTGGACCTGCCTTGAAACTTTCTTTGATATCAATTTGTCTAATCTTACACAATGAAGCTGTGCACAGCTGACTTTCAGCTCACAGCAGTGAGCAGTTCAACAGTACAGTTCTGTCTCAATTGATTAAATTGAACTCTTTTGTTGGCTCCCAGTTGGCTTATTGATACAGCCACCCAGTCTCTTGAAGTCCTCTCCAATGGTATTACTGGTATGCAGTGCTATGCACCTACACCCACCCAACTTCTTTCATGCTTTCTCAATTGTGATTGAAACCTGTCCTGCTCTTTTAAAAGCTAGCTGCCAAGTGAAACCATGTTGAAACCATGAAACATGCTGAAACCATTTCTGACATTTAGATGTCAGAAAGGTATTTCTGACGAGGTGGTAAATACCATGGTATTTATCATCTTGTCAGAAACTTGCCAACCCTGCAAGCAACAACTATTTTAACACAAGAACAGAGCTACATTGTGTTGCCTACCTTGATGATGCCAGGACAGTTGGGTCCAATGAGTCGGGAGTGGCTCTGCCTGACCAGTTTGTACTTGACCCGCACCATGTCATGCAGGGGAATCCCCTCAGTGATACACACGATCAGACCGACCTCGGCATTGACTGCCTCGAGTATGGCATCCTTCGCGAAGGGCGGGGGCACATAGATGACCGTTACATCCGCTCCAGTCGCTTCCTTTGCCTTCAGATGCCAAACAGATCATGCACTGTCAAACATCCTGCATGGTTTATTGGCAAGGCTCATTATTAATACTAATAAAACTTCCACATCGACTAAATCTTCATAAACCCTAGCTCAGAAGTGCAATAAACCTGAATTATTACTCAATATCATTACTCATTTAATAAAACAAGACATACAACCAGGGTTCATACAGAAAGTACAAAGTAAAATTCAAGATCATTTGGCGGAAAAGCAGCACTTTTTCAAGAACATTTTCAGAAGCGTCTGAATGGTATTTCAGAAACACCTTAAACATATTTGATGTCAACTGTTTATTTCCAATTTAGACTGTTTGTGCCACTGACACGTCTATCAGCACATAACATAAACAAGATGGGCGCTGGCGGCTCACCAAGAACATTCCAGAACATCCAGTGAAATTCAAGAACATTCAAGGGTACTCGAATGGAAAAATCTAATTCAAGAACAATCAAGACTTTTGGCGACCTGCATACAAGTCCGGGGGAATCTGAATGTGCAATTAAAGAAGGTCACTCTCATTTTATTGTCAATTATCTGCCATAAGAATAGATGTGAAGGCTCGCACCAGTGGCAGTGAGGGCCACGAGATACTCACCTCCTTGACTGTATTAAATACGGGCAGTCCAAGGTGCATCTTGCCTCCCTTGCCCGGAGACACGCCTCCCACCATGTTGGTGCCATACTCCAATGCCTGCTCACTGTGGTATGAGCCCTGCAAGCAAGACATTTTCACAGGTCAACCAGGCAAATTACACAAGTCTCATCTTTAATGACTTATGTTGGGAATCGGTTTGATTTGAATGGGTGAATGTTGTATTTATGCTTTGATGAAATTCAGACAGTAATATTCCCATGATTAGATGTGATGTGGTGTATTCATTATCTTTGTATTATAATAAGGAATCTTTAACCAACCCAAATAATACCTAATAATCTCATTCGTATATTTAAGATAGTTATTGGCACACGTGTTTTTTAAAGGAACACCTCAGTCATATATTTATGATAAATAAAAATCACTCCAAATTGTGTGTATTACACAAGTTCACCATCTGTCACTTACAGAGATAATGTTACAGTTCATAATATGAACAACAACAACCTGGACTCGTCATGCTTACAACTTATTATATAATACATTTAGGATTTCATGATAATTATACACATAGTTGTGAATGTTTGTAAACTGCTCCAAACTGTGTGCACCACAGAAGATCACCATTTGCCACTTGCGCGAACAATGTTACTTTTTGCTACGATTCATAATTGGAACATTAAAAAACAACACAAATGACTCGGCACATTTAGTACCTTCGTGTACAACTACACAACAACTTCTTGTGTACATTTGAGCTTTCAACCTCTCCTGAGGCAGTAAATGACCTTTGTTGTATCCACTGCTATTCACAGAGTGACGACAAAGTTCAAAACTAATCAAAAACCTGTTGACTGACTGATACAGTCACATAGAGTACATATCTTGCAGTATTCTGGTGAGGCAAGTACTAACATCATCCTACTCTCCATATTACTTTATCTTGCACATCATACAGGGTTATTTTTAATTACAATTGATCGTAAAAGCTCAATTACATCATTTCAAATAAGATCATTTACAATTACACTGCTTCAAAAATCAATTCCATGCATTGCTTCATAAAAGGTAATTTGCAAAACTACATTACATATGTACCATAAACTACAGTTCATTTTACACAAGGTTTAACTATAAGGCGAATTCTTGCACCTCTGCTGTCAAGGTTGATTTAATTGCAATATTGTCAATGACACTGTCAATGACACTGTCAATTACAATTACATAGCCAATGACACTGTCAATTACAATTACACTGTTTGCAAATTATGCAATTACAACTGAACCAAACCATGTACAGATTTATTGAATATGTTCATTCTTTCAGTCTACACAGCAGATTCACATCCAGTCTGTCCCTTGTTCCATCTTTCAATAACCAATTTTAAAAGTCCTTCACATCTTAGTAAAGCGAAACAAAAGTCATGGTTTTCGGCCTATGCTCCTATAAGGGTTACTAAAGCATAAACATATGCAACTAAATAAAGAATATCACGCCAGTGGTTTACTAGGAAAATCTTGTTGAACATGCAACATTTTAATTTCAATACGTCACGAGTGCAGTATTGTGGCAATATTCGCTCACCAAATGAAAACATATTCATATACACCTATTCCTACCAATAGGATATGGCTGTTTGACTTGGTGGATTCACATGTCAGACAATGGTTCCATGATAGCTCAAGTCTGAATACAGAGAACTTTTACCAAGAACATGTTGTGCAACAGGATTCACAAATCAGACAGTGTAAGATTTTATTTTACTAATGACTCTGTAATGAGTAATAATGAAGAATCAAATAACCATGCATAGTACACAATATGTGTCAGTTGTCAGGATCGTTTTCTCTCCGCAGCGAACTTCCATCTGGTGGTTTGCCCGATGAAAGCAGCTGCTCACTGTTTTGTTGACGTTAACTCGGAGATGCTATCATTGGAGGTACAGGTCCAGACAAGTCAGGTTGTTAGTTAACGTTTGCTGTATGTCAGCATAGTTCAGTCCCGATTCCATGAGGGTGATGTCGTCAGCATAGATGTATTGCGTTGATGCTGCGTGTGGGATGTCCGAGGTGTAGATGTTCAAGAGCATCGGAGCAAGAACTGAACATTGTGGTACTCCGTTCTTGATGGTGTGCTTTTGATGTGTCTTTTCCAGCATGTAGCTTGAAGCTTCGGTTTGTGATAAGTTCTTGTACAAATCGGACCATGTGTTTGGTTGGTATCAGGCAAAGCATCTTCAGGGTTAGAAATCTGTGCCACACAGTGTCTGAGCAGCAGCTGAGAGGTCAACGAATACTGCTCTACATTTTCCACTGTCACTTGTGAGACCAACAAAGGTATTTTATGGCTAACTGATGAATGACCCTTTCACCTCTTTGTTGGTGCATATGGCCAAAGTAACAATATTACATATTATGTTTAATACAGTGATTTGTCTAGGTCTCCAAAAGGGAATGGTGCTGAGGTTGAAAAAGGACAAACTCATGCACATGAAACTATTTTGAGGGCAAAGGGGCAGAATTGGAGGCAACCTATCATATGACATACATGAAAAATGTGTAACTGAACAAACAAAAAAACATTACTTTCCAGTACAACACATTTTATTTAGACCCCATGGTCAGACTCAATGGGCGAGTCACCTGTCCGTGTGCAACCAGGTTCTGGCTGCTGCATGAAGGCAACTAATGTAATTTATTCCAATAAAATATAGCATAACATAACTTATTTTTTCATGGCATAGCTTTGTAAGAATATTATACCACTGGCAACATGGTCTTTTTCTTCTTTCGTCTATGTATAGCCTATGTCGGTTATACATAAACTTAGGTGAAACATGTATTATCAACGCTCAAAATAAACCCTACCAAGAAAACACTGGCAACACGTTTGTTTCCTCCAATTATGCATAATTTTGTCAGAATCACTATTACTAGACCTAGGTTTCACACAGAATATATAATGTAACCCTTTTTATCTGGAATACGGTCCGGTGAGTAGTTCATTGTATTCAACAGTTGTCGTATTCATCTGTTGTGATTTTCCATTTTATGCCGGTCACATGATATACACATAACCATTAGGCATGGCTAGCTTCCTGTAATCCATGCATAGTTCGTTTATCTGGTCATTTAATGAAATTTCAACGCATATTCTTCAAGTTTTCAAACGGACCTTTATGCGCATTTTAAAATGGCCAATGCCAGAAGATTGGGGCACCTTTTGAGATGCATGGCAGCACACAGACATGGCGAGGTGCTACGAAGTCAATCGCCGGGGGGCATGGCACCGCCCCCAAATCACCTGGGAAACTGTGTAAACCAATATTATGTATGCATGTAGAATGCGTCACATCAAAGTTACAGATAATAAGTTAGCATGGGGTAGGTTGAAATGCTTATGACATACCTGTTTTCCTGTAAAACCTTGGCATATGACTTTGGTGTGTTTATTTATTAACATGTGTTTTCTTGATGCTGCATAACTGCATTGTCTAACACCAATCAGCGAGCTTGCTGCAAAGTAAAGTGCATTAATTAAAACACAAACACACAGATTTGAAACAAAGCTATAATGATATGTTTTAAAAGATGCAAGGCTAGTATTGTGAGATCACACCATAATAAAGCATAAATTTTAGACCCATAAAGTAAGAATGCAGAACAAGGCTTCCTCAATATGCTTGATATTTTGTTTATTTGCATCAGATGTAACAAAAACCCAGCCCATTAAAATTTGGTAAATCTGTCATCTAGCACTAGGCACACACACACACTAGTACATGGTGCTAAACCCACTTAACCAAAACACTAGTGCGTACGCTCTGAAGTTCTGAACGTAGTCAAACTCATAGACCTAGTGCTGTTTGGAGCGGTAATCGTTTGGAGACGCACACCGCCTAGCCATAGACTAAGTCTAAGCCTTAGCGGCTAGCTAAGCCTTAGACTAAGGCTTAGCCTTAGCTAGCCGCTAGTCAGGGCTAGATAAAAAACAATGCAACAAAAACGCAACATAATAGAAACGAACACAACCAACGCTCTACCCCGGCCAAATATCATGACATGACTATGACATCACAAAAGACACATAATATATTTGAAAATGTTGTGGAAATAATAACTGCTATCGGCGTTTATCAACCCTCAAGGCCGCAGAAACCGTGAAGGTCGGCACGGCGACTCCTGTGTTTACGGCCGGTCGCAACCCCAGGGTCAAAGCCAGACAGGAACGTTTTAACCATGCGAGTATAATACAACAGAATAATTTAAATACTGTCTAAGTCACCAACACTATGATTCGTATGTATATGCAATAGTTTAAAGACAACATTACCGGCAAGCCGACGTAAGAGTCCACAGCTCGCGTTGACCGCCATGTTTGAAGCGGATGTTAGAGTAGTCTTGATTATCCACTTTCCGCGCTATGGCGCCACTGTTTGTCGCACACATCTTCGCCTGGATGCAAGCAGTGTTTGGTTAATCTCGCTTATCCGATTCTGGCTCGCCTTTGTAAATTCACTGATATGAGAGTCTGGCATCAGAAGTTAGTTTGCAGTTAGTGAAGTGAAGTTTTTTTAGATCATACATACAGAATCAAATAACAGTTTGTACATATTTTACATAGTTTTGATGATCCAGGGAGGCCTGCACTAAGACCTGAGTCTGAGAGATCGCTATCGTACAAGCCTCCCTATGACTATGCATGGTGCAGTAATCATTATTAGTGCTATTTGACTAGATCGAGTGTACATATAAATAAATGTGGAGTTGCTAACTTTGCCTACAAATATAACAGTGCTAATAATACTAACAAATAATACTAGCAAAATACATATAGTGCAAATAATGTGAATACTATTTTTTTTTTTTTTATAAATGTGAATAAAATGTGAATCGAATATAATTATCAATATTATCATGTAATAATTACAGAGAAGTTAAATAATACAGAAAAAGGATAAATACATTATTCTTTTAAAAATACAATTAAAATTTTGACAGTAAAAAATAATACATTAGTTCCAAATTTATTAGTTACAAATTATATTGTGAGGAACTCAAAAACCAGCTGTTTTGATAATAAAAAAATATATAGTGATAATATTACTGAATGAATATTCAGTATGATATTATATTACAGAGCTATGAATTATTAATTAATGCAGTTTATCATGATAATGATGACGAAGGCATACCATACATTTCTAGGCTTCAGCTGGCATATTCTTTTTGCAGATGTAGCAGTTATTAATATTACATTCCAAGTCATATTTACTTATGATATATTTTTTGGAGTAATTCACAAAGCCTTGATACGAATGGGTGTTAATTTTCTCCATGGCAATTTGTGGAAGAAAGTTTTCTTGAAGTAATTTTGGTATTGTATGTCTGATACAAAGGCGGCAGTATATTGTATTAGTTTGTTTAATCTGGATATTAAAATCATAGTTTTGGGGAAAATTATTTATTATATCAGTAAAGCGTTGTGGTGCTTTTCTGTCTTTTTGGTCTAGATGATACATTTTCATCACCAGTGAACATGTCTTTAAAATACTCTGGAATGGTTCCATTTTTGTATCTGTAGAAAAATGTCATGCATGACAGCTTAAAGAGGTCGTTTGCTTTTAACAGTTCTAGTTCTTTGAATAAAGGTGCACTGTGTGAATTATATTTACTGTTTGATGTAGATCTAATTGCTACAAAAGCATGCAGCTTTTGTAGTTTGTTTATTCGTTTGTTTATTTGTCCGCCCCATGCTAATATACCATAGCGTAGGTGTGACATAAATAGCGAAGAATATGTTATCTTTAGGATGTGTATTGGTATGTAGTGTTTTTATGTAGAGAGTGTTCCACATAATCTTGATAGTTTGTTGGCAATGAAGTTTTGATGAGGAGACCATGTTAAGTTGGAGTCTATTATGACTCCAAGAAATTTAAATTGTGTCACCCGTTCAACAGGTATATTATTGATTTTAATGTTAGGTACTTCATGGTTCTTTAATTTTCTCTGTTTATAATGAAAAATCATCATTTTTGTTTTTGCAGCATTCACGGACAGTTTATTTACTGCTAACCAGTCTGTTATTTTAATCAATTCTGAATTGATGTTGCTGGATGTAGCCAATTCATTCGTTTGATCATTTGTAAATGTATTTAGTGTGCTCAGCAGGGTGGTATCATCTGCAGACAGAAATTGGTGCTTGCTGTTGCTAGATCATTGATGTATATTAGGAATAATAATGGCCGTAGAATTGAACCTTGGGGGACTCCAGTAGTACTGTGCAGTAGATAGCTTTTAAACCATTCTAGTTCAGTATTTTGTATGCCATAATGTTTGAGTTTGTTGATAAGGATTTTATGATCGATTGTGTCAAAAGCCTTTGACAGATCTAGAAATATTGCCAGTGGTAAACCTTTTTTGTCAAGATTTAAGTATATTCTGTCAACTAATTCAGATATTGCCAGTTCAGTAGAATATTCAGCTCTGAAACCATACTGATTTGGGTGGAGGAGCTTATTAAGAGTGAGATAGTGGAATAGTTGAGTATAAACTATTTTTTCAAAGACTTTAGATATGCACGGCAGAAGAGATATTGGTCTGTAGTTGTTGAAATTATGATTATCATCTTTTTTTGTGGATGGGAATAACTTTAGCCATTTTTTATTTTTGAGGGAATTTTCCACTAACTAGAGATTTATTAATTATACTGGTAAGGGGTTTGGCAATGACATTACCAGAAGCTTTCAGCAATATTGAAGAAATGTTTTCAATTCCCATACTTCTTTTTGACTTTAAGTTATTTATTATATTTTTTGTGTAATTTTCACTGACAGGTGTAAATTGGAAGTTATATATATATATATATATATATATATATATATATATATATATATATATATATATATATATATATATATATATATATATATATATATATATATATATATATATATATATATATATATATATTATATATATATATAGTATCATTTGTTCTTTTTTTTATATGATTTGAAGCTTGGTTTCCCATTAGTGTTTAACTTGTTTGCATGGTGTGGTCCAATATTTATGAAGAAGTTATTGAATTGTGTTGCTATTTCTTTTTTATCTGTTATCTTGCTTTCATTTACATTGAAATATGTCGGAAATTGTTTTTGTATTTTGGATTTGATGATAACATCAGCTATGTTTTCCCATGTTTTCCTGTATTTACTAAATTGTAGGTTATAATAAGTAGCCTTTGCTTCTTGTTTTAATTTTCTTACTTCTTTTGCTTTATTTTCTAACTCAGTTAATTATTTGAGTTTGTTTATATTTGAGTTAGGACTTGTCATGTGTGCTTCTAAGTATAGTTTGTCTCGTTTTTTATTTTATCTAGGAGTTCATAAGTCATCCATGTCGACTTATTGTGTTTGTATTTATTAAACTTTACATCTTTCAATGGGAAGTAATTGTTCATTACCTCCTCTAGTTTGGTAGAGAATTTGTTATCGTACGATATGAGTGGATCTGCTGTTGGATAGTTTGAATTGCATCGTATAAATTGATAACATTTCACTTTTGTATTATGAATTAGCCAAATTCCCGGATGACAACGTAATTAGCTAATGGTGTATGCACCTAGAATTTGGGTGCATGCATAATTTCCGTCACAATGAAAAGTTTACTTTGCGTCCAGGCGAAGATGTGTGCGAGAAACCGTGACGCCACAGCACGGAGCCTAGATAACCGAGGCTATTGTTTGGTGCTGTACGTTGCTTTCGGTTATCGCTAGATGGCGCCTTTCGACGCATCGTCCAATTAACTCGCCGCTGTAAAGCCCGGATATATACATGAGAAGTATGAACTAAAAATGACAGAACTACGTCAGGTAAACATTCAAAGAAATGAACAGTATTTGTGTGCCTAGAGTCTAGACTACTTTAGGTATTTCTTTCGTAACTGTACTCCAGAAAAACAACGTTTGCATTCGTTATACCCTTTCTACCAATAATAATGGTCAATAACACTAAAATACCAATCCAATGGCAATGGCCAATGCCAATTGGCATTGAATGTTTCGTGTTCTTTTTTCATTTTCAGCTGGAAAAATTACTCGAAATTCATCTATGAATTAAATATAAGACTAAATTGTAGCATTACATTATATCTGAATGGTTAATTACCATTAATCAGATATGATAAATGGTAATTATTCATTATTGATTGAACCACTAACTAATACCTACGTAATTCTTGCTGTATGCATGCAGTGACCCCCCACTAACCAGAAACACAAAGCCGGTGTGACACCCACATTGTTGTGTACATACAAGTCTAGTGTCCTACTTTCACTAGCTACAAGGCTTGCTGTGGCCACTCTCGGACCATTAAACAGTGTCTCAGTAAGATGTCTATCCCAGTATTAAACCCTGGTAGTGGCATTGGTGTAGGTGGGCCAATTGTCAGACCACTGCTGTATCAGGGACAGGTAAACACTGATATGATTCTTATCCGTTAACTTCATTCAGTGTCACCTGACTAGCTTGTCAGTGTAGCTCCTGACATGCAACGTGTGACTTAGATGTTTGTTGAAAATTGTTCATGACCTATTAAAGGTATGACATTGATTACTAATCTCAAGGGGTTGTCTGATTTTAGTATTTAAGATGGAGTAATCTGACCTATTTATCATTGTTGTGGTGTTGGTCAAGTTTCAGATTTTGTACTACTTTACTGACTATTTGACTGAGTTAACAGTGTTTTGGTCACATATAGAGTAATAGACAGCACATTTCTTGGTCTTCTTGTGGCAGAGAGTCAGTGTACTGATTGTTTTATCCAATTTGGTAATTTCTATCAATTATATGCATAACTCTTATGACATTTATTAATTTAAGGACCTGTTTAACATTTGTAAACTTTTATTAAGTGACCTTTTCATCTGTGGTTTTGGATGATTGTTTGCCTGCAGCCCTACAGAATGGGACAGTAGCAATAATTGTGGGTTCATGACTTCACAGACATTTGTTCTGTGCATGTGTCAGGTGTAGGTGCTTCCTTTCACCTGCTCTGATTATTTTGACGCTTATATCACAAGATCTAAAAGTTATTGATTATAGTTTAGCGAGGCACAAGTGTTACTATGTTGACATACAATCTGACGATAAATTTGGCGAGCAAGTTCTCCTAAATCGAGATGTAGATGTCAAATTAGCTTCCCTTACAAATTGGTATTGCCGACATTTCAGCGAGATCTGAATGTTGTCGTTGACCATATTTTAGCGAGGAATCACTATTACTATGTTGACATATAATCCAGTGGTAACTTTGGGGAACAAATTATCCTAAATCGAGATTGGCTTTTTGACTGTATGACTATTTTAGCGCAGGATGAATATTGCATAGGCTACTAGTAAGAGTATATATTTATAAATAAATAACTTTACCTTTAAATAAATAACTTATATTAAGACAGGAATAATCCAATAACCTATATACTAACGGTCCTTTTCCCACGACGAACTTGTTCTAGAGTCGGCCCGGGGTAACCTACCACAGCATGTCTGCAGATCCTGAGAGTGTGTTAGCACTCCACGAACTGTTGTGTGCATCATGCAACAGTGTTTTGTAATAGTAGGAGACTTCTTTAACCACAGAACTAATAGACTGGACCTGGATGCAGGCAGGAGCCGAGGGGACATTCATGGAGCTCACCCAAGACCTTTTTATAACCCAGAATGTACACTATCCTACCAGGGATGATAATACACTGGATCTTTTATCATCCGTGAAACCAAATATGGTTGACAGTATTAGAGTAAGAGAACCATTCAGTGATCACAATATTGTGATATGATAAAAAAAGACCTGACATGACTATAAGAGGGAAACTATGAAGGATTAAAAATATTCTTACAGGACTACAACAGGAAGCAGGCATGTCAGGATACTGACGGTAATATGAGATTTGACATTTTTAAAGCTGTGGTTAGCTCTGCGTTTTATCCTTCTGATAACAAACAAGAGGAAGAGGAAACGCAGATGGGTGACAAAACGAGCTGAATTAACAAGGAGGAAGACGTACCAGATGTGGAAGAGATACACAGAAACTGGAGAATACCATCTCTTGTATAGCGGCAACTGAACCAAGTCCAAAATGAGGTGGCAAAGGGTAAAAGAAATTTTGAGAAAAGATTAGCAGACAACAAAGAAATACTTTGTTCTTTGTGAATGCTAGTTCTAAAACTAGGACAAAAGACAGTGACGGTCCCCTTGTTGATAACGAAGGAAAAGTGACCACAGACTCATTTGAGAACTTGAGACAGTGAATGTATTAAACAACTTCTTCGCCTCAGTGTTCACTGACAGGGCTACTGACAACTTGCCTGAACCCCGTGAAGATATTCACGAAGACTATGGAGTACTTCCAAAATGTAGAGATCACCACTGAAGAAGCTGTTGCACCTAAAGCCATATAGAGCCACTGGAGTAGACAATTTAAGTTCAACAATACTCAGAGAAGTGGCCCTGGCCATCACATCCCCACTATGTAAAATTTTCTTAGAGAGCATGGCAAAGTTCTGAAAATGGTAAGTTCTTAATCTTGTAAGGAAAGCTCATAGCTCCATTTCAACTCGACTTCTGTGGGAAGCATTCAGCCCCACTGCAATTACTGCACAAAGACATATATATCCACAACTCCTGAAATGATAGCAAAGAAAATTAAGAAGATGAAAGATAATAAATCACCTGGAGTTGATGGGATACCACCAAAACTGCTAAAGGAAATTGTTGATCAAATTAGTACACCACTTGCAAACTTATTTAACTTGTCACTAGAAGAAGGAATAGTTCCTTCAGAATGGAAAGAAGCAAACATTACGCCGCTATTTAAGAAGGGATCGAGGAAGAAGCCAGACAATTACAGACCAGTGAGTTTAACATCAGTTGTATGTAAATTACTCGAAACATTAATTAGAGACCACATGGTGGAATTCCTCATAAAACATAAATTAATAAATACATCTCAACATGGATTCCTAAAAGCAAGGTCATGTCTAACCAATCTCTTATGTTTTTTAGAAGAAATTACAAAGTGGGTAGATGACGGGTCACCAGTGGATGTTGTCTACTTAGATTTTCAGAAAGCTTTCGATAAAGTGCCACATCAAAGATTGTTACTTAAACTAAAAGCCCATGGTATAGGCAATGATGTAATCAACTGGATAGAAAAGTGGCTTACACACAGAAGACAGAGAGTAATAGTAGATGGTAAGATTTCAAACTGGAAATCTGTTTTGAGTGGGGTACCACAGGGATCAGTGTTAGGTCCTATACTGTTTTTAATATATATAAATGATTTGGAGGATGACATATCTAGCAAAGTACTCAAATTTGCAGATGACACAAAAGTATTCAGAAAGGTTACTAATGATACAGATAAACAAAGTTTACAGGATGATCTAGAAAAATTAGTTAAATGGTCAGAAAAATGGCAAATGTTATTCAATTTTGGGAAGTGTAAATGTATACACATAGGACATGGAAATATGGACGAGGAATATAAAATGGGGGATGCTGTACTAGGTAGAACCACACAAGAAAAGGATTTAGGAGTAACATTTAATGCTGACATGAAAGTTTCAGAGCAATGTGGGATTGCTGCTTCGAAAGGAAATCAAATTCTAGGGCTAATTAGGAGAACTATCACGTATAAGGAAAACATCTAATTGTACCCCTGTACAAAGCAATAGTTAGACCACATTTGGAATATTGTATTCAAGCATGGAGGCCATATCGTAAAAAAGACATAGATAAGCTAGAAAGAATACAACGAAGAGCAACTAAGATGATTCCAGAATTAAGAGACCTTAGTTACGAAAGTCGCTTATTACAATGTGGTTTGACAACACTAGAGACCAGGAGACTAAGAGGAGACCAAATAGAAGTGTTTAAAATAGTGAACGGTTATGAGGATGTTGATAGGAATATGTTCTTCAAACTTAAAGAAGGCAGTAGAACCAGAGGACACAAAGCAGCATTAGTTAAGGAGCAGTGTAGGTTGGACATGAGAAAGTACTCTTTCTCACAGAGGGTGATAAATGAATGGAACAAACTGCCAAATGATTGTGTTAATGCTAGTAGTGTGAATATGTTTAAAAATAGAATTGACAGATATCTGATAAGGGCGGGCTACACATAGATGAGAAAATTGTTGGACTCTCGATAAGCCAATGGCTTCCTTGTCCACTTGCCATCTGGAACTTGTTGTTCGAGATGGCAATCTTGTTAAACAACTGTCTATACAGCCAGGTACGCATTTAATCATCTATACATATGTGTGAACTAAGGCAAAGTGGAGCGAATGAAAATGTCTAGGCTTCGATTCCCAGTCATCTTGATTGAGAGTTGCATGTTCTAGCCACTGTGTCCCACAGAAACTGCTTGTAATGACGCACTAGTAGGGAGACTGCTTGTAATGACGCACTAGTAAGGAGCCTGCTTGTAATGACGCACTAGTAGGGAGACTGCTTGTAATGACGCACTAGTAGGGAGACTGCTTGTAATGACGCACTAGTAGGGAGACTGCTTGTAATGACGCACTAGTAGGGAGACTGCTTGTAATGACGCACTAGTAGGGAGACTGCTTGTAATGATGCACTAGCAGGGAGACTGCTAGTGGTGACGCACTAGCAGGGAGACTGCTTGTAATGACGCACTAGCAGGGAGACTGCTTGTAATGACGCACTAGTAGGGAGACTGCTTGTAATGACGCACTAGTAGGGAGACTGCTTGTAATGATGCACTAGCAGGGAGACTGCTTGTAATGATGCACTAGCAGGGAGACTGCTAGTGGTGACGCACTAGCAGGGAGACTGCTTGTAATGACGCACTAGCAGGGAGACTGCTTGTAATGACGCACTAGTAGGGAGACTGCTTGTAATGACGCACTAGTAGGGAGACTGCTTGTAATGATGCACTAGCAGGGAGACTGCTTGTAATGACGCACTAGTAGGGAGACTGCTTGTAATGACGCACTAGTAGGGAGACTGCTTGTAATGACGCACTAGTAAGGAGACTGCTTGTAATGACGCACTAGTAGGGAGACTGCTTGTAATGACGCACTAGTAGGGAGACTGCTTGTAATGACGCACTAGTAAGGAGACTGCTTGTAATGACGCACTAGCAGGGAGACTGCTTGTAATGACGCACTAGTAGGGAGACTGCTTGTAATGACGCACTAGTAAGGAGACTGCTTGTAATGACGCACTAGTAGGGAGACTGCTTGTAATGATGCACTAGCAGGGAGACTGCTAGTGGTGATGCACTAGCAGGGAGACTGCTTGTAATGACGCACTAGTAGGGAGACTGCTTGTCAGGACGCACTAGCAGGGAGACTGCTTGTAATGATGCACTAGCAGGGAGACTGCTTGTAATGACGCACTAGTAAGGAGACTGCTTGTAATGACGCACTAGTAGGGAGACTGCTTGTAATGATGCACTAGCAGGGAGACTGCTAGTGGTGACGCACTAGCAGGGAGACTGCTTGTAATGACGCACTAGTAGGGAGACTGCTTGTCAGGACGCACTAGTAGGGAGACTGCTTGTCAGGACGCACTAGCAGGGAGACTGCTTGTAATGATGCACTAGCAGGGAGACTGCTTGTAATGACGCACTAGTAGGGAGACTGCTTGTAATGACGCACTAGCAGGGAGACTGCTTGTAATGACGCACTAGTAAGGAGACTGCTTGTAATGACGCACTAGTAGGGAGACTGCTTGTAATGCCGCACTAGCAGGGAGACTGCTTGTAATGCCGCACTAGCAGGGAGACTGCTTGTAATGACGCACTAGCAGGGAGACTGCTAGTGGTGACGCACTAGCAGGGAGACTGCTTGTAATGACGCACTAGTAGGGAGACTGCTTGTCAGGACGCACTAGCAGGGAGACTGCTTGTAATGACGCACTAGTAGGGAGACTGCTTGTAATGACGCACTAGTAGGGAGACTGCTTGTCAGGACGCACTAGTAGGGAGACTGCTTGTCAGGACGCACTAGCAGGGAGACTGCTTGTAATGATGCACTAGCAGGGAGACTGCTTGTAATGACGCACTAGTAAGGAGACTGCTTGTAATGACGCACTAGTAGGGAGACTGCTTGTAATGATGCACTAGCAGGGAGACTGCTAGTGGTGACGCACTAGCAGGGAGACTGCTTGTAATGACGCGCTAGTAGGGAGACTGCTTGTCAGGACGCACTAGCAGGGAGACTGCTTGTAATGATGCACTAGCAGGGAGACTGCTTGTAATGACGCGCTAGTAGGGAGACTGCTTGTCAGGACGCACTAGCAGGGAGACTGCTTGTAATGATGCACTAGCAGGGAGACTGCTTGTAATGACGCACTAGTAGGGAGACTGCTTGTAATGACGCACTAGCAGGGAGACTGCTTGTAATGACGCACTAGCAGGGAGACTGCTTGTAATGATGCACTAGTAGGGAGACTGCTTGTAATGATGCACTAGCAGGGAGACTGCTAGTGGTGACGCACTAGCAGGGAGACTGCTTGTAATGACGCACTAGTAGGGAGACTGCTTGTCAGGACGCACTAGCAGGGAGACTGCTTGTAATGATGCACTAGCAGGGAGACTGCTTGTAATGACGCACTAGTAAGGAGACTGCTTGTAATGACGCACTAGTAGGGAGACTGCTTGTAATGATGCACTAGCAGGGAGACTGCTAGTGGTGACGCACTAGCAGGGAGACTGCTTGTAATGACGCGCTAGTAGGGAGACTGCTTGTCAGGACGCACTAGCAGGGAGACTGCTTGTAATGATGCACTAGCAGGGAGACTGCTTGTAATGACGCACTAGTAGGGAGACTGCTTGTAATGACGCACTAGCAGGGAGACTGCTTGTAATGACGCACTAGTAAGGAGACTGCTTGTAATGACGCACTAGTAGGGAGACTGCTTGTAATGCCGCACTAGCAGGGAGACTGCTTGTAATGCCCCACTAGCAGGGAGACTGCTTGTAATGACGCACTAGCAGGGAGACTGCTAGTGGTGACGCACTAGCAGGGAGACTGCTTGTAATGACGCACTAGTAGGGAGACTGCTTGTCAGGACGCACTAGCAGGGAGACTGCTTGTAATGACGCACTAGTAGGGAGACTGCTTGTAATGACGCACTAGTAGGGAGACTGCTTGTCAGGACGCACTAGCAGGGAGACTGCTTGTAATGATGCACTAGCAGGGAGACTGCTTGTAATGATGCACTAGTAGGGAGACTGCTTGTCATGACGCACTAGTAGGGAGACTGCTTGTCATGAAGCACTAACAGGTAGCCACTGCAAGAGCTTATAACTCCTTGCACTAACAAGAGCTTATAACTCCTTGCACTACCCAGTGAAGTGTTGGTAGGGCAATGCCAATGGCAATGTCAAATTCACGTCACAAAAATCATGTACAACTGCTGGTTTTAAGAAGCGTTCTTGCTTTACGGAGGAACTTGTGTGGGCGTTTGACGTAGATCACATGACTAACATTTCTAACTAACAATCGTAGAAAACGTGGTGTTGCTAACTATTGCACTTAACTACAAACTCCTATTATGCTGTGTTATTTCTGAGTTAAGTAATCTACAGTAAACGCCCACAAGGGTTCCATCATAATATCCGCACCCCGATGGAATAATTTTTTTATTTACGTATCATCCCCAAGGCCCCCCCAGGCTTGCCTACAAAAGTTCAGTCCCACACATACAAAACTGATGATAAGGACAGACAGACAGACAGATAGAGCAACAAACTACTTTATAGTATAGATTTCCTTGACTGTGGCTGTTGTTTCAGACAAAGATGGATCACAACCGTATGGCATCCCCTCACTGTGCTAAAGTCTTTATTCAGCGTGATTACTCTAACGGCACACACGTCAAGTTCCTCAAAGACTTCCCACCAGAACTTGAGGGCAAGGTATGTCACTGGCTTGTACTTTTACCATTTCAAACTCTTGTTGGTGCATAAGGTCACTTAGAAACTTCTGTCATTTCGTACGATCTCTAGCTGTGTTCTCTGTCCTCATCCAAGAACTCTGTCCCATTTGGTTCCTCTCTACTTTCACCATCCTTCTTCGTGTTGATTCTGGCCTTTCTCTCGTCCTTTTACCTTCAGCGGCCCAGGTTATCCAACCATCTCCATCATCTCATCTTGATATCCTCTGAAGTTCTGATATTGGTGACATACAAGATTGGTTGTACTTTACAGGAATTATAAATAGTCATAGATGGATGTTTTTACTATAGGTATTAAAGAGGTACTGCGGAATGACTCAACAAATTTTCCCATTTTTGGTTTATCTCAAATTGAGTGAATTTAGATATCTTATGTTGTTTGATCGGCGATGGTCACACAGGATTTATTGTTAAAATAAAGATGTGTATGCTGCCACTCCAGGTATTTTAATTAAATGTTTAACTATGATTGGCTACAATTGCACAGCATCACAAAAGCTCAATTACCATTATGGTACTTTATTGAAGGTCAACTACAATTACAGAACAATTTTTCCAATTACAGTGCTTCATATAGGGTCAAATATAATGGTTTGTATAATACTCAAAGGTTAAGCACAATTACATTGTTTTATAAATTAAAGATGACATACCATTCCTGCTGAGATTTTAACAGACTTTATAGTGAACTCATGCACACTTGCTGCAATGGTTGGGTTTACTTACCCTGGTCAGTTACAGTTACACTGCTTACGCAGCACCACAACAGCTCATCATTACAATTAAACAGTGTTGTAAAAAAATCAGTAACAATGACACTAATTGTATTTATTTTAAATGTTACAAATTGTGATGTCACATCAAGTTTTATGACTTCTGGTGACGTCCATGATGAGCTGTCTCCAAAAATTCTGATCTCATCAGTCCATGTGTGGTCTTCCTCTCTTCGCCTGCCTTCATTCATTCCAATCAGTATTGGCTTTTCCAACCCGTTGCCTTGTACACAAGTTACAAATGACACAATTACAATTGAACCCAAACTTGACTTTACATCGCCAGACTTGGGTTTAATTGCAATGTGTTTGGTATTGAAAACCAATGTGTTTGGTATTGAAACACCAATGTGTTTGGTATTGAAACACCAATGTGTTTGGTATTGAAGCACCAATGTGTTTGGTATTGAAGCACCAATGTGTTTGGTATTGAAGCACCAATGTGTTTGGTATTGAAGCACCAACGTCTTTGGTATTGAAGCACCAACGTCTTTGGTATTGAAACACCAACGTCTTTGGTATTGAAACACCAACGTCTTTGGTATTGAAACACCAACGTCTTTGGTATTGAAGCACCAAAGTCTTTGGTATTGAAGCACCAACGTCTTTGGTAGTGAAGCACCAACGTCTTTGGTATTGAAGCACCAACGTCTTTGGTATTGAAACACCAACGTCTTTGGTATTGAAACACCAACGTCTTTGGTATTGAAACACCAACGTCTTTGGTATTGAAACACCAACGTCTTTGGTATTGAAACACCAACGTCTTTGGTATTGAAACACCAACGTCTTTGGTATTGAAACACCAACGTCTTTGGTATTGAAACACCAACGTCTTTGGTATTGAAACACCAACGTCTTTGGTATTGAAACACCAACGTCTTTGGTATTGAAGCACCAATGTCTTTGGTATTGAAGCACCAATGTCTTTGGTATTGAAGCACCAATGTCTTTGGTATTGAAACACCAATGTCTTTGGTATTGAAACATCAATGTCTTTGGTATTGAAACACCAATGTCTTTGGTATTGAAACACCAATGTCTTTGGTATTGAAACACCAATGTCTTTGGTATTGAAACATCAATGTCTTTGGTATTGAAACACCAATGTCTTTGGTATTGAAACACCAATGTCTTTGGTATTGAAACACCAATGTCTTTGGTATTGAAACACCAATGTAGGAAGGCTTCCTTGTCCACTTGCCATTTGGGCCTTTGGCTTGGATGGCAAATCTTGTTAAATCTCTTGTTAAATTGTAATTGGTATTTGGAGTTGGAATTGATATATAATGTAATTGACCCCAAGACTACATCACCTGATTGCTTCAGATTGACCGCCAGACCTTTGATTCGACCGTCACACAACTGAACACAATGTTCACGGAGGCGGAGATGTTGTGTAGCAGTACGTACTGTGAGAACTGTTTCGCCTGCCTCACAGCGTATCTCATCTACCTGTGCATGGACACACACTACGAGAAGGTGGGTTGGTAGGGCTTAGATGGGACAGGATCAATTTATTTTACAAAAGCAAGAGTTTTATTTCTATTCACAAAAAAGGCAATTTTATAAATATTTTTATTTGACATTTTAATCTTATTGTGAGCAGGCCTGGGTGATTGAAATGTTCAATTGTAATAGCAAAGTAATAGCTCAATTACTATTACTTTGATTTCTGTTACTGTTACATTGCATTCTGTTCCATCTATTACTATTACTTGAACAATTGTAATCGCTACTATTACATATTACTATTACCCCAGGCCTGATTGTGAGTTGTCATGAAATGAAAACCTATCAGGCTAGGATGTTCCATGGTCTAACTCAGTGAACCTGGTATACCTGGGACCATTGGATCTGGGATCTGGTGGCACAGACCTGTATGATCTGTGATCCTGTGGCACAGACCCAAGTTTATTGTTTACTTATAAATAGTTGTACAGTTTATTAGTATACAAATGTGTGTGTTGCTGTGCTAATGACATCTGTTTAAGATGTATTCCACAAATTTGCTATGTGTCGTTCACACAAATGTTTAACAGAAGTGTAATAAGTGACCTGAAATTACATTTCTTTCGACAGATGCTGAAGAAGATCAACCGATACATCCAGGAACAGAATGACACTGTGTTCGTGCCTCGTGGTCTCATGCTGGTCGACCCGTCTGAGAGGGGACTCAGAGTTGTATCCTTGTATGCAACGCTCCCACTATCCTTGTCTTTCACACTCCCACTATCCTTGTCTGTCAGACTCCCACTATCCTTGTGTGTCACACTCCCACTATCCTTGTGTGTCACACTCCCACTATCCTTGTGTGTCACACTCCCACTATCCTTGTCTGTCACACTCCCACTATCCTTGTGTGTCACACTCCCACTATCCTTGTGTGTCACACTCCCACTATCCTTGTCTGTCACACTCCCACTATCCTTGTCTGTCACACTCCCACTATCCTTGTGTGTCACACTCCCACTATCCTTGTCTGTCACACTCCCACTATCCTTGTTTGTCACTCTCCCACTATCCTTGTGTGTCACACTCCCACTGTCCTTGTCTGTCACTCTCCCACTATCCTTGTGTGTCACACTCCCACTATCCTTGTCTGTCACACTACCACTATCCTTGTCTGTCACACTCCAACTATCCTTGTCTGTCACACTCCCACTATCCTTGTCTGTCACACTCCCACTATCCTTGTCTGTCACACTCCCACTATCCTTGTCTGTCACACTCCCACTATCCTTGTGTGTCACACTCCCACTATCCTTGTCTGTCACACTCCCACTATCCTTGTCTGTCAGACTCCCACTATCCTTGTCTGTCACACTCCCACTATCCTTGTGTGTCACACTCCCACTATCCTTGTCTGTCACACTCCCACTATCCTTGTCTGTCACACTCCCACTATCCTTGTGTGTCACACTCCCACTATCCTTGTCTGTCACACTCCCACTATCCTTGTTTGTCACTCTCCCACTATCCTTGTGTGTCACACTCCCACTATCCTTGTCTGTCACTCTCCCACTATCCTTGTGTGTCACACTCCCACTATCCTTGTCTGTCACACTACCACTATCCTTGTCTGTCACACTCCAACTATCCTTGTCTGTCACACTCCCACTATCCTTGTCTGTCACACTCCCACTATCCTTGTCTGTCACACTCCCACTATCCTTGTCTGTCACACTCCCACTATCCTTGTCTTTCACACTCCCACTATCCTTGTCTGTCAAATTCCCACACTCCTTGTCTGTCACACTCCCACTATCCTTGTCTGTCACACTCCCACACTCCTTGTTTGTCACTCTCCCACTATCCTTGTGTGTCACACTCCCACTATCCTTGTCTGTCACACTACCACTATCCTTGTCTGTCACACTCCCACTATCCTTGTCTGTCACACTCCCACTATCCTTGTCTGTCACACTCCCACTATCCTTGTCTGTCACACTCCCACTATCCTTGTCTGTCACACTCCCACTATCCTTGTCTGTCACACTCCCACTATCCTTGTGTGTCACACTCCCACTATCCTTGTCTGCCACACTCCCACTATCCTTGTCTGTCACACTCCCACTATCCTTGTCTGTCACACTCCCACTATCCTTGTCTGTCACACTCCCACTATCCTTGTCTGTCACACTCCCACTATCCTTGTCTGTCACACTCCCGCTATCCTTGTCTGTCACACTCCCACACTCCTTGTCTGTCACACTCCCACTATCCTTGTCTGTCACACTCCCACACTCCTTGTCTGTCACACTCCTTGTCTGTCACACTCCCACTATCCTTGTCTGTCACACTCCCACTATCCTTGTCTGTCACACTCCCACTATCCTTGTCTGTCACACTCCCACTATCCTTGTCTGTCACACTCCCACACTCCTTGTTTGTCACTCTCCCACTATCCTTGTGTGTCACACTCCCACTATCCTTGTCTGTCACACTACCACTATCCTTGTCTGTCACACTCCGACTATCCTTGTCTGTCACACTCCCACTATCCTTGTGTGTCACACTCCCACTATCCTTGTCTGTCACACTCCCTCTATCCTTGTCTGTCACACTCCCACTATCTTTGTGTGCCACACTCACACTATCCTTGTGTGTCACACTCCCGCTATCCTTGTCTGTCACACTCCCGCTATCCTTGTCTGTCACACTCTCGCTATCCTTGTATGTCACACTCCCACTATCCTTGTGTGTCACACTCACACTATCCTTGTATGTCACACTCCCACTATCCTTGTCTGTCACATTCTCACACTCCTTGTCTGTCACACTCCCACTATCCTTGTGTGTTACACTCACACTATCCTTGTATGTCACACTCCCGCTATCCTTGTCTGTCACACTCCCACTATCCTTGTATGTCACACTCCCACTATCCTTGTCTGTCACACTCCCACTATCCTTGTCTGTCACACTCCCGCTATCCTTGTGTGTCACACTCCCACTATCCTTGTCTGTCACACTCACACTATCCTTGTATGTCACACTCCCACTATCCTTGTCTGTCACACTCCCACTATCTTTGTATGTCACACTCCCACTATCCTTGTCTGTCACACTCCCACTATCCTTGTCTGTCACACTCCCACTATCCTTCCTTTATGTATAAACTATAACGTGTAAAATGTTATGCCAAATGAGTGTGTTGTACCTTGACTTGCCACGTAGATCGAGATCTGCATTTTGACAAACACAAACCTGCGGTGATGTCGTCTCTAGCTGCCAACCAATCAATGTGGCTGCTCTGGAAGCAGCCACCACATCTCTAGGTAGTAGTTCATTTCAGCTCCACAAGGGTGTGTGGCTACTGCACGAAGAACATTGCTGTGTCTTGGCCATCGACAAAGTCTCGTCTTTGTTGATGCAAAAACTTGTCTAAGAGCAGCAGATGCTAGGCCACAGTGATCACAGAATATCGAGTTGTGGTGATCACAAGACATTGAGTTTGTGTGATCGTAATTTGTGGAGTTGAGAATCACAAGGAGTGGATTAGCAATCACATGACGATGGTGTTAGGTCTGTCGATTTATTCCTCTGCAGACAGACAGAGACTCTAAGCTATTGAGTTGGTTAATGTCTGACACAATGAACCCATCAGTACTGATGCCAACGTTGACAATACTTGACATCCCAGTGGATGTGCTTTGAATAGACACTGAGTAGGTTTGCTGCATGTATTGTTGAATGCTTGTAAGATGTTATTTATTTCTCTTAATCTGTTTTTCAACTGTCAACTCAAACATGCAAAATTATGGATCACAGACACAAATTTAGCTATTAATTTGAATAAGAAACTATTAGGGAGGTTATTATATTTTTTAGACATTGTAACCGAGTGTTCCTACCGAGTTCCAGCTATTTTACATATAAATGGTAATAACTGTAAAATAAATTATTCCACATATTAGTAAACGTGTTGTTTTTTCAGTGAAAATAGTTGCCCTGTTTATCACAATTGTATAAGGTTGCTTTTTCTTTATAAAGACATTCGCCCGCCCAGTACAGTACCAAACTGGAAGACTAGGCCAACATGTTTGTCTAACACAACCCACCCAAGTCAACATGATAGGACTACAAGGTTAGTAGTCAACAACGTATAAGTCGACATGATAGGACTACAAGGTTAGTAGTCAACAATGTATAAGTCGACATGATAGGACTACCAAGGTTAGTAGTCAACAACGTATAAGTCGACACGATAGGACTACAAGGTTAGTAGTCAACAACGTATAAGTCGACACGATAGGACTACAAGGTTAGTAGTCAACAACGTATAAGTCGACATGATAGGACTACAAGGTTAGTAGTCAACAACGTATAAGTCGACACGATAGGACTACAAGGTTAGTAGTCAACAACGTATAAGTCGACATGATAGGACTACAAGGTTAGTAGTCAACAACGTATAAGTCGACATGATAGGACTACCACGGTTAGTAGTCAACAACGTATAAGTCGACACGATAGGACTACAAGGTTAGTAGTCAACAATGTATAAGTCGACATGATAGGACTACCAAGGTTAGTAGTCAACAACGTATAAGTCGACATGATAGGACTACAAGATTAGTAATCAACAACGTATAAGTCGACACGATAGGACTACCAAGGTTAGTAGTCAACAACGTATAAGTCGACATGATAGGACTACAAGGTTAGTAGTCAACAAAGTATAAGTCGACATGATAGGGCTACCAAGGTTAGTAGTCAACAACGTATAAGTCGACATGATAGGACTACCAAGGTCAACAACGTATAAGCAGTGACACATCTAGGATCTCACGGGGGGGCAAGCCATGCTACCATGCCGTGGAGCAACAGGTTACACACATACAAATTAAGCCAAGCAAGCATGGCCCAATGTCCCCCCCCCCAAATACGCCACTACGTAGAAGTGTCACTCAAACTGCACTGGGAACTATCAACGCCCTGCTACAAATCTTATCATCTACACTATCTACCAAGTCCTATTGAGAACCAGGCTTACGGGTCACCATCATGTGGTGTCATCTCCTCTCGGAAGGTCGGCTGTCATTGCCACTGATGTCTGCAAGCTGTCCTTATCAGGCCTTCCATGTTCTGTTGTCCCCGTCCATGCCTTCATGTCCCCGTCCATGCCTTCATGTTGTCCCCGTCCATGCCTTCATGTTGTCCCCGTCCATGCCTTCATGTTGTCCCCGTCCATGCCTTCATGTTGTCCCCGTCCATGCCTTCATGTTGTCCCCGTCCATGCCTTCATGTTGTCCCCGTCCATGCCTTCATGTTGTCTGTCCATATGACTCTTTGTCTTCCCTGTCTCTTTCACCCTCCAATGTTCCCCGTCTACGCCATGATATTGTCTGTCCATGTAACTCTTGATCTTCCCCTGCCTCTTTCACCCTTAACCTTCCATCTCCTACTTATTTCAGGAGCCCAGGTACAGTCTCGCACCTTGTTTGAAGGCCGATCTCCCACCAATTTTGAGAGTCCACCTCCATCCAATCTCACCTCTCATCCAGTTTTTGAGGTCAACCTCCCACCATTATGTTGGATCAACCACCCACTTCCTTCCACACCCCCTCATTCTTCCTGAAATTATCTTCCCAAGTGGGGAGGAAGGTATCTCCTACCTACGCAAGAAATACACTTCAGATCTGGACACTGAGACCTGATTTCAGAGACGCAAGAAAAATGACACGCGTGATTGTGACAATTGCGTGATTGTTACATAATCGGACGATCGCAATCGGCGTGACATGGTTGTGTAATTACATAAAAATAACTTCATCGCCCCGCGAACACACCTGTCCGATTCCGTCGTCCGTCTTCCGTTGTTTTACGCTGTTTTAACACAGACGAGCCGCAAACGTCGTCCGCTTCCGCACGAATCGCTCCCAGACCGATTTGCGCGGAAGCGGACGACGTCGCGGCTCGTTGCCATCAGCTCGTTAAAACAACGATTTAATTCACGTCGACGCATTTCTTCTGTTCGTGTTTTTCACGCGACGTGTGCAGTTTCCTGGTGCATGCATTTGTCCGGTCCGTGGCGATGGCCAGATCTATCAGTGTTCGCGTCCAGTAGTCGACATCAGAGGTGATGGGACAGTGTCTGGAGTTCGCCGCAGTCGCATTTCGTAGAGTGCTCGTCAGTGTAGCGCCACTTTCCGCGGTCGTTTCTGCTCAGTCGACCTCAGTACGGAAGCGTTTGAGTGATCGCTAGCAGAACCGTGGCTGGTCTTAGCCCCATTTATACGTGCATGTGGTAGTAGGCCCAACTTATTGAAATTGTCTTTTTCCATTTTTTTTCGATTTGTATTGCATCTGGTCTCTTGGCCATTCGTTCATAATAATAATACAAACTTCTGTGGGGCCTAAATTCTCAGGGATACGAGCTCTGATGCGCCGCAAGGTTGTTGGAAGGTTAGTTGTTATACTTTCATATTATGTTAGGGTGGCGACGATGCGTGATCCACGTGTTAGGCGCAGCTACGGGTTAAGCATTTACGAACAAATAGGTATTGTGAGATAGATGACATTTCAGAGACGCATGAGATAGGCTGGCTGTTGTGTTCATAGAGCACGGTGCGTTATACATCTTGTATTGGACAGTTTAAATATGAATCGTTAGGTAATCGGAAGTCAGTGGCAGTGGTGATGAGAAACGAGACGCCCTCAGTTCAACACGTACAAGGCAATTTTACACACGCTGGAGTTAGGTATATTTTAACAGTGTTGTTTAGCAGTAGTAAGCAATAGTCAAGGCGACTACTAATGAGTGTAGTTGATATTGCCTAGCATTGCAAGTTAAAGGATTGAATGGTGTAAGCTGAGAGATCTAGTAAGGCGAGAGCTGCGACTTTGCTATGCTCCGTGTGCCCTATATCAGTGTATCTCCAGGAGCGCCATTTCGTTGGAATGAAATCGTTCATGTGCATGTAGACAAAAGTGTTGTTTATATGTGTGTTCAGTGGCTTCCTGTGCACTGAATGTTGTTCTTAAGTAGACAAGATGGAAATGTCAACATCTTCCAGCGACTGGCAGTTGTGTCTCTATGATCTCGCAAAGGGGGGCCAAAGAGGGGCAAGCTTAGTTACCCATTAGTTTACCATGCTACCATCTAGTGGCGTAACGGAAAAAATCGGGAAAAACCCAAAGTGAGCAAGGTCTAATGCCCCCCCCACCAAATACGCCACCGACGGCTGGCCATCAAGCAACATAGTATGTATGTCGTCAAATAGCTATGTTAATGTATTGTTTTCATTGTACGTTCTACAAAGTACTGAACACATTCCAATGTGACCTTTGTTTCCACTTTCAGAAGCTGTTGTAGTTCTATCTGATCCTCACTGAGCAAGGAAGTGATGTATGTGAGTTCAAGATTTCACCGTCCTGTCATTCTGGATTCCAATGTCTTTCTGAGATGCTTTGGTCCAACAAAACACCAAGAGGAAACACAATTGATCAAACATGCATTATTGCTTGAATATAATTCTTTCAAAACCTGGGTTTCAATCATTCAATCGTGTCCGTGCGATTAGTTTTCCAACTGATCGGACAACAAATCGCTCGTGTGAACACCCTCGATTAGTGAAGCCAATTTGTGACTACAATTGTGTCGCCAGAATTGCGTCTGGGTCCATTTCGGGCGTCTGTCGGGCGTTAGTACGAATCAGTGGCCAATCAGAGACCGCCGATTCAGGAGCACCCGTCGTGACCTTTAATCTGAACTCAATTAGGAATCCACAGGACTTACACATTTACCCCTCTGTGGGAGATTTTACTTCCCCTGGTAGAAGGGCAAGTAAAGTGGCATTTTGTGCCTTCTCCGAAAGACACAGGCGAGTGGGGGTGAACAAAACTGTCTAAGGCTAAGCTTCGAAACAGTCGCAGGGTGGACTCGAAACCCAGTCCTTCCGATTGCCAGTGCAGAGATCTAACCGTCGGTCCACTGCGCCCGCCCAAAACCTGGATGCACTGTGTTGTCGTATTCAATATGTTTTTCGACTTAATGTCATTACAACAATTCACCGTGGCGTAGGCGCTGCTATTTTGTTTGTGAGCGCACTGAATGGTCTAGATTCAAAATGACTGTTATCAAGCGAGGCAAGACGTAATCGTTCGACATGAACGCGAGTTAAACTTTTAAACTGGCAGGAGTTAAACTGTGTGTACGTGCTACTACTACTCCGCTTATCAATGTTTTTTTCTTAGTCTTCCTGACCTTGGAACGGGACTGAACAAAAGACGGTGTCAGCTTGTAGTATGATGACAAAAAAACGTTCACAGTGAATCTTGGCGTGAGCATGCGGATGCCTTGGCAAAATCAATACACGTCATGCTGAATTTCTTGAACTCATGTGATGTCTCCTCGGGGAACACTAACATCGTCCTAGATATTCGTGTAGCGACCAACCCTTGCAACCAAGCGCCAGTCGTCCACGCACAGTAAGTTGTAACATAGATACCCTAGTCACCCAACTGTTGTTTCGACCCAATATCAGGAGCTCTGCTATTGTGCTACATTCGGCTGCAGATTTGTCATGCTTCGCTTGTTAGTTGTAGTTTCCGTTTTCACAAGTCTGAACTGATTTGTGTCTGTGAATTTCTTATCCTAGGTCTTCTTAGACTAGGGCACGGTGGCGCAACGGTTGGAACAGTTTCAATCTAGAGAACCCGGTTTCGAATCATCTTGCTGCCTTTTCGAAGTTTTGGCAATTTCGTTCACTCCACATTGCTCCAGTTCACTCGGCTGTGCAAATGAATACGTGGCTATAGACAGTGGTGGATATGTGAATGAATAATGAACAGCATGGCTGAATGCTTCACAGGGAAGCGAGCTGGCCTTGGAATGACCAGGTCTGCCAGGGGCGAAGTGTTAGTTCTGCGGAGTGGATACTGCGCTATATAACAACGTACATTTATGTGATGTCATACAAGAACAATACACACTAACGTCAGACACCTGAATCAAGTGTGCTATAGTATGAGTGTATGAATCAAGTGTGCTATAGTATGAGTGTATGAATCAAGTGTGCTATAGTATGAGTGTATGAATCAAGTGTGCTATAGTATGAGTGTATGAATCAAGTGTGCTATAGTATGAGTGTATGAATCAAGTGTGCTATAGTATGAGTGTATGAATCAAGTGTGCTATAGTATGAGTGTATGAATCAAGTGTGCTATAGTATGAGTGTATGAATCAAGTGTGCTATAGTATGAGTGTATGAATCAAGTGTGCTATAGTATGAGTGTATGAATCAAGTGTGCTATAGTATGAGTGTATGAATCAAGTGTGCTATAGTATGAGTGGAGCCACGGAGACAGTTCTTGGAGAATTTACTAGAAAACACGGCCCACGTAGTATTATTTTTGGCTTGTTCCTAGGAGCGCGGCTTATCAGATGCAGCCATAGAGTTACATCATTAATCATCCCCATATAAACAAGAGCGATAAGCCAGCTCACTGCAGTGAAGCGGGCGTGGACCACTGGCCGGCATTTCATTGCACGGCAGAAACAGTTGCATCCACTGCATGACACATAGGGTAGAACAGTTTATAGTGCGAACATAGCATGTTACAAATAGTTGTCTAACATAAGTAAGTAAGAGAGTAAGTAAGTTAATTTATTTCCTCCTCGCCATCATCATGTACAATATAAGCCTAAGGCAAACAAAAGCAATGAAGATGAGGTGGCTACCAGAGAAGTATAAACTGATCGGGCTAGTAGCCAGTGACGATGACACCAGGAACCAATTAACTTGAAGATTTCTCATTTGTTCTTAATGGGGCATGGCCACCAGGCTGATTAATAATTTGTATGAGGGTGGTCCCAGCAGTTGTGTTATAAGTCTAGGCAGTTGGGTTGTTCATACTGGAATGAGCATCGTGCATTAGTGTTAAACTCTCCAAGACAAACATTTTAGAGGCTTGCTACAGACAGCTGTGGGACAACGAATATGGTTATTTCCTGTGTGTCTTACAGCTGTACGAATCGACAGAAGACAGGATTTAACATCTCGTTATTTTCAGGTAATTTATGTCGCAAATGTTTGTGCTGTGTTAGTGTATATGTGAATGAATGTAACAGTTTCGAAAATGTTCTGAAACATCAATATATTACAGATACGTTTGTTTTTCTTGGGGGTAGCATACATTAAATGTTTCCCAGTAGTCACATTGATTGGGTGCAACATAAAATGTTATAGGGGTAGGATTCAGTTTTATAAATAATGTGTGCGTGCGTGTATGCATATTTGTAAATCTTTTTTAAAACTCTACTAGATGTCAGCTCATTAATAAGATTTTTGTTCTTTATTAAGTCATCTGCATTTAATGAGGCTCTCCCTTTTTGGTCGTCGTTTGCCTTTTCATCGTTGTATGAACCACTATCATATAACTCATTCTGTACACAATGCAACATTCATTGCATTCTATGCATTTGTTTGACAAACCATGTGAAAGGTTACCTACTAAAACAATTGACAGCTTAAATGAGAGAGCACATTTCTTTGCATGAGGGCAAGTTGGTCAGATAACATTCGAGAAAGATCATGATCTGCAGGTGGAAATGGCTGTGATGGGGCAGCTGGGGAATGTGTTGGAAGATGGGAAAAATATATTTGTGGGACCTTAGAGAAGGATGTTCAACAGGGCTTAATGAGATTTTGACCACTTGCAGTCATTAGCTAATACACGTATAGAGCACTTCAGAAAGTTCAGTTTCGATCATGTTTAGTGGTGCTACTGTTATAGTTAATATGTTATGATATTTGATATACAATTAGGTACATGGATAGATTGTGCACGTAATAAGGTATTAGGTATATATAGCTATGTAGTATTAATATCTTATTAGTACTGTATATCTATTGATATATGATGAAGACTGGGTGCTGTACAGTATAAACACTGGGCCTCCAGTGGGTACTTGCCGTGCAGCAGCATGAATGTCACTGGTCCATGCAGGCATCACTTTATCATGTGTCAACTGATAAGAGCTCAGCGGTCTTGTTTTACTAACGGGTGTTCTATTTATGTCTATGGATGGAGCCGATCTGGTGACAAGGTAATGCAATACGAGTGTACCAGGAATAAATTACGATAACTGTGTCAAAGTCCCACGCGAGCTGTGACCCACTTACATGTGCGACGGCATTTCAAACGATCTGCCCATTCCACGCCTTACAGTTGTTTTAGAGAACAGTCATTACCCGGAATCAAACTCCCCATCAGTGGAGCTACTAACCATTTCACCACTGCCACAAATTATATTTAATGTACATGTCGGCCGATGGGTAGTTGTCGACAGACAGACTGTTGGCGACTAAAGGTCGGTATGTGTATGGCGGGCTTAAGATGAAAATAAGTGGCCAAATCGTGTTTGCCACCAAAAGCGAACATTGCCTGACCTTGACGCACCCCTCGTAAATATTTGCGACCCACTAAAGTTGGAATTTGACGGACTACTGCGTCGTTATTTTTATGGACATGGCGCACCTTTGACGCATATCGCCCGCGGCTTGTGGAATGCGTCATGCAATTGACGGGTGTAGGCCTATCATCAAATTGAGGAGAACTCAACCTGAGTCCTCACTGAATGTCAAGACTCAATCATTCCCCGTACCGCAATAAATGTCTTACGGACAAGTACAGTTGGAAATATAAAACGAATACTGTTCGGACTGAAGTGCGCAGCAAATGAGTAAAACTTCGTTGATTTATATTGATGTACATGCTTAATAACTAACATCGCGTTTAATTGATCGCCCATTACTTAAAACTGCTTCCTCAACTGATTTAGCCTATCGCAAATCCGGCTCAGTTGTGTTCAAATATGTGTGTGAATAGTTTATATAACATCCACAGTCGATTTAATTTTTAAAATGCCTATGTTTGTTCAAATCATCGAAAGAATTGACTTTGTCGTTAGATCTGGTAAGGATCAAAATAATGGATATCCAAAACGGTAAGGACTGTGTGGGTCAATGCTGGTCATGGGCGTGACTTCCATCCTCTCGCCGTTCACATTACAAAGTTACGAAATTTCACCAAGGAAGAAAATCGTGATTTTTCAGCAATTCTATTTTCACTTCAGTTAATGCTTGAACAAGCATTAACTAATGCAATAGTTAATATGATGATTCCACAGAAACTACATACAAAAGTTGCACAAACGAGCTAGCATGTTGCAGTGGATACTAGGTAGGTTTTTTTTGGCAAACTTAATTTGAAATGAGACTAGCAAAACAATTGAATTGATTAAGTACCTTTAAATTACCTACATGGCAGCCACTTGTTGCTCATTCTTCATTCGACAGGTGGCAGAAAAATGTGTGGCATTACCTTAGGATGGTTTTGATCGTAGGATGCGTTTGTATGGTTCCTCAATTGTCAGCTCTTCTTCTTCACAGTATTCCATGATTGATAGTTCAGCATTCCTGGTTCCAGTTGTTAGCAATAGTGATGCTCCATAATCATATAAAACCTCCTCACCACAATATATGTACGTAGCATTAAAATATATGTACGTGGCATTAAAATATATGTACGTGGCATTAAAATATATGTACGTGGCATTAAAATATATGTACGTGGCATTAAAATATATGTACGTGGCATTAAAATATATGTACGTGGCATTAAAATGACTTAATCTAGTTGGGGTTTAGGCCAACGTACCTGGGAGGCTATTCCATGGTTCAGGGAAAACATTTTTATAATGAAATTTATCATTTTTGGCGGCCATTATACCCCTCTCTTCTTTTATGATCCATTTACAAATTATCAGACTTGTCGACTCGAGTCGTAGGGGCTGACTCGAGTCAGACTCGAGTCATGACTTGCGACTTGACTTGGAATTCAGTAAGACTTGACTTGGACTTGCAGGTCATTGACTTGAGACTTGCAGGTCATTGACTTGGACTTGCAGGTCATTGACTTGGACTTGCAGGTCATTGACTTGGACTTGCAGGTCATTGACTTGATACTTGCAGGTCATTGACTTGGACTTGCAGGTCATTGACTTGGACTTGCAGGTCATTGACTTGAGACTTGCAGGCCATTGACTTGGACTTGCAGGTCATTGACTTGGACTTGCAGGTCATTGACTTGGACTTGCAGGTCATTGACTTGAGACTTGCAGGTCATTGACTTGAGACTTGCAGGTCATTGACTTGGACTTGCAGGTCATTGACTTGGACTTGCAGGTCATTGACTTGAGACTTGCGACAGGCAACACCGAATACATTGTTTATGAAGTAGGGTAACCTGGGACAGGGCGGAAAACTATCAAATTGTACACCATTAAACTATGTTAACATGTCTTTAATGTACTCATATTGTACATAGATATGCATGTTACCCATTTGAAAATTAGTTTAAGCAAATTGACAAGCTAGATGAGCTGCATTCGAAAAATAGCAAGAGAAATGCAGTTAACATATAATATACACCTTGCAGTCCATGCATAATATTATATTGTCTTAGTAATATTCGATCATAGTTACAGCCTACAAGCTAGAAGAACGTAAATTTTACAACGTTCATATTATATTGCATTTATTAAACATAATTGTAATGTAATGTGTAATACAGTTTATACATTATGACCACGTGCTTGCGGGATAAGACATACGAACCGTCTTGCCCTGCACTACGTGTGTCTTAATACGATGTATGCAAAACACAACATACTATTGCATATTTTTTATTTTTTGACCTGTCAACTGATTAATAATATTATTATGTAACCAATTGAGTTCATGGTTCATATCATGTTATATTGAGTTGCACAATTTTACTATTGCCAAACTTTTAGATCAGAGCGTATAATAGAGCATATAAAAGTAAAAAACACTGATTTAATTACGCCCGTCTCGTGTTGCTGAGCTTTCGGGGTGAGGATCCGATAGATGTTAGCTTCATTTTGCACCAAATTCTGGGACGTTCAGAGTTTTATATGTTGCATATGTGCTGGGGGGGGGGCGTCTTACCTCCATGGGCCGTACGTGCTGGGGGGGCGTCTTACCTCCAGGGGCCGCTTTGCCCCAGTTTACTTCACATTGAATTTAAAGAAATGGCTCGAGACTTGAGTTGGACTGGGGGGGGGGGGTCATTGGCTTGACTCGCAGGTCATTGACTTGCGACTTGAATTGACTTGCCAGTCTGCCAATAGTGTGGTAAATTGACACGCATCTACATTACTGTATGCTGTAATGACCAGTGCCATGTGCACCATCTCTGTCACAGTCACGGCTTTGCCAAACTGTGGAAACAACAAAACAGTTCCCTGCCTATTACTGCATAAAAGTTCATTGTTAATTTCTGTATAGTTATTGTATGCCATTAAAGGTCGCAGTGTTATTCAGTAGATTTATGGTCATTGGGCACCAGGAGTGCAGTAACACAATTCCTACACTTTTGCCTCTCGCTAAAACGAAACAAGTCATTGTTTTAGGGCAATTAATGCACTTAAATAGTAAACACAAGCCTAACCATTTGCAACTACAATAAAGAATAGAACGCTAGTGGTTTTGGCAGAATTTGTTCTAAAAATGGGAGATTCTGGACAAAACTATGTTTCCCTGGCAACTGACATGTTTATTGGGCGCCCGATAAGCGTCTAGCAGTTCTCGAGCATTAATATTGTTGACAACGTCGCGTCTTTTCTTCGAAGTTCCGTAGTTACGTAATACACGGGCAAGGCGTCGGTAGACGTTATTATAACTGCCAGTACCTCGTCGTAATGTCGAGAGACATTCACTGGCAGCATCACGTACCAAGACATAGATGGGTATTTCTGAGAAATGTTTTTTAATAATGTTATCGAGACAGTCACTTACGAACTACTAAGTTATCCCGTCCGTCTTATCATAATAGACCATGGGTATGTATGTTTGTATGCAGGGTTTCCGGCCAACATTTTTTGAGGGGGATGGAAGGCGAAGTTTTTCATCGGTGCGCGCCAAAGGCACCCCAGAAAATTTTACATTATAAGGTTCGTCAGACGGGTTTCCAGCCATCTCCTACACGAATTCCTTGGTCCCAATCGGCTTCGGCGTGGTTTCATCACACTCTGGAATTGAGAAAAAAAATGTCTGCCGTATATTACGAAAAATGCCGAACATTAATAATGGAATAAAATAAATGATCCGTTAAAATATTCTGTAAGTCTTTTTTTATATAGCATTTTTAATGAACGCAAAACAAAGAATGTACCGAACAAAACTACGGTGCTGAGCGTATCACAGACAAGTTTATTCAGCTGTTATAGATTTGGTAAGATGCATGCACATCAAAATTAATTTATGTGACCGACCTAGTTGATTCCTCGAACAACAATGGATTATTGGCTCTTAAAAAGACCCTACGGCTACGCCTAGCTTCAGCCTCAGGGCATCGATAATGGCGATCTTTTACTTTCTGACCTAACCATGAAAATTACCAACTAGAGCACCGAAATTTCTCCTCATATATCTACTATACATATACACATGTCACGTGGCCAAAAAAGTACATTTACTTTCTCAAAACGATCAAAATTTACAAAAGAATTAAACCAAAATATTGCTCTCTCGTACGGCGCCTACGCGTAGCGCCAAGGCTACCGTAAAATCGACGCATATGACAAGGCGTCGTTCAGTTTCACCAAAACTCTGTGCGGGGGCGCTGCTGATTGAAATCAAACATAGTACAATTATGTGTTTCTGTTTTAATGTGCATGCGTGCTTCATTGCGTATGGTTATGTATGTCTCAGTATTTTTGTATTTTTGCTATATGTGACATGTCATGTTCTTAGATAATTAGTTTTATTTATATTATCATCAGATAATAGGCATCACTCAATATTAATACATCACCATTTATTTATTATATTTATCAATATTAATACATCGCCATTTATTTAATTTACAATAACTTCAACTTATAGCATTTTACTAGTTGCAGTACACACGCACTCACACACGCACGCACACACACGCACGCACGCACACAGATATAATAATAATAAGTACACTTATATAGCAATTGTAATAGTAACGCCATCGCACGGAGTTTCGGTGAAACTGAACGACGCCTTGTCATATGCATCGACTTTACGGTAGCCTTTGTGTTATGCGTAGGCGCCGTAGGAGATGGCGATGTTTTAGTTTAATTCTTTTGTAAATTGTGATCGTTTTGAGAAAGTAAATGTACGTGACATTTGTATATGTATAGTAGGTATATGAGGAGAAGTTTGGGTGCTCTAGGTGGTCGTTTTCATGGTTAGGTCAGAAAGTAAAAGATCGCCGCGCCAAATGTGGATGCTTCTACCAGAGCACCACCGCCCGCAGCAAAGAGAGCACGTGGAGGCGACGGGTTCCAAAAATCCATGTATGCAATCAGGCCTACATGATTTGACTGTCTGTTTATTGCTATTGGTCCAGGGTGAGACTACTGTGACAGTGCCTCATTGTGGAATGTTCAAATTACATTTGAACCTTCCACGATGTGGCGCTAAGCTGTACATTAAAACATTTTGTATGCAGTTGGTTTTATATCATCATGTAATAACTAAACATGTATATGCATTGGTCGTTCATCTCTCCCAGGGTCAATTATGATGCAAAAAAGAATATTTTTTCGGGTATGGAATTTTACCCTCTGGCAGAAACCCTGTATGCTACGTTACTCGTCCTAGACGTTTTGCATCTCGGGCGCCAAACGTTCAAGGGTTCATCTACGACCCCATTGCAGTTATTGCGTACAATTGTCAGCAACGGTGCGCGAATAAATACGTACATTTGTCATGCGTCTTTTCTTTGATTATCGGAAGTTATGCAATACAAGGCGAGTGTATGTTATTATGACTGCAAGTATTACGTTATGTTATTATGACTGCAAGTATTACGTTATGTTATTATGACTGCAAGTATTACGTTATGTTATTATGACTGCAAGTATTACGTTATGTATCCTGACATGTTACAGTCACGTACGAACTACCAAGTATTCCTGAGGAGGATGGGCATGTTTGCTAGTTCTACTAAGGGATGTTTCGCACAGTCTATGAATGTAAAAAAGTCATTTAGGTAACAAAGAGGTTTGCGGTGTGTAATTTCTTAACATTTTAGGTGAGGTGCTAATGTGCCAAGAACGGCTTTAACAGGAAAACGCTGTAAAAGGCACCGCATTGTGATTACTACGGTAGTGAATAAATCGTTGTGTCAAAAACAGGATGTCCATGGGTACAACGAGAAAAAAAATATCAATAATACATGGATTTCAAACAGGTAATTAATTGGCTGGGGATTTAAATTGGAAATATCTAAATGGATAGGCGTGTGTCACGCCAGCCCATGTGAGCAGTGTGCCGCCATTAACAATCGATCATGAAATTCGAAGCATACGCTACTCCCCCCCCCCACGTAGAGGCCAACGCACTGGTCTCCAGATGCGAAGGCAAAAGAAAAGAAAAGGAGTGATCAAACATTCGGACTGCCTTCGGTTCATAGTAATTAATTAATTTTAACTATGGTATTTGCCGAGAGCAGTTTCATCGTCCGATCGATTATGATTTATTTCGGCGACTTCGCGACTGCAAACGCAGGCGTGATTGTGCCAGTGCGTGTTTTAGGAAACTGGGAATTCGACGATAAACAGAAATTCACTTCCGTTTAGGGACGTAGGGACACGGTAGCGTACCTGTCAGAGAGCGAGTCTAGGTTTGGTCATTATGGACAGGCATTCAAGGAATTGTCGGAATATCCTGAAATTAAATATGCCTGTTAATTGGTGCGATATAAGATGGCATTAGAAGTGGGTTCGCTCGCAGATAAAAGTAACAGCGTTAACCATCTTTCCGTTGAAAGAGGTGCCAAGTTGAAGAGTTACGAGTAAGAAGATTTTTAAACTGTATATGAAACAACTGAATCACGAGGGGTGTGTGAAAAGGTACCCCTTCCCACGATGTGGAAATATTTAAAAAATGAAGATATCGAGGGTGTCATTTTATGTAGCCACTTTTAATAGGAAATGTGAAATTTGTTAAGAAAGGAGATTATTTGAAAAAGAAGGATAAACCGGTGATGTGAAAAAATTAGCAATATAGAAGTGGATCTCACATCTGTGAATCTCACGACAGTTGCAATAACTAATGAGTTGACATGCCAGGAAAGAAATCGTGAAGACAACACGCAAGTTAGACAAATTTATTTAAGAATCAACCAGATTCGCACAATGTCAATAAACTAGTTCTCAATGTTCTAGACAATATCATTATTATTAGCTGCTACAGTGCTACTGCTACTGATCAGCTACTGCTACTGATTAATTGGTATGAAAGTAAAACGTTCTATTGAATCTTGACACCGAAAAGGCAAATGGACCAGACTCAGTCCCAGCTAGAGTCTTGAAACACGTTGCTCCAGAGTTGGCCAAGCAGCTGGCCAAATTATTCCAGCTCTGTTTTAACACGGGAGTCATGCCTAAGCAATGGAAGGTAGCATTTGTCATCCCCTGGCACAAACATAACGATAAACATGATCCGAACAACTATCGACCAGTATCACTCCTCAGCATTATCAGTAAGGTTATGGAAATACTGTTTAAACTCAGCCGTCTGGAAGTATAATTAGCTCGGATTCAGAGCTTGCCGCTCTTAACATACATTATAAAACAGCTACACAATGCCGTTGTCGAAAATGGAGAAGCTTGACTAATCTGTCTTAGCATTAGCAGAGCATTAGACAGAGTGTGGCACAAAGGCCTGACTGTCAAACTTGGAGTCCATAGGGATACAGAGAAAGCTGCTATCCTGGCTAAATGACTACCTGAAAGACAGCGTTCTGAAAGTTGCCATCAATGGAAAATGCTCTGGTGCCAAGTCCATCAACCCAATGATCCATTCTAGGACCTCTCCTATTAATTATATTCATCGATAATGTGCCACACAAAATGCACAACCCTGTCGTCGTCGTCGTCGTCGTCGTCGTCGTCGTCGTCGTCGTCGTCGTCGTCGTCGTCGTCGTCGTCGTCGTCGTCGTCGTCGTCGTCGTCGTCGTCGTCGTCGTCGTCGTCGTCGTCGTCGTCGTCGTCGTCGTCGTCGTCGTCGTCGTCGTCGTCGTCGTCGTCGTCGTCGTCGTCGTCGTCGTCGTCGTCGTCGTCGTCGTCGTCGTAATGAACAATGACAGACAACTTCGAGCAACTATGACATGCTCACTTAATGAAGATCTGCTGCAGATTCAAACGTGGGCCGATAATTGGAATGTGATGTTTGGTGCAGCCAAATGCATCGAGGCTGAAAGAAGCTGAGCCCAGCCACCCTTCATTCACATTTATGAAAACTATCATGTCAAAACTGGGCAGTTGTGGAGGTTGGGCATCTCTATCCAGACATAATTGTCCTGGACACAATCAGTTAACAAGGTGGCCACGGATGCAGTATTGATGCTATCCAGAGGCGAGCTGTCAAAACAATAGCTTCTCTGAGCAGAAATGCCACCAAGCGACCAGCATAAAGAAAATAAGTTGGTGCACTCACCAATTTCGTGAAGATGCACCAACTCTACTCAGTAACATGCTACTTTATCCTCCACTAGGCCGTCAACATCTCACTGCACAGCTGTTGTGGCAATTCCATCACCTAACACCGCTACCCATAAGAAGACATTCTTACTTATTGGCTCTCGCGTCTGGAATGCACTCCCAAAGGAAAGCGTTACAACCAGGGAGAGAGAACGTTTCAAGACAGAAGTCTGTACCTTCATTGGTGCCTTGCGCCAGCGCCCGCCCCCAGAGTGGAGAGGGAAAGCTCCTCAGCCAAGGAAGAAGCCCACGTAAAATAACAGTGTAAGAGACTCTTGAATAGTATAATAATAACACAGCCATAAACAACTTGTCGATTCTATTAGTCTAGTTCTGCGGAGCTGGGACAATAATTTATAGAGCAGTTGTCACATTCATCGTTTGTTTTATAATATTTATTACTAAACTGGCGGCGTCGCGTTGTCTCTGAACAAATATAGCTTTCAACACAACAGTGGACACGCACGCACGCACGCACGCACGCACGCACGCACGCACGCACGCACGCACGCACGCACGCACGCACGCACGCACGCACGCACGCACGCACGCACGCACGCACGCACGCACGCACGCACGCACGCACGCACGCACGCACGCACGCACACACACACACACACACACACACACACACACACATGAATACGTTTAAGGATATACCCACATATACGTTTTTGGGGAAAAATCATTATGTAGTTTCTAAACAATAAAAAAAAAATTTGCGAACTAATTGATATGTTGAATTTCTTAAAATCTCACATGTTAATAATGACTTTGTTGTTAATGCAAAAAAAAACGAATCCTGGGAAGACACTAGAATAAACAGTGACGCACGCACGCACGCACGCACGCACGCACGCACGCACGCACGCACGCACGCACGCACGCACGCACGCACGCACGCACGCACGCACGCACGCACGCACGCACGCACGCACGCACGCACGCACGCACGCACGCACGCACATCTTTTCACCCACACGTACTGTGACATACTCGTGCATGTGCATGCATTAGCACATACGTGTGTTACACAGACATTAGTACATACGTGTGTTACACAGACATTAGCACATACGTGTGTTACACAGACATACCGAAAGTGGGTTCACATTAGATCACAATACATCGTCACAACCTTATAGCATGGCTGATTTTGTAGTTATTCTAACATATTTTTTAATGACTAATTAAATTCTTACTGCTGACATGAGAATGCATTCAGTTATCAACAACATTGGACACAACTGGTTGCACCTAAAACTACTTCTCAGATGCGCAAATTCCACATCGGTGTCAATATATTCGCATCAGTGCAAATCGACTTCGTGTAGGTAACTCGAGATAGCCTACCAGCACACCAGAACGCCCACTGACTGGTGTAGCTAGCGCTAGTATGGGCGACCTACAATTCGGCTGACTCAACGGCATACGGCCGGTTGTTGTACGTATTGAGCGGACACATATTAGATGAGTATTCTTGAGTGGTGTTTTGCACAATAATGCTGTCGCGACTACGCAACGCCAATAGCTGTGGCCTAACGAAGCGGCGTCGCGTGCTGGTGAAGCTACTGTTCGCGTCGTCTCGCCTGACCGGAGATGACGTCACGTGCCGGCAATCACTGACCTGTCATCGCAGGTGTCATCAAGACGGACAACACGGGATAGGACATACGGCTGATGAATTAGACAACGTTGCCAAGCAACGGCGGAGTGTTTGACGAGCGCGTCACGCCAACGACGTGCCGGTGGGTAGCATTCAGCCGTCATCGACGTTTCCGCAGACGGCTAAGTGACCCGGGAACACGAACTACGGGTGACGTCGCGCAGGTGCGCACTCTCTACAGTCATCGCAGCGAGCCTGTCGTAATCACGGGACAGACGGAAGCATGAACTGGCAGAGGTGTGGCGGAGAAAAACTACGGACGTAGAATACTACAGCGCGCCGTAGCCCCTCCGTTGGCAGCGTAAGCGTATGGTTTGTGGTGAATCCAGCACCGAACGCTTCCATTTATATAATCAATCACCTGTGGAAACCGTCGACCTGGCAGCGAGCACTGAGTAGACGAAGCGCCAGCAACGACTCACATCCGCTGGAGTGTGGGTCAAAAGGTAGGGCTCGTAATTATCGAAACGACAGGTGAAACTCTTTGACTGCGTGGTCGCGTTGTCTTCCCTGAGGGGAGGCGTCATGTTCTTGTCCTAGTTGACGGTCAAATAGCTTCTGTTGGACCCACTTCTGTCTGCTGTAGATTGCTGTTTGTTTTATGGCGGGGGCTTTGCAGCAGAAGACAGGCGAAATGTAGCAGCGCATTTGGGGGGTAAGCGGGGGAGATTTGTGCAGGGCAGGGAAACTCGCTGGTTCAATCGCCTCATCACCAGGTATATATAGTAATGGGTTCGCACCCCAGGAGTTTTCCATATGGCATAATTTCCCCGGCTACTATTACACAATCGGGGAATATCAACCAGACCTGGGGCCAAGTACATTTTCATGAGTACGAGTACGAGTACGAGTACGAGTACGAGTACCAGTACGAGTACCAGTACCAGTACGAGTACGAGTACCAGTACGAGTACCAGTACCAGTACGAGTACGAGTACGAGTACCAGTACCAGTACGAGTACCAGTACCAGTACCAGTACGAGTACCAGTACGAGTACGAGTACACCCTAAAGTACGAGTACGAGTACACCCTAAAGTATGAGTACGAGTACACCCTAAAGGCAGTGTTGCAATGTGTTATCTGTTTGTGTTTGCAATTTATATTTTCTGCTCTTAGACTACTGGTTGTTGAGAGGGTTAGTTCGGGCTACGACTGTCGACAATGCTGTTGCGTTACTTTGTTTGTTTGTTTGCTTGTGTGTGTGTGTGTGGGGGGGGTATATATATATATATATATATATATATATACACACACACACCCACATATATATATATATATATATATATATATATATATATATATATATATATATATATATATATATATATATATATATATATATATATATATATATATATATATATATATATATATATATATATATATATATATATATATATATATATATATATATATATGTATATATATATATATATGTATATATCACTTATATCAAACAAACCGCTGTGTTAGCCCTGGAACAAGTGTTGTTTGTGGTATAACCACACCAGACATAATATATAATATCTGAGCAGGTACAACTGTGATAAAACCTATTTGACATTTTAACTGCAGTTGGTTTTCTGTGTAGCTTGGCTAACTAATAGTTGATTAAGGCTGATGGGACTAGACAGCTACGTCAAGCAAAATATAAACCTGAACTGTCATCTTAAATATAAACAAATATAAAGGTACGTCCTTATATAGCACAGTATCCAGTCCTTGGGATTGTTCAAAGAGCTTTGCACTTCTCCTCCTGGCAGACCTGTTCATTCCGATGCCATCTGGACTTCTCTTCTCTCCACGCTGAAAATACGGCGTGAAGACTATTCGTTCAGACATCCACCTCTGTATGTGGTCGGTCGTGTACTCATTTATACAGTTCAGCGAACGGTCGCAACGTGGGATGAAAAAAATTGCGAAAGCTTCGAAACGGGCTTATCTCCATCGATGGTTCAACGTTCTAATCACTACACCACCGCGCCTTGGGAGGGGGGGGGGCGAATAGTAACTATTAGCATGGGCATCGACAAAGAGGACTCTGTGAAAGCGGCACCGAGAAGTGATTAGTAACAGTCAGGACTCGGCAATACCATTGATCGCGAATGACGTCACACATCATAATTGAACTTGAATCCCTGGAAACACGTATATTAATAACATGGAACTGAATACTAACTGGCATTCCATTAAATTAATTTCTTATATTTTGCCTTTTTATAATCACTATGGAAATGACTATGAACATTATTTTCTTATTATAATTTCTGATACCCGACCTGGTTTGATGCTATCATCCTAATATTATTGTCCGCTTTATGTTTCTGAAACGGTGATAATATACTATGTGATTCATCTACTAAGTCCACACTTGAAAATGACATACCTGGCTGGGAATAGAAAGACGACCACAGAGCCCGAGTTAAACAGTTTACGCTATAAAAAAAACCGGCGCCTGTGTTATATTGTTTAAACAAACCCGAAGCATTACGCACTAGAGACACTGCGTCGATCTAAATAAACATCAGCGAAAAAGGAGTGACCCACTAGATCGTGAATCATCTGTGCAGGCTTCATCCATCGGTGTACCAGATAAGGGCAGAGGTCGAGATAGGCCAATTTATTGCACAGCACTTCAAAATGCATCATTATCACGTTAATTGTGGTTCCGTTAGAAACAGCTTGTGCTACCTATCTTTAAACGAACGAACAAACAAATAAAACATTTTTCTGAAGCGTATTACGACATGACATTTCTATCATCATTTAACAAATGTATATCGTGAGATTATCTAAATCACAAAATGAATAATCATAGCACACATAGACAAAACGAAACACATATAACCAGAACACTTGGTAAATTTACAAAAAAAAAGATAAAACATATAACAAGACTCAAACCCACGGTCTAAATGGACATGCACATGCCAAATTATTATTATTATTAACAATCCTATAAAGACAAATGTGAAAATCTAAATTGTTACATTTCTCGAAATATATAATATAATTGCAAATTTTATTTGAGAAATTGTCTTTTGTATTATAATTAATTGAGATAACAATTTATATTTTGCAGTAACGGTGCAATGATTGTGGTCGGGAAAGTGTTTTGACACCACCACGACGAATAGCTTATATTTTAACTTTGATATGTTCCCGTATATTTCTTGTACATAAGTGGATCCCATACATTTAACAATATGTAGGTTTAACTGTGCACCTGTGTCATCGTTTGTTTTAATTGCCACAGTCCAGTTACAACGTTTAAGACTGGTCAGCGTGACGATTACACCTGATAACATGTCCAGTGTCATTAGTTGTGATGACCTATAATTACCAGGCCACTCCTGTGATGATAATAATAATAATTTATGAAATACTTCTAGTGCGCTAATATCCTCGGGAGACCCAAGCTCGGCAGCGCACCAAAACAAAAGGGGTTAAGCAGTTCATAATCGATAAGCAGTTCCAGTTGTAAACACTTGGATTGGTACAGTGGGGAGCTATGGAGGATAAACAAGTTTAAACAAGTGGGTTGTTACTATATTTTCCACAGATTTAGCACAAAAAGGGAGTGAGTTCGGCGAAGTCGGTGCAGCAACTGAAAATGCTTGAGAGCAATATTATGATAGAGGGAATTGCAACAGTCAAGTCTACTGCTAACAAGAGCAGTTGCAATAGTTTTAGCGACAGAAAAATACATATACCGTCGAATATGAAGAAGGTCACGAATGTGATAAAAGCAACAACGACAAGTTTGTGAAATAAGTTGTATAAAATAAAAATCATTATCACCTATCACGGAATTTAGGAGTCACCTTTGACTCCTAAATTCCGTGCTGAAACGGCCGGTGTGAAAATCTGGCTCAACATATGTGTCGGGAAAAAGCAATCAAGTTTACCGCGCTGCTTTTGTGTACCAATTATAAGAAACTCTGTTTTATTTGCATTTAACTTTCATTTGATGTCAGTCATCCAGTGGAATATATTCTGGAGACGATGCCTGAGTTAGTTTAAGGAACAATTTGTATTCGGGGTAGCCAAGGAAAGGTAAATCTGTGTATCATCTGCATATATGTGGTGGTCCAAGTCGTGAGTTTGAATGACATGCCGTTTAATGAGTATGTTAAGATCAATAGTATCAAAAGCAGCAGATAAATCAAGCAAGGTAAGCGCTGTTACTTCACCTTTGTCAATATTTAGAGTGACATCATTGTGTACTTTTAAAAGAGCAGTCTCTAGAATGAAACTGTTTGTAAGCTGATTGTAATACATTAGATTTGACTCAATGTGAGACTTTAGGACGGCTTGCGACAACTTTTTCCAGTACCTTGGAAACAAAGCTTAGATTAGAAATAGGCTGTTTAGGTTTTCTTTAGGAAAAGTTGACTTCTTAAGAAGTGGGTTGACTTGCGCTTGCATTAAACAAGCCAGAGCACAGTGATGCCTTTATAATATTTGTTATTGGGTAAAGTAATGTATCAAGACATGCTTTCATCAATGTAGTCGATAATGTATCACAGGACTTATTTGGGGCGGACATTAATTTTTTCCTTACTTCATCAACCGTGGCAGATGTAAAAGAAGCAAGTAGAGAATTTACTTGCGGAGAGTCGACTTGTACAGGATTTAAAGTATGATTTGGAAAAGCAGACCGGATCAGAGTCATCAAACTGATGTTGTTCTTGAAATGACCGGAGAACGAGTCACATAAAGACTTGATTGAGACATGACTCGGTCGAGTCGGCGCACGCACTCTATGTAAAATTTCGTTTATGCAATTCCACAGGTGACGTTGATTTTCAGCGTTATTAGATACCATATTCGTATAATAAACCGATTATTTGGCCTTGGCCATTTGTGTGTTGCATCAGTGACACTGTTTTGAATAACGTGACCTGTTCAAAGGGAGGATTTGCGCCATTTCCGTTCAAGATAACGACGACGCCTTTTAGATCGTAAAATTTCAGGAGTCACCCACGAAGCTGGTGGTTTTTGTGACGCAGATTTTGTGGTTATCGGGGCGTGTTTGTTTAGTAAAGCCTTGACTACATGATAATATTGTTTACACTAGTCGAATTTAAGAAAATCAGCCTTGAAGGTATCAGTGTCAGTCAATCAACAGTGATTGAGTGGTGGTCCGATAAGCCATCAGAAACTGTTAACATCTGGATATTGTCACACGTTGAGCGAGTTATCACGAGGTCAAGCCAATGGCCATGAATGTGTGTAGTGAAAGTCACATGTTGTTTTAAGTCAAATGAGGTTAGGATATCATCAAACATAATGGTTACTGCTGTACGTTTATCCAACTGAAGATTAAAATCACCAAAAATGTAAAATTCAGAATGTAGAGTTGCCAAATTTTCCAACAAATCCTGAAATTCTTCAAAGAAGTTGGCTGGCTGTCCCGGAGGTCGATAAAGACATACAAAATATGAATCTGAAATGTCAACACATATGGATTCAAAAGTAGAATAATCAGGGATTAAATATGAATTTACTTTAAAATTGTCTGATAACAAAAAGCCAACACCACCACCCCTTCCAACTGGACATAGTCGATGATGAAAAGTATAACCAGACGGAGAAATGTCAGCTATGCAAGCAGCGGTGTCATGTGGTCTTAGCCACGTTTCAGTGATCGCAAGAATGTCTATCTTTATTGAAAATGATAAGTCATTAAGTGATGCCATCTTACCCCGAACCGGTCGGAGGTTTGTGGGAGCAAACCTCATGTTGCGACTGATGGCATGCCCAGGACTGATACTAACGCACACAAAAACAAAGGTTAAGGCATGGCAAACCATGCAAAAAGGGAAGCAAATGATGTCCCAACTTTCACCAGTCGGCGTCATCACATGACTATCGCTTTAGAATGACACGATTTTTAAACACATATATTATATAGAGTAGTGTCTGTCTGTCTGTCTGTCTGTCTGTGTGTCTGTCTGTCTGTTCCCTCATATTTCTGTCAGTTTTTTATGTATGGGGCTGAACATTTGTAGGCGTGCCCGGGGGTCCATGGGAATGGTTCGTACGTTAAAAATATTTGAAATTCCCGGGGGTGTTACGTCGAAGGCACCAATGTGGACGTTTGACGTAAATTACGTAACTCAGAACAATATCTACGTGCAATTTTTAGCAACGATATGCGTGTTTCAACAATCGTTACGACGTCAAATGTCCACCGTACGCTTCGTGAAGCCGGCAGTTGCTCGGGATTTTTGTGGCGCGAACATGTCACTGCCATTGGCATTGTTCTGTCCAAAACTTGAATGGGTACTGCAAAGAGTAAGTAATAAGCTATTGTCTCTTCCCCCGTGCAACGCCGGACAACTGGGTTAGTTACGTATATCATAAAGTAGTTTGTGACTCTGTATATATGCCTGCCTGCCTGCCTGCCTGCCTGCCTGCCTGCCTGCCTGCCTGCCTGCCTGCCTGCCTGCCTGCCTGCCTGCCTGCCTGCCTGCCTGCCTGCCTGCCTGCCTGCCTGCCTGCCTGCCTGCCTGCTTGCCTGCCTGCCTGCTCCCTCGTATCTCCGTCAGTTTCGCATGACATTTTGTAGGCGTGCCCGGGAGCCCGGGAGCCCGGGAGCCCGGGAGCCCGGGAGCCCGTGGGGATGGTTCGTACATTAACACAAATTAACACAATACACAACATGCGAAGTCGGAAATTCAAGTTGTGTGCATGTACTGTTATGACGTTATGGATGTAATAGAAAACATCTTGATCTCTCGCCGTATCGTACAATATGCTGTCTTGTAAACATTGATAACAGCACTGAAACTTGCAGACATGCGTGTACATTTTTTATTTATAAATATGTTACTTTTACTATTTATAAAAACAGCTATGACACTTATAGAAAACCATATACACATTTATCTGTATCTTTTTCATAAAATAAACCATTTGTGAAATCACAATTCAATTTGTAAATCTTGACAGTTTTCTTTTTTTGATAGTGGTGGGTGATGGCAATCCTATCCAAACTAGTTTTGGATTATTGAATTTGTTTTATATAATTTACAAAACGCCCAAAGGCAAAATCACGCGCATTCCTGTTAACATCAGGGAAATCTGTCACTGCTACTGCTCAAGACCTGCAACACTTGGACGCTTTAATATGTTGAAGTTGGACTGATGAGGACCAGGTTAATATTTGTAGACGTTTCGTGCAGTTATTGCATAACCAAAGCCAAAGGTAATAATTGACACCGGACATTTTATATATAGTCAAGTGACCGCACACCCTGTGAGTGGCTTGCTAATTGCATGGCAGTTATTCCGGGTAATTACTTACGATCAATGATAGTGTCGCGCGCGCGGGGAAGGCAGCTGAACAGTCGGCTGAACGCTCTGTGTGTCGGCCGTCAACATGACGTGGAAACGACGAACGTGTCGTGACGCACTCTGGTCGTACATAGAGAGAAAGCTGAACAGTCGCAAGCAGTCAATAGGCACCAGAAAACGAGCCTGTCAAAATTAATAAACATCTGCGGACGGTCCCATTACGTTAAGACCCCTTTTACTATAATGTGCCACGACAAAAGCTAAAACATCATGGGTACAATTATTGCATAACCTATTCATGCCCCACGCCTAACAATAAACTTCCAGTGTGGGCTCCCACACAACACTTGGATATCATTAAATAACTTGTTTATGCCATCCGTCTATACACACTCTAACATTTACCTCACCATATCCAGGAAAATGGTTCATATAATAGCAATTCGCATAAATGCGACAGTACCTGACCACAAAAAAGCTAATGCATTTGGTGAATGCCAAATGTACGTTTGGCGAGCTTCTTGACTGTTGATGTTGGAGGAAAAAATCAGCCAAATGCTAAAGGCTATACTTAGTATAAAGTCAAGGGCATGGGCCAAGGCCAAGGCCAAGGCCAAAACTTGCGAAAGCAAAGCCAAAGCAAAGGCCCAAGGCAAAGTCAAAAGCATTTCGCGATATTAACCTGAACTTGTGTTTACCATGACGAAAAAAGCGGGAAACTGAAGGCCATGCTTACATTCTTTCTCATAAACAGTTAACAAAGCCAACGTTTCGAGTGCTCGTGGTTAAACACATCAGACAAAAATTGGACATTTGTCCCTTATAATTAACTTATCCGCCATCTTGACAGAATGCTGCGAAAACAAGACTCCAGGTAAACAAACCCGCAAGCTCTGTTTTGTCCGCCTCTGCTCATGTATTGCTTTATTTCTTTGGTGTGCCCATTTCAAGTACAATTACCATCACATATGCATGTTTAAACACCTATGGATATATAATACTTGCTTTGCATCACCTAAAAACGGCAGTCTTCAGTATAAAGCGTTCGATAATGTGACTGAGGCATAATAGCATATTATACTAGTATAGTAACTAGTTGCCCGCGCACAGTGCAGGACTGGTTTTGGTGTGCTTAAATATAATATGACATTTTATTTTGTGATATTGATTTTTTATAAGAAAAAAAATCGTTTCCAATATTCTAACTCACTAATAGTCATTTCATTGTTGGAACAGTTGTTTTGAGTGAAATACTTATTTTCGAGCGAAAAAAAACTGCGCAAAAAGACGCCACTGCCAATCGGGCACTGCACACAGTTGCTATGTGTGTTCGAAAGACATATTTATAACATTGCTGTTTCGATTGGTACATTTCGTTGACGATTGATTGGTTCATGTTTCCGATCAAGGAATGGACCACAATCTTATGTGAACGATCATTTTCGATTAAATTTATTCTGAATTACATTATCTGTCATTCCATGACGTATCTGTCCTAGATCGCGACTTGACATATTCTGCTCCTTTGACATTGTCCCAGTTTCTGGGCAATGAAGGCCCCCGCATTATTAACTCTGCTGGTAATGGCGCTAACTAAGTCGGGAGTAGAAAGGACTGAACTCACTTTCTTGATTCCCGTCGGCGGTTCGTGGGATGGCAGAGAAGGAACGAAATAACGAATGAATTGGACGACGCAGCACTACTAACAATCGGCTTGGTCCGGCATGTCTACGTCCATGCATGTTTACGTAGCATACTTACATCGATATGTTCATGTGAAACTGAAAATAAACAAAAACAACACACTTTTTGTTTCTTTTTCAGTTATAGATATTTACATAAACACAAATAGAAACAGTGCTATCTATCAAACGTATTGACTAACATCTCTGATCGATCATTTATTAGGTAATAAATAAACGAATGATTCATGCGTGCGTGCGTGCGTGCGTGCGAGCGTGCGTGCGTGCGTGCGTGCGTGCGTGCGTGCGTGCGTGCATGCGTGCGTCCGTCCGTGCGTAACACCTACCTGTTTATAAAATCCCAATTACAAAGATTAGTTTCAGTAAGTTTATTCAAACAAGTCTCTTTGTAATATTATTTTATTATAATTCTAATAACAAGTACACCATTTATTGTAACACTTGTATGTGCACTAATTGAACTATTGCACTGAGTGAATGTCTTGGGCTCTGCATGTATGTGTGAATGTTAGCCCATTTCATTATGAGTTGGTATTATCATTCCATGCATGCATCCCCTCCCTCTCCCTCTCCCACTCTCTCCCTGTCTGTGTCCCAGTTTGTTTGTCTGTCTGTCTGTCTGTCTGTCTGTCCGTCCATCTGCATATCTGTTTCTGTATGCATGTGTGTATGTCTGTGTCAATCTCATTTTGTCTTTGTCTCTCTCTGTCTTTCACTGTTTCTCTAACGCCTCTCCCTCTCTGTCTCCCTCTCTGTATGTCTCGCTATGTCCGTCCGTCCGTCCCCCCCCCACCCACCTGTCATGTCGGTGTGTATGTCTGTCTGTCTGTCTGTCTGTCTGTCTGTCTGTCTGTCTGTCTGTCTGTCTGTCTCTTTATCAGTCTCAATTTATCCGTCTTTGTCACTCACTCACTCACTCACTCACTCACTCACTCACTCACAAAAAAACATTAACGAGAGAGAGAGAAACAATTTAAAAATACATTGTATAAAGTCTACAGGATATGACAATATAGATCACTCACTCACTCACTCACTCACTCACTCACTCACTCACTCACTCACTCACTCACTCACTCACTCACTCACTCACTCACTCACTCACTCACTCACTCACTCACTCACTCACTCACTCACTCACTCTCTCCCCTATCTCTCTCTCTCTCTCTCCCCTCTTACTCCCCCTCTCTCTCTCCACCCTCTCTCTCTCCCGCTCTCAACCCCCTCTCTCCCCCCTCTCCCCCCTCTCTCTCTCTCTCTCTCTCTCTCTCTCTCTCTCTCTCTCTCTCTCTCTCTCTCTCTCAGTCACTCACTCACTCATTCATAATTGCACCAGGTCCAGCAAGCGGTGCTTCCAACGGACGCCACCAATGGCCGGCCGGTAGCTGCCGTCGTCAACGAGAGCTGTCGATCGTCGCCATAATGGGGCTGCTGTGTCGTCAGATGAACTGCCTGACAACACCGCGACGACTGCTCGCACTCAACATCATCATTCTGCTGGCCAACCTGCTCATATTCTCCGCCTACCTCAGTCCCAACTGGCAGCGTCACGCGTCCTACTTCGAGCGCCCCATCACGCCTGATCAGCATGCCACCATGTTGTCGACACTGCGCGTTCTCGTGCGCGAAATGGAGGCTCACAACCTCACGTATTTCTTGACGTGCGGCACGCTGATTGGCTCGTATCGCCATCACGACATGATCCCATGGGACGACGACATCGACATCGGCTTCATGAGCGCCGACAAGGGACGGGTGCGGGGCGTACTCCTAGCACTCGAACCAGACTTCCTGCTCTACATTCGCAATAAGGACCTCGGCGACCTGGAGCCGTGGAAGTTCTACCCACGCACTTCCGGCAGCTACATTCACAGGTCGTTCCGCTGGCCCTACATTGACATGTTCTTCTACGGCCAGAACGCCACGCACATTTGGAACGAACGACCGAGGGCGTCGCATCAGGTGTTCCGGAAATGTGACGTGTTTCCGCTACAGAAGCGCCCCTTCGGTGAGATGATGCTGCAGGCACCGTGCAACACGGATGGTATTCTGCGGGATGAGTTCGGCGATCTCGACCGGTGTGTATCGCGCTCTTTCAGTCATGTCTTGGAGCTCCCGATGCCATTCCTCTCACAGGAGCTGCCATGCTCCGAGCTGGCACATAAATACCAATTTGTATCGCGGACGTATACTGGCACAATTGTCAACGAAACGCTGCGGGTTGGGCAGTGGAAGGTGAAAACGGTGTCGTTGCCCGGTAAGTGCGCGAACCCATGCCCCGCCTCGTGATAGTACAGATCTCTACGGTGTGGTCCGCAAGACAGACCTCGCCTCGTGCGGTTGTAGATGATCTCCACGTCACATCTCGTTTGTATACAATCATATTATTTAAAACAGCAACTGAGAAGGATGGATATAGCATATTATTAAGCTATTTTCGTGATAAGACGAGAAAGCTAATTGGAATGAATATGTATGCGCGTTTGTGTGTGTACGTGCGTGCGTGCATGTGTGCGTGTGTGTGCTCCACATTAGCGAACGTTTACCAACTTGTCTATGGTTTGGCTCAGAGTAATGCAAACCTTTTATATAAAAAAACCTATATGTCATATGACGTAGAGTGTTGTTTTACTCCATTAGATGACTAAAACAACGCCATTAGATGACTAAAACAACGCCATTAGATGACTAAAACAACGCCATTAGACTGTGTTAACGCATGTATAGCATTTGAAACCATACGTATGTACACATCGGCTGCTAACGTAGAAACTATTTTTTTATTGATATTCGCTTTGGGATTGAGCAAAGAAATATTGCTAAAGTGCGTCGAATTGAAATATGGTTTGAAATACAACTTGAAACTATTCTCACTGTATACGCACGAACACCGATATTACACAAAACTTCATCTTCTTCAATGTGAGTGAATTGACTGGACATGTTCCATGTTGTTGTGGACAACATTTTCAGATGCCATTAATCAGTTACCCACTCTTTGATGTTCTTCCGCTGTCTCCCGGGAAGGCCACGTCAAGCAGTTTACAAGAGAGGCAGTCTGTGCGTGTATAACAATAGGACTGCACCACCATCGTGAGTTCACCTGCAGTGGTTGAATGTATACACATAGCAAGGCTTGAAACAGGGTACCACAGTGTAGCTTTATGCTGTATCAACGACAAGGAACGCGCTTGTCATTGTCATTTCCTTCGAGATGGATCAAGGCGAACAGTGTAACATTAAATTTGATTTGACGCCTGTGTTTTGCGATGAACGTTGGAGAACGTTTGAACACGGTGGATGCGATGAACGTTGGAGAACGTTTGAACACGGTGGATACGTTTGAACACGGTGGATGCGCAAACAATACGTGGAAGAGAATGGATCTGTTTGACACAATACTAATGATATGTATTTACGACTTGTTCTAAATATATATATATGATTACTAACTTTGCACGCATTGTAACCGTGTCATTCTTTGAAGAACAATCATGTTTATGTATCTCCAAACCTGCCCTTTAAATAGAATACCTGCGACGTTATTACTCCGTCCTTTGCGCTGTTAGAGACAGGTGCGGTTTCCATCGATAGCTTTCATACGACATAAAAGGCTGATGGCCTTGATGATTGACTGAGCTGCGCAGGTTTTGCAGTCATTGAAATTCAATACATTACAAGAAACCTGTCGTGATACGACCGTGCAGTGGCGTACAGAAGTAAATTATTCACAAGTCCACGCACGCCAAATGTATCTCATCTCATCCGCTACGGTTAACCTCGATCAACGTCTTCTCTTTCAAGTCCTAGCAAGGAAACTGCAATCTGCATGGGAAACTGGCTTATCAAGCTTAACCATGAAGCCTGTTGTGTGTCGACGTGTGGAAGATTATATACACTAACCTCTTGTGACTATATAGAAATATTCAATTACATATCTCCTGGCATACCTAGCAGCATTACAGGCTCTCAAATGGTTGTATTCGTTGTGTCTATCTTTCGCAATATTTGGCCATTGTCTTGCCAATCGTGTATAATTTATTATTAATATTTATTTAAGCAAATAAAACATGTTCATCTGTTCAGAACACGTTTCAATATTCAAACATACACAACTGTCTTAAACGTTTGATTTTGTAACCTATACAGAGATATTGTATTTCCCATCGGTATCACGGTAAACTAAAAGCGAACGACGATGGTTAAACTACGTGCTCCAACCCCGGGGGAGGGGGGGGGGTACTCCCCCGAGGCTCCAACGTGACAAGAAACACAGCCAAATCGATCGTTTGAATCTGGACGTCTACTGTTTGTGAATCTAACTAAATATTCCCGCTGGTGGGCACAACAGGTGGTAGTGTCCCCAACAACACATAGGCGCCGTTACCGTGCAGATATTCTACGTTGGTGATTACATGTGTAAGTGTTAGTTGTGTGTATATAGAGCACCAAAAGAATGAATATCAACAAAGCAATATCCTTATGCGGTGACTTTATTATAGGCATGTTAAAATACAATAACAACAATGGCACAAAACATATTGTACACATGTTGGTCAGTCTATGTACACAACTACAGTCAATAGTTGGTAAACCAAGTCGAGTTACAGTGCAACTGTAATTGATAACATTTTCACAATTGAATTGAACATTTATATTACTATTGGGTTCATTATAAATTATATTAGTGATCATTTGCCTGTAATTTGCACATGTACTTAAACAAATTGAAGCAGAAATCTTGATAGAAAATATATACTAATAAGAAAACAGACACTAGTAAGAAAACACACGCTAACTGCATAGATATATCCACAATAAATCCACACAACTGTATGATGAGGCTTGTCATGTAAAAAAAATTTATTTACTAATAAACATTATGACGAAGAACAAACCCTGGTTCATTTGAGGTTTGCGCAATGCTTGTAAAAAAGATATATAATCTGTACAAAAATGTTGCAGCACTTCACTAAAGAAGCTGAATATAAAGCAATATATAAAAAAACCTGAAACTATTCTTACGTCCAGTGACATTTTTTATTACAATAAACTGCTTAACAAAGAATAATAATAATATAAAGGGTACATGGAATGTTTTTTTAAATACAATAATTTTTCAAGCTACCCAGATTTTGTTATTGCTAATGGTAAGTTAACTAAACATTTTTGTCTAGTTAACTTACATGACATTTTTGTCAGACACTGCTAATGGTTTCAATGATTTGTTTGGTAAATGTAGGCGCAAATCTTGCAAATAAAAAAACATTAACGTACCTAATGGAAATGTAAATGTGTTTGATTACGTACAGAACATTAACCATGGCATCTTAAATAGTTTGTATGTATAATTAATTTTCATTTGGAAGTTATACTCTGCGCGGGCCGGGCTTTGGGTCCAAGCGCGGGCTGCGGACACATTGGGCTTGGGCCGGGCCGGGGCCTAGTGTGAGCGGGCCAGGCCGGGCCTGGGCTGGGCCTGGACATAATAAAAATATTCATACAAAACACCGATTATTACTTTATTTTTTAATAAAAACTTATTATAAATTGTAATTCCGAATAAATAAATGTCTCCAGGCACGGCGCTTCGCACGGCCGGTTGGTAAATGTCTCGTTGGATTCCCTCGTGTTAGCACTCTGATGAGGCCTAATGGAGGGTATATTTACGCAAGGGGCCTGCATTGGATGCGTCTGTCTCAAAGTGTAACTGATGAGTCTTCAATAGACGAAAACGTTATTGCACAGGGGAGATTTTCAAACCCACGCGCGGATGTTATTTCCTCGTCGCAGACACGGCCAGGTCCGAACATACACAGACCAATACGTGAGTAATTGCGATTGCTATGTATAGTTTACAACTCATTGGCTACTATTGTTATTCTGAAACGTTTGAATATTTATCTGTCTCTTGTTGCCAGTACACCAGCCAGCATGTTCAAGCTTCTGCTATTTATCTGGCTACTATGTGGATTATAGCTTTAGCCCAGGAAACCTAATAAGGTTCGTGATCAATATAATATATTATATATATGTATGTATGTATGTATGTATGTATGTATGTATGTATGTATGTATGTATGTATGTATGTATGTATGTATGTATGTATGTATGTATGTATGTATGTATGTATGTATGCATGCATGTATGTATATATTAACCCATTAGGCCCCAGGATTTTATTAAAACATGCCACCATGTTCCCATGATTTCTGGCAAATTTCGAGCGATTTTACCTCCTTGTGTTCAAAAATCTGTTGAAAAAACTATTCAATATTGACAATTACAAGTTGTGTTTATTTTGAAGAGTAGTAATTTCTCCACATGCACGTATACATAGAAATAGGATATATTAATAAAATGTTGACATTTGATCACAATTTGCAAAGACAAAATGGTACATTTGTTAAAACTTTCAAAGTTGCGACTGACATTTGACAATGATCCCATGCAACTCAACGAAGAAAATGTAGCTATATGACAATATGTGTTAGCTTTGCACCACTGAAAATATTATCACATTCTGACGGTTATTTTTCAGGTTACACCATATTTTATCATGACAAATATAGAAATAAAAATGTTCGCGATAGCGTGAACAAAACTGATGAAAATCAAGATTTCCGAAAGGGCAACACATGCACGTAACGAACTGTTGTTGTTGCAAAATGTATCCGCTACGGTGTGGCAAAATTTGGTAGTATTTAGTTCAGTAGTTATTCGCCAGGATTTTTTTGAATAGAGGGTCCTGTATGCGGCCGGCGGCGGCCGTTCCAGGACTGCACAGATCGGCCGGCCGCGGCCATTGTGGGGTCTAATGGGTTAATATTTCGACATATTTATTCCTCTACTGTAATCATAAGTATTCTTCTTCTATTCATTCACTTCTTCTGCCTCCGTTTCCCGTGGTTAGTTTACATAGTTCCACTTCGGTAGGGACGATTTGTGTAATTGTGAATCTCAACTGGTAATGTGGCCGTTTTGCTTCTGTTGCAAATATACTGAAACTAGGTCATGACGCTATGCGTGTGGTTCCATCTGGTTATCTCGAAATTCGCTAGACAGGGGAGGGCGTTACCCTCACCTGGACGTTTTGGCCCACCCTACTCTAAACCCTACCATGATTGAAATTAATATCATATGGAAAGGTAATTTAGTAATTTAGGTAATTTCCTTACCTCAGGTAGTTGTCTATGCAGCGCAAGCCACAGTTTACGATTTCACCTTTGTTTGGAATTGCGAAGATGTTGCCTGTCGCACCTTGGTAACCAGTGACAACCATTGGCGTCAGCAGGAACGCCTCCAGTACCAGATGGAACAAGTCGGTTCCAGGAAATCTCGTTTTATTGGCCTGTTCGGGCTACGACTGTCGACAATGCTGCTGCGTTACTTTGTTTGTGTGTGTGCGTGCGTGCGTGCGTGCGTGCGTGCGTGCGTGCGTGCGTGCGTGCGTGCGTGCGTGCGTGCGTGCGTGCGTGCGTGCGTGCGTGTGTGTGTGTGAGATTTCTCTCGTATAAAGTCATGTTTGTATTAGTCACAGTTAACAAACCAATGTGCTTAATAGACTACATACATTGAGAGCCATGGGGTGTGTCTTTCACAGTCCGTCCAGTCTTCGAATGGCTGTGTTGATGGCGACACGGAAGCGACGATGTACGTAGTATTTGCGACGTAAACGCGACCGTCGTTATACACGACGGATGTGGCTTTGAAGCATTACCTCGAGCTGTCGCCTTTAAAGTGTCACCCGGTACATGTCGAGATTTTACTTCAGAATTTGGAATGTAAGTCGTAAAATCAACACTCGACTCCACGACGGATTGTACGGGCACAGCAACTATCGGATCGGGAATTGTTTCTCTTGAACGTTTGTTTTAAGGGTACAAAGTCTGTTCGTGCGAGTGCGTATGTCTGTGTGTGGAGAGAAGGAGCCAATTTTAGGAATCCATCTCAACACGGATTCCTAAGAGCGATGTCATGTTTAACAAAATGTCATGATTAAAAAAAAATCACTAAGTGGGTAGATGAGGGATCACCAATAGAGATTTTCTGTTTTGATTTTCAGAAAACGTTCTATAGAGTGACACATGAAAGAATACTACTGACTGCAGAAATAAGTAAAAGTAGATGTAATCAACCGAACAAGCACTTAAGTAAAAGTTTCCCTCCAAATTGTACGTAAGAAAATTATTTTTTTTATAGAATGTAGGGCCTACTAAAGTACAAAAGTGTAAATCGCATAATCACAATATCCAAGCTGATATGTTCTCAAAGGTAAAGCTGTGTTCACGGGTACTCATGTTCACACAGAGTTGGATCAAAAGTTGGTATGAGCTGCTGGATTTTCTTCAAACATTACCCAGCCTGGCAGGGCGGGGAGCTGCAGTGATTGAAACATATGTTAAGGACAGTCAGCTTATGGCTGGAACCCTTATCCATTAACTGATCACCAGTGGTTGAATGGCATGTAGAGCATGTAGAGCATGTAGAGCATGTAGAGCATGTAGAGCATGTCCCCATAGACTAGTGTGAGAAAAAAAGTATAGTTGACTAGGAAATCTGGCTTCAAAGGCTTCATTAAAATTAATGTTGTGTAAAGAGTATACAATGTTGATGTAATGTTGTGTAAAGGGTATATAATGTTGATGTAATGTTGTGTAAAGGGTATACAATGTTGATGTAATGTTGTGTAAAGGGTATACAATCTGCCAGCCTTGATTGTCTTTATGGGCTATTGGAGTTTACACATAAGAAGCCAGCATTACAGTTATAGATTATGTTGATGTCTGGTATGTGAAGGTGGTTTATGCGAAGAATAGCTAAACACAAACACACTGAAGCTGAAGCGAAACAAAAGTCATGGTTTTGGGGCTATACACCGAAAAGAGAATATAAAACCTAACAACTAACAAGAACATCACGCCAGGGCTTACTGTAGTCAAAGCGGCACGTTTTGAAGTGAAGATTGTTTGTTTAGATCATACATGTGCATAGTCAAATAACAACGTGTACATATTTACAGTTCATATGATCCAGGGAGGCCTGGACTAAGACTTGGGAGAGCGCTATCACACGGACCTCCCTATGGCTGTGTAGTGCAGTAATTGTAGCAAATTTGGCTAACATCAATAAAAAACAAAAAGTAATAGTGCTAATAGTACCAACAATACTGATGATGATGATGATGATGATAATAATACAAGTAGTTCAAGCAATGTAAAAAACAGCAATAACAATAATACGCGTTGAACACAGTATGTGCGCTTGCAGTTGGGGCAAGCAAGTGCGAAGTGATCGATTGGTTTGGTAAATACGTCTTGCGAAAAGACGCCACTGCACAACATTGCTACGGCGTGTTCGGAAGCCTCACTGTATAGCAAAACGCAACACATTAAATGTATAGACTTCACGGAGCCGTTCGATTGCTTCCTGTGGTGATTATTATAAGAATAGTTCATTTTCGTCCGAATGTTTTGCATGTTTACAATCACCGATGTGTCCCACTACTATGTCTGTAACATGTGTTTAATTATTGACCTAATATATATATATATATATATATATATATATATATATATATATATATATATATATATATATATATATATATATATATATATATATATATATATATATATATATATATATATATATATATATATATATATATATATATATATATATATATATATATATATTATATACATACATACATACATACATACATACATACATACATACATACATACATACATACATACATACATACATACATACATACATACATACATACATACATACACACACATACATGTATTGTAATCGCAAATGGTTATGTTTTAGTAAATCTTACAGGTGCATAGGCTCAAAACCATGACTTGTGTTTCCCTTTAACCGAACAACCTAATGTAATTGAGTGTTGATATGTTATTCAAATATTTAATTGTAATAGAAAAACAATAACTCAGTTGCTATTATATTTTCAACAATGACGACTTAGACATTATATACATAATGTACGTGCATGTAAGTAATCAGCAGGAAGTATATTTTCTAACCCATTGAATAAGTAGAACATATCTAGTAGGTCGGCTCTCAGCCGCCTAATCTCAAGAGTAAGTGATGTTTAAACCTCTCAACCTACTATGGTATTCCACATGTCTCAAGTCCGGTATAATCCTGGACGCACAGTTTCCAATACGGTATCTCCATATGTGTGGTGTGTTTTCGTAATACGACTCTGTAACAACTTGCCCCTGTATACAACTAGCCCCGATCTCCCCTATTGTTAAACTTAAGTTGCCTACTACTGCTTTATGCGGCTTTAGAGGGGACAGCTTCTTCAATACTTCAGTGGTGGTTAACGCGACATTTCAGATGGATTCGATCCTCCGTAGTCAGGGTTGGTTTCTGACAGTAAGAAAGGTATTTCTGACGGGACAATGCCAGAAACTGTCATAAACTATAGTTTCTTGCAGGTTTCTGACGTCAGAAACTGTACGAAACTGTCAGTTTCTAATATCTCTTATGGATTTATGTAAGCTATTCCTCAATATATGGCTTATTGAATATATGATTATATACATTATTCTTGCACAGAAAGAACAACAAAATCACGAGTAATGTTTCATTACTCTGCACTTTAACAAAGTGTTCCCACACGGCTTTTAGCTTATCTGCCACCCTTAAACATTGTGTACAGTCGGCTGTTCAAATGTCACACAGATATGGGTAATCAATTTGCACAGTTGCACCACTTTCAGTATATAACAATAATATCTCTATGTGAAGTTTTAGCAATTGGTGGCTGGCCAAGCACTCCTAAGTAGATGGCTAACCAGCTTGAAGTAAGCACGTTGTACTACAAAGGTGATACAACTGAAAAGCCCAAAAAAAAAACAGGCCTAGTCAGTAGAACTGTAGCTCATTATTAGCTCAGAGCAGTAATCTAAATTTATATTGGGCAATACAACAACCTGGAACTGAATTGAAATCTTCTTTTATGTTGAACCAGAGACTACATAATGAAATTGCAACAACATATTTTAACTGGCCAATGCTGCTTGTAAAGATCTACATTTGCATAGTTTACTCTTAACTCCAAGAGCTCCACAAAGAAATCCTTGTCTAACCTTTTATTGCCTTCCCAATTGTCACTGACACTGCATAACTCAGTCCAATGCTACTGCTGGTATGCACTTACACCCAACCAGTGAAACCACAGTGCCACAATCATTGCTGTAATCATTATAATGTACTAACAAATCAAGCAAATTCGAGCACAATATAATACACTGATAAAAGTTGGACTTGCATGTGAATTGTGACAGGATAATAAAGCATTATATATTGATTTTAAATTGCAGTCTGCACATTAAATAAAAAGGCATGTCTTGTTTAGTTTCTCGCGGATTATGACGTCATAGATAACTTTCTGACAGTTTCTGACGCGTTATACGCCAGAAAAGTATTTCTGACGAGATGGTAAATACCGCGGAATAAACCGCAATATTTACCATCTTGTCAGAAACGTGCCAACCTTGTCCATATACTTGGTGAATATCTTCAGGCAAGTTGTCAATATCTTCGATCGGCAATGAACACTGAGATGAAGAAGTCGTTTAATTATTACATATCTCAACCGTGCTTGTGATCAATTTTCTTTCGTTATGAACAAAAGGGTCAATGCTGTTTTTGTATTTGTTTTAGAACACGGGTACAAGAAGAATAATCTTCTATTATTTCCACCTCATTTTGGGCTTTGTTCAGTTGCCGCTTGTATGTCATAGAGATGGCATTCTACAGTCTTTCTATATCTCTTCCACATATGGTATTTTCCTCCTTGCTAATTCTGCTCGTTTTGTCATCCATCTGGATTTCCCCTTCCTCTTCTTTGTTGCCACAAGGATAAATCGATGCATAGCTGTAATAAAGTTCCTAATATTGAAAAAAAATATTTCGTATATATGTGTGTGTGTGTGTGTGTGTGTGTGTGTGTGTGTGTGTGTGTGTGTGTGTGTGTGTGTGTGTGTGTGTGTGTGTGTGTGTGTGTGTGTGTGTGTGTGTGTGTGTGTGTGTGTGTGTGTGTGTGTGTGTGTGTGTGTGTGTGTGTGTGTGTGTGTGTGTGTGTGTGTGTGTGTGTGTGTGTGTGTGTGTGTGTGTGTGTGTGTGTGTGTGTGTGTGTGTGTGTGTGTGTGTGTGTGTGTGTGTGTGTGTGTGTGTGTGTGTGTGTGTGTGTGTGTGTGTGTGTGTGTGTGTGTGTGTGTGTGTGTGTGTGTGTGTGTGTGTGTGTGTGTGTGTGTGTGTGTGTGTGTGTGTGTGTGTGTGTGTGTGTGTGTGTGTGTGTGTGTGTGTGTGTGCGCTTCGGATATATCCTTGTGCGCCATCATTTCTGTTACACGTCAAGCTTGGATTTTCCTCAAGTACGACAAACTGCATCTCATCCAGGTTGTTTAGGAGCTAGACTTGGCTTTCCCATACATAACTGTGAGTTTATTTACAGTAGGCCTAATATGTTCAGTGCTCCAGTTTTCCTTTATTTCTTCCACTTTTTCTGTGCTGATTTGTGCTGTCTGTGTTGATGTACATATTAGTGCTGGTGCTATATACTAGCTCCTGCCTTCAACTTTAACTTTCATGGTGAATTAAAATTTGTGAACTAGCTGCGCTTCCTGGGAGGTGGCATTGTCGACCGAATGCCTTTCCTAGGAGGTGCCATTTCCGACTGGCTGCCCCCCTTGAAAATAAAAATATCGATTATTGCATCGCGAGTTAATTGCTCGTTGTCGTGTAAGCATTTATGGTTGCCCGGGGAGACACGTTGCCTGTGTGATAAAACGTACTGACCATTAAATCACCAGGGGGCGTCACTACAGTCAACGCATTTAAAAGAGTGAATGCGCGTGTGTGAGTTCAACCATCTTGTCCGCCATTGCCGCCATAGCAATGTCTCGTTATTCTAGACCTCCGAATACTTCCCTTTATGTTCGCAACGTGCCCGAGGGCACAAGGTAAGACATAGTAAAAATGTATTTATTATTAACTTTGGAAAATGGTGAAGTAATGTTATTTTTGATTATTCATAAGGATTTTATACATAAGAACATAATTTTCTACAAGAAATAAACTCGCGGTCGCCATTTTTGTTTGAGCTCCCGCGCGTGTGCTCAATCGATGACCCATTTTGTTTGAGCTCTTCGCAAAATAGATATATTGTGGTTTCGGTGTCCCAGGTTTATTGCAACATAGTATTCAGCATACGTTAAGCATGAATTAAAGACTGTCCATTTTGTTAAAATCTTGCCCATTGTTATACTAACTTAGATTACTGCAATTTTTTTCTTTATTTCGGTTAAATATGAGAATGTATGGGATAGTTTGCTGTTCTTCTGCTCGTTTTCTAGCTGCAGTCTTAATGTTACGTAAATATGCTTATCAATTGCAGGAAAAGGTTTGACATTTTCATAAATGAAATTATCTATAAGTATACCTTGATGGTACATTTTGTGTATATAATACAGAGCTCTAGATGTGAATTATAATGAACATGTTTACTATGTTTACGTTTCCTTTCCAATAGACCTGATGAAATTAAAAGTCTTTTTGGAAAATATGGTCCTGTGACGGATGCATATATGCCTTTAGACTATTACACAAGAAGATCAAGAGGCTTTGCTTACATTCAATATCCTTTGGTTTGTAAGGTTTTATAGTCGGCAGTGGTTTATTGTTTCTGATACTAAGGCAAGAACAGAGAATATGAACAAAACCGCAAATTAAACTAATCTAGGTTTGACGTGAAGGCTTGGTAATATTCTGTTCCACTATGGCTCATGTTACAGTGAACATAATTTTGTTTGTTTCATTCCCAATAGACCTGACGAACTTAGAAGTCTTTTTGCAAAATATGGTCCCGTAACGGACTCGTATATGCCTTTAGACTATTACACACGGAGGTCAAGAGGCTTTGCTTACGTTCAATATCCTTTGATGTGCATGGTTGTGTAATGCATATTCAAGGTCTTTTTGATTTCTAAAACAGTACATTAATATAATTTTTGTTGTTTGGTACACGCAAGCCAGCAAACACTACATTACAATGCAATATTTTCACCACTTTTTGTTTATTTGGAAGTGTTTTATCATGTGCAATCTACTGAACCACTGGCTATATTTTACAGTCAACCTTGGTGGATGTATCTGACAACATAAAGGTCAGAGCACACTGCCATACGAATCAATGAAACAATATTTCACCACATGCCTGATACTGAGTATTTCCATTGGTAACATGGGTGGTCACACTTTTTATGTAGTTGGTGGAGATTCAAGTATTCTCTAGGGTACCCACCCCAGGTTGATAAAGACAAAAACATGTTAATTGCCATTGTTGATGTCACAGTAAGCATATTTTCTTTACCTTTCGCTTTCAATAGACCTGACAAGCTTAGTAGTCTTTTCACCAAATATGGTCCCATAACGGATGCATACATACCCTTAGTATATTACATGCAAAATCCGAGAGGCTTTCTTTGTATACAATATCTTTTGCTATGCTAGATGGCATATTTTGGGATACTGCATTTTTCCTGAATACATTCCTTCAGTGTTCTCCACAGAGAATCTTTAATGTTGTGCTCTGGTTGCACAGTTTGGTGCTATATAAAAAACAATCCTTCAAATGTTTATTGCTTTGTTAGTTTTCTGCCTGGTCAGAGTGTTTATCCTGTTTGAAGTTATAATATTGTGGAACCAACTTTGAATTAGTTGACATAGATTGCTAGCAGTTTTAGATATACATGACACCCCTTTAAAAATGTCAAAATGTTTAATTTGGTACAACCTGTCTAATACTAGGGCACACCTGTTTTAGAAATTCTAGATGTGGAGAGCACAGAATAACAGTTACTGTGTTAGTTTAATATTTTTGAAAAAAATGAAAGATGCAGCTCTATATAAGTTTGAAAAATGTTGATCAATATAGACTCGGGCAAGGGTTTTCAACCAGAAATGATATTCGGAATTTTTTATGGGTATATCAGATGAGTCAGCATGACATTAAACATTAACAGGTACATTAATTGGTACACAAGTAAGTATGTACACAGAGTAACAGTAGGGTAGGTTGGACATATTTTGATATATATATTGCTTTAAAAAATAAAAAAAATTTAAATAGGCAAGGGAAAAATGGCATTCAGGCAGATGTGGACAAAGATTACTGTTATATATGGACAGTAAAAACAAGTTTAAACTAAATAAAAAGTTTCTTGACAATGTGACAATTTGGCTCTGCCAAAACCATAACGAGTTGTTTTTGCGGGTCAGTGTGGTGCATTGGTTTATACGGTTGGCGTGTCGCTGAGGCCATCCAAACGCACACGTTAGATATATTTTATAAAGGCCTGTAAAATTCGTAATAATGTAGTTATGGAACTAGAAATTGGCATATAAGCAAAATTTTCTGTGGAAAATCCTTTCTCAACAACTCAAATATTCATTTCATCTAGGAACTTGTGAATGCATTTTTGGTATGTTTAAAAGCCAGTAAGCCTGAGTGTTTTATTTGGATTGATGCAGAGTGTGGGTTTAATTGTCATCAATAGACCGTTCCTCTGATGGCTGTTCACAATACATCACCATTGGAGCGTATTTAATTATATCTGATTGTAATGTAATTGGTTACATTTATTAATGTTCAATAATCATGAAGTTCATTCACCTAGCACATTACATTTCATTCAGTTATTTAAAAAGTAATAGTTATGATTAATTACAATCAAACCTCCATGGCCTGGGTACATGTCAAATTCCAGATATTTTTTATTTACACACATACCTTGGTCTAACACAACATATATTTTTGTTGCTCATAACCTAGTTGTATAAACCGCAGTGTTGTTGATGGTGTATCTATCACAGCTTGGTGTCCTCGTGTGAATGTGTGTGTGGCGTGAATGTTCAACACCTGCATAGGCTGTAGGAAAATCCTGGTTTCGCTTCATTAACGTTCAGGATGTATTTGTTTTACCAATGATAACACATGATCTCTGTCTTTTGTTTTGTCAGAAATGCAAGCACAAAGATAAAGTTACCTCTAACAGCCGTCACATAAAGCAGAGTAAAAGTTAAAGTCCAATGCTGCAGTGAAAGAAAGAACAGAGTCTAAAGAAAGCTGTCAAGCGTGCGAATGCAATACGCAAGACAAGCAAGTAGTGGCACGCAAGTAGAGTCCCAAGTAATCACAAGGTAGGCTGTCGGGCTGACGAACCAAGCAAGTTCTCGACTGGCACGCCACTCTGTACCTTGTAACTATGCCGCCTGGCCACCCCTCCAGTACAGTCAGCACATCGCAAAAGCAAGCCAAGCACAGGCTACAACGTTCAAGGCACAGGTTGCACAGTCCAAGAAAGCCCCAGCAAACCTCGAATTCATTGCAGAAATAAGTTCCGGTCTGTTTTGGTGTGGCCACATTTCAAAACAAGCGCGCGAGTCAAGACAGTTTATTGCAAGCATTCATTATATATCCAATCGAAGCTGCATATTGGCTTTCACTCTCTCTGCGGTACTGTGGACATTTGTGTACTAACACTTGTTGTCAAGTTTGGTTTGTACTGTAATTCATCTGGTTGAAGCTCTTAAGTCATAAATGCTGTCAGCATTCTCAGTAGCTGCTATCACATACCTCTTCTGGCTGCATCTCTTGCATTTTTCTCACACACTGTAGAACTTGCCAGTGTAATTACAGTGTTTCATTTCTACGTTTCAACTGACATCTGTTGATATTCAACATTAAGAAATTATTGCATAGCAACTAATAGCAAGTAGAAATCTCTATGAAGTCTTGTATGCGTCCCAAGTCCTTAACGTACAGTACATTCGAAGACCCACGTGATGCTGAAGATGCCATGTACAATCTCGACCGCACCCGCTTCTATGGACGGGAACTCGAAATTGAGTTTGCACGCGGTGACCGCAAAAGTGAGTGTCGAATGTCTTTCCATGATTGTGCAGACACATTACCTCTGCTGCAGGTAAGAGTATTGTTGATTTAAAAAATATTCTAAATTGAATGCCAATGTAGGTGAAACTGTCACCGATTCATACTGATTTATAGAAATAACGTTGTTGCTTACTAGATGTGTCTCTACTAGGTTTGGTATATATTCTATTTAAAAATTCTTGCGGTGGTTCAATCATTGATTGGTGCATCTATACGCGCACACACACAATTTTGTCTTCCAGGGGATAATGTAAGAATCTAAGGGAGATTGTAAGATGTCATTGATTTGCCTGCAGCCCCGTCACAGATGCGCGTGAAAGAGCGGGGTGGTCGCAGATCTCCACAGTACAGTCGTCATGACGACTATGGGGATGGTCGTCGTCGCAGATCCTATCGCTCATACAGCCGCAGTCCGCGCAGGTGGGTCATTCAGGTCTAGAACTGTATATTGGAGCACATTTGCTGTTGACATGATAGGAGAATGAATTGATAGGAGAAACATTCCATATTTTGGGGAATCCGTTGAGGTTTGTGAATACTGAATAAGTTGTATGCATTTGTGATGTATGTTATGTATATGTTATGTATATGTATTTATTCTTCCTTACTTGACATGTTTCTGTTTTACAGGGGTCGTTCCAGGAGCCGAAGCCCAAGGTAGTTATTGCACCAGCATATATCCTCACTACAACGTAAATTATAATATATGTGGGCACTACTTGTTTGAGAATGCCAGTTGTGCTGTAAAAATCCCTGTGTAACATCGAGTAATGTCAAGTACAGTGTGAGGCTCAGTTACAATGGTCAATCACACATCACCGTTGACACTAGATTACGGCGCTTCAAACAATCGGTTAAATGATTCATAAAAGTTGAAATAGTGTACAATTACATTATTTTATATAAAAAAATATGCATACTGTGGCTGTTCATTTTTAAACAAGATTTTATTAACTTAGGTGAATTTGTGCATTCTTGCTGCCAGGGCTGGTTTCTATGGCGATTGACAAGTACAATGGTCAGTTAGTGTTCTAAAAAAAATCAGTTACACTGTAATTACAAATTGCACAATTCCAGTTGAACCTAATCCTGGTGAGATTTTTATTATGAAAAACGTGTCGGTGGTGTGTGTGTGTGCGCACTCTGAAATATTTGATTATTTTCTATATGATAACTGCTAGATCAGTGGGGAGTAACGTGTCTATACATAGAGTGTGACTCTGTGTATGTTCCCTCCTCTCTGTCAGTTTCTTGTGTATGGGCTGACATTTTATTGACATTCTCGGGGGGCCATGGGGACGGTTCGTCCATTAGCAAAATTCAAAGTTCATATAGAATACAAGATTTGTATGGTGCGAACGCTTCGTGAAACAGGCAGTTGGGCATGACATTATCGTACGTGTTGTCCTACTACAACTTTACCTGGTAGTGCAAGGAGTCACACACTGTTTCAATGACGGGCAACTCGGCTAGTGTGTAATAAAACATGTTTTGTTGTTATTGAGTATGTCTTGATGTAATGCAATGTTTGTCTTCAGGCGTAAGTCATACAGTCGGTCTCGAAGCCGATCCCATTCATATGGTCGCCACCGCAGTCCTTCATTCAAGAGGTGTGTTCTTATATCAGTCAAGTATTATTATTACTAAAATTTATAAAGTACAATATATCTAGGACAAACCCGTTCATAGGTGCGTACAAAACTGTGTCCTCGTTCACAGTTATTCCTCAGTGGAGGTATGCATGTAATGAAGTAGATAGGTTTACAGTAGGTTGAATTTGAATTTTCAGCGGAAACGAAATGCAAGCATTGACAATGTTTCCGTAGTAAAGTGGTATATATCAACTGGTTACTGTGATTCCAGTACACATCAGTATTATATCTACCTAACTAAATCGTCCTTAAACAAACAAATAGCGCTAACATAGTTTATTGTACCTTTGAACCTATAACAGAAAATGACTGTGACCCCGACCTGGTGACTTCGTCCGGCCAATCAAATGATCGTAAACACGCCCTGCCACGTGTTGGCTGGCATAACCTGATATTGTAGACGGCAACACGTTACAAATACAGATTCTATGCCCATTGTGGCTGCAAATTAAGGGGACGTCAATATTACAAATGGTCATGTTTTGTCAACAATACGTAAAACGTAGGTGAAAACCATCACATTTCATGCATGTTTCTCGAATCTATCGACATTTCTGTTATCACTAACAGTCAGGAAACGTTACCTAATTCAATTTATTATAAAAACTACAACACTTACGGTGCTACAATTTGGAGTATGAACACATGCATGCAACTTTACTCGGTTTGGAATTCCAATTGGTGAAGGGTTTGTGTAAAAAAAATACAGTTATCAGTAACTGTCATACTTATATGTATGTCATTAATTTCTTATTTTCTCAGAATTATGTAATTTGGCATTTTGTGGCTACCTTAAGGTAGTTTGGGTGGCTGTTATATGTTTGTCTTGAACTGAGTAGTTTCAGTGGAGTTTTTTTAGGATAACCATTTCTTCATAGATTGTAGTTGAAATACTATATAATATTTGCAGTCTGACTAGAGTACACTGACCCCTAGACAGGTGTTAATTCACCCTCTCAACAAACAATGACCACAAAGGTCATTACCGGCCACAACATGCCTTGTAAATATTCTTCTGAATATTTATGGCCCAAGGAACAACAAACACCTTGGACACTATCTCAATTCAATGAGCCTAGCATCAGCTCCAAGTTATCTATTCTGTATAAGCCTGTAGTCTGTTTTAGAGTGTTCATTTGATTTTAAGTGGATATTTTTCTAATATACTTCTAAAGTTGTTTAATGGTCATATTTCTGAATTTTGGATATTTTTCTAATATACTTCTAAAGTTGTTTAATGGTCATATTTCTGAATTTACAGTTAAACAGGACAAAGTTGCTAAGGATTTGAAGTCATTGTATTTTTCAGCATGTAAATGTTAGCACTGGTAATAGACTGCTGACAGTTCTGATGCAATATTTGTTTGTGACATTTATATTTTTTTAGTCAAACTATGTTATATATATTAAAACTATGTATATATATCAGAAGAAAATCCAATTTAAAAATATTATTATTTTCAACCCTGTACATGTAAGACGCGTTCATGTGCCAAATTTCAGCATCGCAAGTGTTGTAGTTTTTATGAAACGTTGAATTAGGTAACATTTCCTGGTTGCTGGTGATAACAGAAATGTCACTAGATCAATGTATCATGCTTGAAATGTGACGTTTTTCGCTGGCTTTTTAAGTGTTGACAAAACGTAACGCCACTTCTGATATTGACATATCCCCTTAATTTTTTTCCTACGACAAAACCCTTGAACCTGCATGTGTAACGTGTTGTCATTTATCAAGATTGGATTATGCCATGGTCAGGTGTTTACACGTTAACAAGATCATTTGATTGGCCCGTTATCCAGCGGGGTCATCAGACTCAGAAGCATACACAGTCGTTACCATGGAAACATTGTCAGCTTTTCCAAGAAATCAGGGGGTTTCCCAAAGGACTGTTTTTTAAAGGATGGATTGGCGAAATACGATGTCAGTGCTGGTGATTATTTGTGGTGTCAATGTTTAGTTCTGCATGTTATGGCAAAATGTTGTTTTTTCCCAAATGTTCTTGATTTTTACTTTATGCTTTCTACGTGAACCCTGTTTGCAGATGAATATATTGGCATCACTGCTAACTCCACTTCTGTAATCATTTCCATGTGATCAAAATAAAAACTATTATTAAGTAACCAAATTATAACATTTATTGATGATCAAGTTTTGCATGAATATTTTTACATGAATATAACTTTTTACAAATAATTAACAAATCCATTTACTTTTACAGGTCAAGGTCATTCAGCAGGTCAAGGTCACCATCGCAAGTGCAAGTCCATGAAGAAGACCCGGTACCGTAGCCGTTGTAACACGTCAAGCAGAGCTGAGCACAACACTGTGCTGTAGTAGCAGTGTATGTTGGTCAGGCAACTTGGACAGTTTTATGTCACGTTTGTGTCATTGGCAAGGTGTAGTCACAGCGGACACTTATATTCCTCCCCACCTTGGTGTGCCATTGCTACCGTGCAGCTTCATGTTGAAATGCCTGCATTGGAACTGGGAAAAAACTACGTTTTGGTCAACAGGATATGCCTAGAATGATTGTAGTTGCTAACTGTTGTATTCCAGTAGACAGCTAAGATTATTTGTACTGTTAATGTTGCCTGATTTTATATTAAACACTTCATGTAGACCGGTTAAAATCTGTGGCTATACAATGCACTGGATGTAGACCTGTGATCTACAGCATGTTGGCCAGTGTAGTTTTATGTTTTCTTAATAAAACTTGTTTTAATTTCACATCCATATTGATATGGCAAAAATGTTGTGTTGTCTGGTAAGGTTTCTGAAACGTTTTGTCCTTTGTGTGTGGCTTTCTTCACAATTGACCCCTTGATGACATGTATGAACGCAGTCTTTCCATCTTAATTGTGGTCTTTTCCTGCTGTTTCGACGTCTCTGGTCGGCCTACCTCCATCAGCATCAAGTGACCTGCCCACATAAACTTGTGAGCTGTGATGCTGTCATACAATGGTCAATTGTGAAGTTGTACAGACAAACAATGAAACATTCCAGGGGTGGCAGTAAGTGAGTAGTAGTACTCTACCCCTGGCATATATCTTACACAAAGTGTGCCAAATCATTTCTACTTTGTCCCACTCGCTGTCCTTAATCAGACTTGTTTCCAGGAACCAGGTGCACGCTCTCAATATCAAAGAGCAATTCAAAGAGATGCCTGCCGTCTTGTTACCTGTCCGACCAACGATGATCGGTCCACAGCCAATTAGGTTAATCAAAGCTAATAAATGAATGCGAGTAATATTACCACAGCAACTGACAAATGCACATTTGAATAGGTTGATATGCCAGGCGTACAGATTTACTCGGCAGCCCCTGGCTTGAGAGGGTGCACGGGTCTAAGGCCCCTGACATGCAAATATGTAGTAATTAGTTGTGATCCTCTCCACCAAACTGTCTCGTTCTCAAGAGGTAGTTGCAACATACAAGTGGTATTGTCATCTGTAAGTTTTTCCAATACATTTTTTTTACATGTTGGGTCGATTGTCACCCACCCACCTGGTGGCTGAAGTCTGATGTTGTGAACATAACAAACTGATGAAATAAACAAAGTGCATCAGTACACTCGACTAAAGCTGTATATGTTTGGATAGCAATTTGTGTGCTACTGTAGGTAGTGCAATTATATAGCTAGCCATGTTTGCTACAGTAGAACATGTCTTGGAGCGACCACCCCTTCTATACGGCCAAAGGTGGCACCAATACAACCAGGTTGTTGAGGGCAGTGACAACAAAGTATGGCACTGGATAATGCTGACAGTGACAACAAAGTATGGCACTGGATAATGCTGATAGACTAACAAGCTCAGACAGCTAATATGAAGTGTTTCTATCAGAAAATACTGTTTAGTTATCTTTTTATTAAAAACAACTGAACTCGTCTATTGTCACTTGATCGGCTGTCAGCATGTTCTGGTCGCTCATAACAGATAAAAATAACGGAACCAATGAAAACAACAAAACCAACATCAAACAAAATCTCGCCGAAATTCTGCCTAGAATTAAAAGTATTTGTGCTTCGACCGCTATACGTTTGTTGTTTGATATACTTCCATTTGAATAAAGATTTTTCTATTTGAAATATAGATACACCTTTACAGTGAGACCAGTTTCATCGAGGGATTTCGTCACAGAGAACTACACGGTAATATGGTAGAAAATAAGTGATTAGCGATTCAAGCAAAATTTATGTGTTGTTCACATTAGGAAAATACCTTAATAAGTACAACTCAACCAGGTGGACAATGGACATCACATCATGGCACCAACAACAAGATTTAACAAGATTTGCCATCCAAGCCAAAGGCCCAGATGGCAAGTGGACAAGGAAGCCATTGGCTTATCGAGAGTCCAACAATGTTCATCTACTTATAGCCTGCCCTCCTGAGATATGTGTCAACCTTGTTTTTAAACATATTCACGCTGCTAGCAGTTACACAATCTGTTGACAATTTGTTCCATTCATTTATTGTCCTCTGTGAGAACGAGTGCTTCCTGATGTCCAATCTACATTGATCCTTTACTAATTTTACCTCATGTCCTCTAGTTCTGCTATCCTTCTTGAGTGAGAAAAACATATTTCTATCAATATTTTCATACCCATTCAATATCTTAAAAACTTCAATCTGATCTCCTCTTAACCTCCTTGTCTCTAGAGTTGTTAAACCACATTCTTTCAGGCGTTCTTCATAACTAAGGTCTCTCAATCATTTTAGTTGCTCTCCTTTGTATGCGTTCAAGTGTATCTATATCCTTCTTACGATATGGTCTCCATGCTTGTATACAGTATTCTAAATGAGGTCTAACTATTGCTTTATAAAGAGGTATAATTAACTTTTTTCCCTTGTATGTTATGTTTCTTCTAATCAATCCAAGAATTTGATTACCCTTTGAAGCTGCAATACCACACTGCTCTGAAACTTTCATATCAGCGCTTATTGTAACTCCTAAGTCCTTTTCTTTTACAGTAGTACCCAGAACAGTATCTCCCATTCTATAGTTTACATTCAAGTTCCTATGTCCTGTATGTAGGCATTTACATTTCCCAAAATTGAACAACATCTGCCATTTCTCAGACCATTTCACTAATCTGTCTAGATCGTTTTGTAAATGTTGTTTATCACCATCAGTATTAACCTTTCTAAACAGTTTTGTGTCATCCGCAAATTTCAGTACATTACTTGTTATACTGTCGTCCAAGTCATTGATATAAATTAAGAATAATATAGGTCCTAATACTGATCCTTGAGGTACCCCACTCAAAACCGATTTCCAATTTGAAACTTCTCCATCTACTACAACTCGTTGTCTTCTGTCAGTCAGCCATTGTTCTATCCAGTCAGTTATGCTATCCCCGATACCATGGGCTTTTAATTTAAGTAGTAATCTTTGATGTGGCACTTTGTCAAAAGCTTTCTGAAAATCTAAGTAGATAATATCTACTGGCGATCCCACGTCTATCCACTTAGTGATTTCTTCCAAAAAACATAACATATTTGTTAAGCATGACCTCGCTTTAAGGAATCCATGTTGAGATGAATTTAATAATTTATGCTTAACGAGGAAGTCCACCATATGGTCTTTAATTAACCTTTCTAATAATTTACAAATCACTGACGTTAAACTCACTGGTCTGTAATTCTCTGACTTATTTCTCGAACCCTTTTTAAATAATGGTATGATGTTTGCTTCTTTCCATTCAAACGGAACAACTCCCTCTTTTAATGACAAGTTGAATACTCTTGCAAGTGGTATACTGATTTGTTCTACTGTTCGCTACTGTACCCATGTATCTATTACAGCCAAGAGGCAACCTTTGATTTGGTTTGATATCTTCCTCTACCCTTACAAGCCATGGCTGGTCATTTAGCTGTTCCCACTAGATTGGGTCAATATCATTATCAATTCCAATTTCACAACAATCACAAATATGCATAAAAATTTCAATTATCAATTCCATATCGAAATAGTATGCAATCATAGACATAGTCAATGCCATAATACATCTGTTTTAGAGCAGCTTTATTTAATTTCCGCGTGTTATGGTAATTAATGGCAAATAAAATGTATATTATATACTTATTTTATTGATTGTAGTGAATAATTAAAGTTAAAAAGTTACTTGAAAAGTGATTGAATCCCAATTACATTTTCACCAATTCCAAATACTTTTCAGTTACAATGTAATTCACCTAAAGTCTGGCCCCCTCTGCCTGCTGTCTTCCAAGTCTCTCTCGCCTAATCGTTATTACAAAAAGACACGTGTGTATCACTTATGAACATGACTTTTATTTACAACTTTTCTACAAATGCTATAATAATAATTGTGTAATAAATTACTAAATATATGTATAATATATCCACACAAAAACACATTCCTCCTAAATACACAGGCTACAAATGTAATATCAGACATGGCGTCAATTACAAATATTCTTAACTAATTACAACCATCCACAGATATGCAGGCTTCAAGTAAATATACGTGAACAAATATTTTCGTTGTCAAACCTTTTTTCTGTTTATATGTAGTAATTGTAACTAGCTGTTACATACATGTGTAATAGTTGTAACTAGTTAATATTTGTACATGGTTACCATACTCGTGTGTAATATCTGTAATTAGTTAGTACAATTGTGTGTAATAACTAACTAGTTACAACATCCATGTGTAATTGACCCCATTTCGTCATTAGATCACTGTCTACAAACAATATTATGAATTTGTGGCGTCCACAAAACAAACAGCTTTATACAAAGCACCAGCTAGCAGTTATACAGTAGCCAAAATAGTGTCCGAACGAAAATATCATCTCATTATAAGCATTTACAGTATTTGCATAACAACATACCCACATTTCACACGTCATATACATATATATACAAAACTTGTTGGAACATATCCCTGATTTTGTACAACCATTGCACCTGGACAACTTATATTCTTCAACACATAAATCTACACTGGCCTGTCTAAACAGCTTCTGTATCTTTCTTACTAAACAATTTTAGCATGTCATTGTGACACGCTGGCAGCTGTAGTGACAGGTACTTTGGAATTAGTTGCTGATGTTTTGACAGCTGCCTAAAGGTAATCAAACCTAGATTTGGATTATAACGTAAACTAACTATCATTCTTTGGAGTGGTGACAAAACACATTGTAATCCTACACCCAAGTGCATTGTATTTACAGAACCATGAACACTGAACTTAGTTCACTACAGTGGTGGAAACAAGTACAGTACATTACTACAAGTACAAACAGGTGCAGTGTCTTACTTGAATCGGCGTCCCTTCAGTATGATGGCTTTCCAACAAAAGTAAAACACGTGCATTTACCTTAATAACTCCACTACCAACACAAATAACAACACCTGTAGAACTGAGTCCTAATATTGCCAGTTGACGCCATCTGTTGGCACAGACCCAACTCTTCCTGCTACTCTGGTCACACGGTGTCATTATGTGACGAACCTGTCAAAGGCAGGACATACGCATGCTCAGGACTTATCAAGTGCACTATGATAACTAGTGTTGCTGTTAGATACATAACAGGACAGCTACAGTAATCTGCTGCAACTTCGACCTGTGCCCGCCCTCTAAAGTATTGCAGAAATTGCACAGCAAACAACAAGACGAGTACATGATTTTCATCAACGCGACACATGTGGCAGTGGACTATGTCAGTACCAGTCAGGTACGCCTGATGTACACACAGGGTAACCTTTCTCACTGAATGGTAACATTTGGGCATGATATTCTATGGCGTTCAAAAAATAACAAACCTTATGCTTAACCTGCCCTGTAATGTATGACTGGCCACTCAAATCTGTGTAGCACACAGCTATGCTATCCTGTCTGACGGCAGACAGCAGTCACAGACACCACTGACTTGGTTTGTGTTATATGAGACAGGCCCACAACCAATATTTATTTTGCAGCACTTTAACCACTGTTTTAATGATTTTGTAATAACCTTGTGTTATGTGATTCCTATTACAGACAACCCTTTACTAGTCTCATGTTGATTCACATTTTTGTTACATTGATCTTTTGATCTGTATAACGACTGTCTAGACCTCTGATCTGTCTAGATCTCATAGATCACTGATCCAGTCTGTTACTTTAATCTATGTAATATCCGTCAAGATCTCTTAGATATTACGCCAGTCTCTCTCATGACCTCCGTTATTCGGTTTTGATCTCGGTAGGTGAGGGTGTTGGCTGGGGTGTTTTTTTATCTGCACCCCATGGACTGTGAACAGAGGGCGAGTTTTGGAATTGCTGATTGGGCGGGGGCTGAGACCCCGGCCCTCCGACCTTTGAATTCAGCCCTGCATTCTGATTGGCTGCTGTCACTGCAGCCGATGTCGGCAGAATGTTTTTCTGGTCGATGGGTGCATTGTCGCCACATTCACCAGAGGTGGCGCCACCTCCGTTGGTCTCAATCTGTGTGTTCTCGAGTCGCGTGATCAGTCTTTCGTCCTCGTCTCCGAACTCGCCTCCCATCAAGGTCGGCTCGCCCACCACCATGACGTCCTGAAAAAACATCAAATACTGCATGCTCCCAACACTCGTCACAAATTTTTTTGGAAAAGTGCAATCTAGACACAATAACCTGCAAGATTACATGTTCCCTGATCTGACATAATCTTAACTTAACTTGACAAGTCACTAATGGTTAAGCTGGAGATGTTAATAATTATTTGTTAGACATTTGCTGGAAAAACTGGCTAAATATGTATAAGGAACACCTTCACCGTTACTGCTACAGTTGAATAGAAGCACTTACAGACAATCTGTTGGCCTTTTTATAAAAGAAAACACATAAAATGTTACTAGTTCTATTAAATAATCAGAACCGTGTAAAAAAATTGGGTTACTAAAGTGAAACTTTGGCATATGACATACACCTTTACAGTGAGACCAGTTTCATCGAGGGATTTCGTCACAGAGAACTATTTTTATTCATAGCCACACGGTAATATGGTAGAAAATAAGTGATTAGCGATTCAAGCAAAATTTATGTGTTGTTCACATTAGGAAAATACCTTAATAAGTACAACTCAACCAGGTGGACAATGGACATCACATCATGGCACCAACAACGGTTCGCTACTGTACCCATGTATCTATTACAGCCAAGAGGCAACCTTTGATTTGATTTTATATCTTCCTCTACCCTTACAAGCCATGGCTGGTCATTTAGCTGTTCCCACTAGATTGGGTCAATATCATTATCAATTCCAATTTCACAATCACAAATACGCATAAAAATTTCAATTATCAATTCCATATCGAAATAGTATGCAATCATAGACATAGTCAATGCCATAATACATCTGTTTTAGAGCAGCTTTATTTAATTTCTGCGTGTTATGGTAATTAATGGCAAATAAAATGTATATTATATACTTATTTTATTGATTGTAGCGAATAATTAAAGTTAAAAAGTTACTTGAAAAGTGATTGAATCCCAATTACATTTTCACCAATTCCAAATACTTTTCAGTTACAATGTAATTCACCTAAAGTCTGGCCCCCTCTGCCTGCTGTCTTCCAAGTCTCTCTCGCCTAATCGTTATTACAAAAAGACACGTGTGTATCACTTATGAACATGACTTTTATTTACAACTTTTCTACAAATGCTATAATAATAATTGTGTAATAAATTACTAAATATATGTATAATATATCCACACAAAAACACATTCCTCCTAAATACACATGCTACAAATGTAATATCAGACATGGCGTCAATTACAAATATTCTTAACTAATTACAACCATCCACAGATATGCAGGCTTCAAGTAAATATACGTGAACAAATATTTTCGTTGTCAAACCTTTTTTCTGTTTATATGTAGTAATTGTAACTAGCTGTTACATACATGTGTAATAGTTGTAACTAGTTAATATTTGTACATGGTTACCATACTCGTGTGTAATATCTGTAATTAGTTAGTACAATTGTGTGTAATAACTAACTAGTTACAACATCCATGTGTAATTGACCCCATTTCGTCATTAGATCACTGTCTACAAACAATATTATGAATTTGTGGCGTCCACAAAAACAAACAAACAGCTTTATACAAAGCACCAGCTAGCAGTTATACAGTAGCCAAAATAGTGTCCGAACGAAAATATCATCTCATTATAAGCATTTACAGTATTTGCATAACAACATACCCACATTTCACACGTCATATACATATATATACAAAACTTGTTGGAACATATCCCTGATTTTGTACAACCATTGCACCTGGACAACTTATATTCTTCAACACATAAATCTACACTGGCCTGTCTAAACAGCTTCTGTATCTTTCTTACTAAACAATTTTAGCATGTCATTGTGACACGCTGGCAGCTGTAGTGACAGGTACTTTGGAATTAGTTGCTGATGTTTTGACAGCTGCCTAAAGGAAATCAAACCTAGATTTGGATTATAACGTAAACTAACTATCATTCTTTGGAGTGGTGACAAAACACATTGTAATCCTACACCCAAGTGCATTGTATTTACAGAACCATGAACACTGAACTTAGTTCACTACAGTGGTGGAAACAAGTACAGTACATTACTACAAGTACAAACAGGTGCAGTGTCTTACTTGAATCGGCGTCCCTTCAGTATGATGGCTTTCCAACAAAAGTAAAACACGTGCATTTACCTTAATAACTCCACTACCAACACAAATAACAACACCTCTGTAGAACTGAGTCCTAATATTGCCAGTTGACGCCATCTGTTGGCACAGACCCAACTCTTCCTGCTACTCTGGTCACACGGTGTCATTATGTGACGAACCTGTCAAAGGCAGGACATACGCATGCTCAGGACTTATCAAGTGCACTATGATAACTAGTGTTGCTGTTAGATACATAACAGGACAGCTACAGTAATCTGCTGCAACTTGGACCTGTGCCCGCCCTCTAAAGTATTGCAGAAAATGCACAGCAAACAACAAGACGAGTACATGATTTTCATCAACTCGACACATGTGGCAGTGGACTATGTCAGTACCAGTCAGGTACGCCTGATGTACACACAGGGTAACCTTTCTCACTGAATGGTAACATTTGGGCATGATATTCTATGGCGTTCAAAAAATAACAAACCTTATGCTTAACCTGCCCTGTAATGTATGACTGGCCACTCAAATCTGTGTAGCACACAGCTGGGCTATGCGTACATTCACACACAGCCGAGGACGCCAGTCATCCTGTCTGACGGCAGACAGCAGTCACAGACACCACTGACTTGGTTTGTGTTATATGAGACAGGCCCACAACCAATATTTATTTTGCAGCACTTTATTTTGCACCACTGTTTTAATGATTTTGTAATAACCTTGTGTTATGTGATTCCTATTACAGACAACCCTTTACTAGTCTCATGTTGATCCACATTTTTGTTACATTGATCTTTTGATCTGTATAACGACTGTCTAGACCTCTGATCTGTCTAGATCTCATAGATCACTGATCCAGTCTGTTACTTTAATCTATGTAACATCCGTCAAGATCTCTTAGATATTACGCCAGTCTCTCTCATGACCTCCGTTATTCGGTTTTGATCTCGGTAGGTGAGGGTGTTGGCTGGGGTGTTTTTTTATCTGCACCCCATGGACTGTGAACAGAGGGCGAGTTTTGGAATTGCTGATTGGGCGGGGGCTGAGACCCCGGCCCTCCGACCTTTGAATTCAGCCCTGCATTCTGATTGGCTGCTGTCACTGCAGCCGATGTCGGCAGAATGTTTTTCTGGTCGATGGGTGCATTGTCGCCACATTCACCAGAGGTGGCGCCACCTCCGTTGGTCTCAATCTGCGTGTTCTCGAGTCGCGTGATCAGTCTTTCGTCCTCGTCTCCGAACTCGCCTCCCATCAAGGTCGGCTCGCCCACCACCATGACGTCCTGGAAAAACATCAAATACTGCATGCTCCCAACACTCGTCACAAATTTTTTTGGAAAAGTGCAATCTAGACACAATAACCTGCAAGATTACATGTTCCCTGATCTGACATAATCTTAACTTAACTTGACAAGTCACTAATGGTTAAGCTGGAGATGTTAATAATTATTTGTTAGACATTTGCCGGAAAAACTGGCTAAATATGTATAAGGAACACCTTCACCGTTACTGCTACAGTTGAATAGAAGCACTTACAGACAATCTCTTGGCCTTTTTATAAAAGAAAACACATAAAATGTTACTAGTTCTATTAAATAATCAGAACCGTGTAAAAAAATTGGTTTACTAAAGTGAAACTTTGGCATATGACATACACCTACCCCTGGGACAGGATTGAAGCCTTGCGGTCCGGGCGATCGCTTCTGTTTGCCACCAGGTGGGGTGTTGTTAGCATTTAGATTGTTCACAGTCGAGTTGGTGCTAGATGCTGATTTACGTTTCCGCCGCTTGTTCGGCTGCCGTGTTGTCTCTGGCCAGGGAAACAACATTGATTATATGAAGTAAAAACATTGAACAAGTATTTAAATGAAATGAACTCAAGAAATCAGTTAAAAGTAACGTTTGTTTATGATTCCCAGAATCAACATAACAGAATGCGTTTACTAACTGTTACATTATTTGTATAAGATTTTGCATAAATGCTAAAATAACAAAGTAATTAGTGTGCATGTTATCTACATATCTGCTTATTTATGTATGGGAAACTGTCCCACGATGCAAATAGTTTGTGGTGTTTATTATTCAATATTCCTATTAGATTAAATTCTGACATGATGCCTGTTACAAACAAATGAGCAGAACAAGACAAGTGACAAACAACATACACAAATACAACAAAAACAGCTTGTTGACTGTAAAAGCCTATTAAGCAAGTCGGCGGACGAATAAAGCAATAAGATGAACACTAATGGTCCTTCCTTCCTCAATTCAATGTTTTGACTTGTCTTGTTTTAGAATCATCTACAGATCTGTAGGTCAACGACCCTAATTTGCGATGCGCCAAATGAATTGAGAGAGGATTACAGAAGCAGTGATTTTAAGAGGCAACATTCCTAAGGCAGGAGGAGAAGAATGCGGCTAAAATCTGGAACGTCCAAGAAACATCTCATCGAAACAACTTCATTGATGACTATTGTTTATTACGAAGAACATTCTCAACATCAGGGTCAATTGTGCTCACAAACATTAAATAAACAAATTCTGATTTCAGCTATGCCACAGAAGTGACATCTTCATTTCCATTTTTACACAGCCTCCATCATGACGACAGAGAAAACAACCAGAGACAATACAAAATATAATGTTAACATATATTTTCTTTTCTTAAATCTTGTATAATAATTATATATATATATATATATACACATATATATATACATACAATAATATTACATTGTCTATCGAAACAAAACCCACAGCAAATTTAGTACTATTAAATTCTTGTAACCATATTATGTATCTTCAGAATTTGTCAACGCTTTTTATCTACCCGTGAATGATTAATTAAATACATCAACACAGGATAGTGTTCTTTGTTGTGATCAGTTATGACTACACAATTGGAATTTACTGCCTCTAGGAATTATAACTTTGACACCGGCAATAATAATGATATTTAAAAAAGTTCTTTAACCTGTGCTGTTCTAACTAAACAATTAAAAGGGAGGCAGAGAAACACCTGGTGTAGAGAGGTGGAAGCAGAGAAACACCTGGTGTAGAGAGGTGGAAGCAGAGAAACACCTGGTGTAGAGAGGTGGAAGCAGAGAAACACCTGGTGTAGAGAGGTGGAAGCAGAGAAACACCTGGTGTAGAGAGGTGGAAGCAGAGAAACACCTGGTGTAGAGAGGTGGAAGCAGAGAAACACCTGGTGTAGAGAGGTGGAAGCAGAGAAACACCTGGTGTAGAGAGGTGGAAGCAGAGAAACACCTGGTGTAGAGAGGTGGAAGCAGAGAAACACCTGGTGTAGAGAGGTGGAAGCAGAGAAACACCTGGTGTAGAGAGGTGGAAGCAGAGAAACACCTGGTGTAGAGAGGTGGAAGCAGAGAAACACCTGGTGTAGAGAGGTGGAAGCAGAGAAACACCTGGTGTAGAGAGGTGGAACAGCACAAGCAGGATGTAGATGGAAACGCAAGCCCAAAACCGTGTCCAGTGGAAAAGAGTCATTAATGGCCTATGCTCCAACAAGGAGTGAAAAGGCTTAAGTCAAGTTACAATGAAAGCCACATTTGCCGTGCATTGTCAGCGGATGGACAGAGATATCTTAGACGCAAGCACACTAGGAGGAGCGCACAAGTTGGTATCTACCAGAAACCACCTGACAAATACAAACTTTTAAGCCGTCGGTGGTCACCGTTGACACGATCCTTCGTACTGTTCACCGATAACTCACCAGGTGGTGCCACCATACGCTGCCATTTCTGGAAGAGCGTTGTCTTGAGACAGTCTCGCGGAGTCAGACCATATGCCTTGTGGCGCGACATCAGTTCCTGCATTGGCTCAAGAATCACACACAGCTGCAAAAGACGATGGCATGTTTTGTAAAGGGGATTATTTCACACGAATAGTCAACCTCGAGCAGATTTTTTAACTGTTGTTCAATTCGTTTCAGCTACACAAAATAATGTATTTAGCTAAGATTTTAGTTTAATTTGAGTTTAGTGCACTATTTCATATTGATATTGTAGTTTATTAACATAATTTGCTGACTGGCGAAACGCCTCCAGAAAACTACGACTAGTTCCCAGTGTCTCACTACACGTCACTACTGCTCGCTGTCGGGAAAAAATCTGGGTCAGTGAAACAACCGAAAGAAAACTAAAACAAGTTAATTTAGGGCAATGTTTTTAATCAGTGTTTGAAAGAAACAAATATTTGAATAAATAAACCACTTGGTTCCACTCAAGGAAGCAAATGTGCAGCTTACACAAAATTTATTAGCAAATGGGAGCCCAAACGCAACAGCAGACATCACACTTGCTCCAAACTTTGCACTGGCAGTTCACAAGAAATAAATTTTATAAAGATTGGGGTACACATTTTATTTGTTACATTTCGCTTCTTACTGCTACACAGACAGAAATCGGTGACACTGACATTCCATTGCTTCGCAATGATGTTGCAATTCATTTATTTTTGTCTACTGTGTTTGTCTACAGCATTGTGATTTGTGATATACAGGAATACATGTATAATTCCTGCCCTATCTAATCTGTAGTTTTTGATGAACTTAAGGCTGTCTTGTAGCCAGAAGAATTACTTAAATTTACATATAGGCCCTACCTACATGAAATTACTGCAACACATTACACACGTTCTGTTTTGTATGCAAACAAAATCTGGGCCAATGACTTGTGGGGTGGCCAGCAAATTTTCTAATCTACTGGCCAACTGGACCACTGAAAATGTTACAGTTAAGGAATTAAGGAAATACACTGTTAAATAATTTATATTTGAATTTATGAAGAATATAATGTCATATTTAATTTATAGGAAGCCAAAATATAGGTTACAATATAGAGAATAATGTTGATAAGATAACAATTATGACCAGTGACAGGACCAAAAATGTGTTAGCTACAGTTACTCATAAAGAACAAAAGAGTTCTTTCTATGACGTTGAGACTGTAAGAGGGAACGTACCCTGAGGAAGTTCAGGGTGTAGTTGGTGAGACCCTGGCGCGTGATGTTCTTCGACAGCTGCTCTACCATGGCTGGGTCCTGCTGAAGACACACACACACGAGACAGTCAGCACGAGGGACGGTCGGCACGGGGGAAGGTTGGCGCGGGGGGACGGTCGGCACGGGGGGACGGTAGCCACGGGGACGGTCGGCAGGGGGGACGGTCGGCGGGGGGGGCATCAGCGTGGGGGGCGGTCGGCACGGGGGATGGTCAGCAGGAGGGAGTTAGCAGTGGGCACACAGGGCGCCACTTTTTGTAAGCCGCATGACAAATAATTACTTTTTGGAATTATGTTGATTCAAGATTATCCACCAGATGGTCCTACTGCTGCAAGGCACACTGCAGCACTGTTACACCTGCTTAGTACCTTGTAATGTGATAACCAATGCATGTGATGATTTCACTGACACAATGTGACAAAGACAGACCTGTATGACGATGACACAATGCGACAGAGACAGACCTGCATGGCGATGACATTGACACAATGTGATATAGACAGACCTGCATGGCGATGACGCTGCGTGGTATTAACTCGCGGTGTTGACGCGTCGTGAAGTGCCACGATCGTATCCTCATGAGGTCATCAAATGTGAACTCAAGTACGAGTCGACCCTCACTCAGCACCTGAGACAGACAACGTTCTAATAACAACACCAATACACACGACCAGGGGCTTATTTCACTAAGACAAAACATCATCCATCATAAAACAGGATATGTTATTATTTTCTCGGGAAAGTTCAATGATTTTTATTGGTTAACTGATTCTGTGCTAGCACCCTCAACATTTATGTTTTGTTGTCAAAGTACTTTGTGTTTTAAACTTTATTATTGTAGTGTATTTACTTTATTATTGTAGTGTATTTACTTTATTATTGTAGTGTATTTACTTTATTATTGTAGTGTATTTACTTTATTATTGTAGTGTGTTTACTTTATTATTGTAGTGTGTTTACTTTATTGTTGTAGTGTATTTACTTTATTGTTGTAGTGTGTTTACTTTATTGTTGTAGTGTGTTTACTTTATTGTTGTAGTGTGTTTACTTTATTGTTGTAGTGTGTTTACTTTATTGTTGTAGTGTGTTTACTTTATTATTGTAGTGTATTTACTTTATTATTGTAGTGTATTTACTTTATTATTGTAGTGTATTTATTTTATTGTTGTAGTGTGTTTACTTTATTGTTGTAGTGTGTTTACTTTATTATTGTAGTGTTTACTTTATTGTTGTAGTGTGTTTACTTTATTGTTGTAGTGTATTTACTTTATTGTTGTAGTGTATTTACTTTATTGTTGTAGTGTTTACTTTATTATTGTAGTGTGTTTACTTTATTATTGTAGTGTGTTTTCTTTATTGTTGTAGTGTATTTACTTTATTGTTGTAGTGTATTTACTTTATTGTTGTAGTGTTTACTTTATTATTGTAGTGTATTTACTTTATTGTTGTAGTGCATTTACTTTATTATTGTAGTGCATTTACTTTATTGTTGTAGTGTATTTACTTTATTGTTGTAGTGTGTTTACTTTATTGTTGTAGTGTTTACTTTATTGTTGTAGTGTGTTTACTTTATTATTGTAGTGTGTTTACTCTATTGTTGTAGTGTATTTACTTTATTGTTGTAGTGTGTTTACTTTATTATTGTAGTGTATTTACTTTATTGTTGTAGTGTGTTTAATTTATTGTTGTAGTGTATTTACTTTATTGTTGTAGTGTGTTTACTTTATTATTGTAGTGTATTTACTTTATTGTTGTAGTGTATTTACTTTATTATTGTAGTGTGTTTACTTTATTATTGTAGTGTGTTTACTTTATTGTTGTGGTGTATTTACTTTATTGTTGTAGTGTATTTACTTTATTGTTGTAGTGTGTTTACTTTATTGTTGTAGTGTTTACTTTATTGTTGTAGTGTATTTACTTTATTATTGTAGTGTGTTTACTTTATTATTGTAGTGTATTTACTTTATTATTGTGGTGTGTTTACTTTATTGTTGTAGTGTGTTTACTTTATTGTTGTAGTGTGTTTACTTTATTGTTGTAGTGTATTTACTTTATTGTTGTAGTGTGTTTACTTTATTGTTGTAGTGTTTACTTTATTGTTGTAGTGTATTTACTTTATTATTGTAGTGTATTTACTTTATTATTGTAGTGTATTTACTTTATTGTTGTAGTGTATTTACTTTATTGTTGTAGTGTATTTACTTTATTGTTGTAGTGTATTTACTTTATTATTGTAGTGTATTTACTTTATTGTTGTAGTGTATTTACTTTATTGTTGTAGTGTATTTACTTTATTGTTGTAGTGTATTTACTTTATTGTTGTAGTGTATTTACTTTATTGTTGTAGTGTGTTTACTTTATTATTGTAGTGTATTTACTTTATTGTTGTAGTGTATTTACTTTATTATTGTAGTGTGTTTACTTTATTATTGTAGTGTGTTTACTTTATTATTGTAGTGTGTTTACTTTATTGTTGTAGTGTGTTTACTTTATTGTTGTAGTGTATTTACTTTATTATTGTAGTGTGTTTACTTTATTGTTGTAGTGTGTTTACTTTATTGTTGTAGTGTATTTACTTTATTGTTGTAGTGTATTTACTTTATTGTTGTAGTGTATTTACTTTATTGTTGTAGTGTATTTACTTTATTGTTGTAGTGTATTTACTTTATTGTTGTAGTGTATTTACTTTATTGCTGTAGTGTATTTACTTTATTGTTGTAGTGTGTTTACTTTATTGTTGTAGTGTATTTACTTTATTGTTGTAGTGTGTTTACTTTATTGTTGTAGTGTGTTTACTTTATTGTTGTAGTGTATTTACTTTATTGTTGTAGTGTATTTACTTTATTGCTGTAGTGTATTTACTTTATTGTTGTAGTGTGTTTACTTTATTGTTGTAGTGTATTTACTTTATTGTTGTAGTGTGTTTACTTTATTGTTGTAGTGTGTTTACTTTATTGTTGTAGTGTATTTACTTTATTGTTGTAGTGTATTTACTCTATTGTAGTAGTGTATTTACTTTATTGTTGTAGTGTATTTACTTTATTATTGTAGTGTGTTTACTTTATTATTGTAGCGTATTTACTTTATTATTGTAGCGTATTTACTTTATTGTTGTAGTGTATTTACTTTATTGTTGTAGTGTATTTACTTTATTATTGTAGTGTATTTACTTTATTATTGTAGTGTATTTACTTTATTATTGTAGTGTATTTACTTTATTATTGTAGTGTGTTTACTTTATTGTTGTAGTGTGTTTAATTTATTGTTTTAGTGTGTTTACTTTATTGTTGTAGTGTGTTTACTTTATTGTTGTAGTGTATTTACTTTATTATTGTAGTGTATTTACTTTATTATTGTAGTGTATTTACTTTATTATTGTAGTGTATTTACTTTATTATTGTAGTGTGTTTACTTTATTGTTGTAGTGTGTTTACTTTATTGTTGTAGTGTGTTTACTTTATTATTGTAGTGTATTTACTTTATTGTTGTAGTGTATTTACTCTATTGTAGTAGTGTATTTACTCTATTGTTGTAGTGTATTTACTTTATTGTTGTAGTGTATTTACTTTATTGTTGTAGTGTATTTACTTTATTATTGTAGTGTGTTTACTTTATTATTGTAGTGTATTTACTTTATTGTTGTAGTGTATTTACTTTATTATTGTAGTGTATTTACTTTATTGTTGTAGTGTGTTTACTTTATTGTTGTAGTGTATTTACTCTATTATTGTAGTGTAATTACTCTATTGTAGTAGTGTATTTACTCTATTATTGTAGTGTATTTACTCTATTGTAGTAGTGTATTTATTCTATTGTTGTAGTGTGTTTACTTTATTGTTGTAGTGTATTTACTTTATTATTGTAGTGTATTTACTTTATTATTGTAGTGTATTTACTTTATTGTTGTAGTGTATTTACTTTATTGTTGATTTTTGAGGGATTTCTTGTGGATATGTCATAAGTTGAGAGTAACTTACCTTAGGTCGCAGTCTAGAGTGAATGGTCATGATAGGGAATGACTCCTTACCTTAGTGAACATGGTCGCAGTCTAGAGTGATGGTCATGATAGGGAATGACTCCTAACCTAAGTGAGCATGGTCGCAGTCTAGAGTGATGGTCGTGATAGGGAATGACTCCTTACCTTAGTGAACATGGTCGCAGTCTAGAGTGATGGTCATGATAGGGAATGACTCCTTACCTTAGTCATGATAAGGAATGACTCTTTACCTTAGTGAACATGGTCGCAGTCTAGAGTGATGGTTGTATTATAGAATGACTCCTAACCTTAGTGAACATGGTCGCAGTCTAGAGTGATGGTCGTGTTATAGAATGACTCCATACCTAAGTGAACATGGTCACAGTCTAGAGTGATGGTCATATTATGGAATGTCTCACCTTAGTGAACATGGGTTTGCCGTGGTGTGTCACCAACATGGCCTGGTCGCAGTCTAGAGTAATGGTTGTGTTATGGAATGACTCCTTCGCATGCTTCAGAATGATGTAGAGGTCAGTGACCCCGCCCTCAAAGATGCTGCGGAAGTAGCGGGGAATGAGGGTACGGCCGATTGCTGCAACACAAACAGTCAGTCAGGGATGTTCTCCCAAGTCCCAAACACGTAGTTATGTCAAACACTACCAGGAAAGAGGATCAGCTCAGAGCCGAAAATGTAACTATTAAATCAGCAGAAAAACAGGGCACATTTCCAAAAGTGGGACTGAGCAACATTAGAACCAGTTCTAGGTAATAGGCTATCTGAGGAAAACTAGGCCCACAGGAAACTATGGGTCATATGATACCCAAGTCTGCGATTGAGAGATTTACACTGACATGCGGGAGCCACATCCAATTCTGAGGCTGAGATGTTAAACAGACAGGAAACAATGACCATTTCAGAATCTTAAATATAAAAACGTACATCGTATGAGGGTCCAACAAGAATTCTAGCACTAGCAGCCATGCATCACCAATGGAATTAGCAGTATCAGCAAACTATATACAAGACAGCCATTCACCAAATTTCCCATTATTTCTTGTCTGTACACAAGGCTTTTTATTGTTTATTATTTGGCTATAGGTTTGTCTGTGAAACAAATTGGAGAAATAAAATAGTAATCCAAATATGTGATGCCTACGCTGAAACGGTAATCATGAACTAGATTGGCCTAAATTATTTACGCCGCTAAACGACATTCTTACCACATTTTGTCTATGCCAGTGCATTCATTCAATTATCATACATACAAAAAAAACATATATTCTTTTTAAATATTGTGTTTTGTACACTTTTGCAGTCCACATAATGATAATAATCCGTTGATGCTCACAGCGCTACTTGGACAGAAAAAGTGTGCAAAAACATAATGTATTTTAAAGAATATACATATATATATTTTTATATGTGGAATGATGTTTCATGTTACAATACGACACAATGAAAACGTAAAGAAGTTTTCTCTCTCTTAAAAATGAAAATATCAGGTCGGCGGATTCATAAATCAACTAATGAAAAGCCTAACTGCACTTGTCTGTGACGAACTAGGTCAATGTTGGGGTAACAGTGGGACTTACTGTATCTCTTTGGCCCGTCCTCGAGGCAGAAGGCCAGGGTGAGAATGGCATCCTCCTCAAAGAACTCGGTCGTGAACGCGTCCCACCACAGGTTGTCACTCTCCTGGCACAGACAGCGTCACATGAGTGTCACGACAGGCATAGCAGTGTCAAATTGGTGTCATGATAGGCATAGCAGTGTCACATGAGTGTCATGACAGGCATAGCAGTGTCACATGAGTGCCATGACAGGCATAGCAGTGTCACATAACTGTCACGACAGACAAAATAATATCATATCTCTGGATGACAACACCACACCATTCTCTAGAAACATAAAACAACGTCACTCCACTATCTAGATGGACAACATCACAACATTTTCTGTACAGACAAAATAACATCACATCACTCTTTGTACAAACAAAACATCACACAAATTTCTGGACAGACGAACCAACATCACACCAATCTCTGGACAGACAAACAACATCACATCACTATATGTACAGACAAAACAACATCACACCAATTTCTGGACAAACAAAACATCCCAGCACTTTCCGGACAGACACAACATCATACCAATCTCTGGACAGACAAACAACATCATACCAATCTCTGTACAGACAAACAACATCACGGCACTCTCTGTACAGACAAACAACATCATACCAATCTCTGGACAGACAAACAACATCATACCAATCTCTGGACAGACAAACAACATCATACCAATCTCTGTACAGACAAACAACATCACGGCACTCTCTGTACAGACAAACAACATCATACCAATCTCTGTACAGACAAAACAACATCACGGCACTCTCTGTACAGACAAAACAACATCACACAAGTTTCTGGACAGACGAACCAACATCACACAAATTTCTGGATAGACATAATATCATCACATCACAGACAAAACAACATCACACCACTCTCTGTACAGACAAACCAACATCACACCAATCTCTGGACAGACACAACATCACACCAATATGTGGACAGACAAACAACATCACACCACTCTCTGTACAAACAAACCATTGCACCAATCTCTGTACAGTCAAACAACATCACATCACTCTATGGACAGACAAAGCAACATCACATCACTTTCTGTACAGACAAAACAATATCACACAACACTCTGTACAGACAAAATCACATCACACCACTCTCTGGACAGATAAAACACCTCTCTGGGCATACAAAACAACATCACACCACTCTCTGGCCAGAAGAAACATTACACCACTCATAGACAAAACAACATCAACTCCACTCTCTGGACAGACAAAACAACATCACATCATTCTCTGGCCAGACAAAACGTCACACCACTCTCTTGGCAAATTAAACATCACACTACTCTCCGGACAGACAGCAATACAAGATGATGTATTGTTTAAGAAAACATGCTACATGTGTCTAGACAGGCATAACACCCCAAGTAGGAAATGACACCAAAAACACTTGAGACCAGAGCATGGTGTATCCTATCCATGTCCACTTTTATTTCAATCTCCCTCCTGGTTGTTGTCTTGGTAACTCTCGGTGTTTTCTGGTTGTTGTATTGGTTACTCTGTGTTTTCTGGTTGTTGTCTTGGTTACTCACCATGTTTGCTGGTTGTTGTCTTGGTTACTGTGTTTTCTGGTTGTTGTCTTGGTTACTCACCATGTTTGCTGGTTGTTGTCTTGGTTACTGTTTTCTGGTTGTTGTCTTGATTACTCTCTAAGTTTTCTGGTTGTTGTCATGGTTACTCTCCATGTTTTCTGGTTGTTGTGTCGGTTACTCTCCATGTTTGCTGGTTTTTGTCTTAGTTACTCTCCATGTCTCAGAGCCATAGAGCAGCACACCTTTCACATTAGTGTTGAAAATTCGAACTCTGTTTCTGGCTGTGAAAGATGGTGTATAGAGCGTCTCTATAAGACGGTGCATGCAAACCTGGTCTTTCCAATCCTGCTTTTGACTTCTTCACCGCTTCCTCCTTTGTCTGTCACCACACTGTCCAGATTGGTAAATTTATCGGACTACATAATAAGTATTGATTTTTAAGCAAGGCTTACCATTTACAATAAAAAAATACATGATATATGTATGATGAAATATACAAATTAATGTGTTCCATGTGTGCAGTTTTCTCATTAATTTTTTTACATACACTTAACTTTTTACTATTTTTTATTAAAAGTGTCTTTCGCAGTCGCGACAGCTTGCACGGGGAGCTGGCTCTTGGTTTGCAGGCGCCTCGTTATCCAAGCATAGGACGTGGCCGAAGAGTAGAAAGTTGTCCACAATGCACCGTCAGTTTAGAATGTTGTCGACTTTGTAACAGGCGAACGGCTTTAAAACTTCTGCGGGCCGTCGTGGCTGCCATCTTTAATATCTTAGCTACCGAGTCCATGTCATCTGTGGAGAGGAATTATCCAGTTGAGCAAGATTATCTGAGACTGACTCCCGATATGCTTTGCGCACATTGTTCTGACCACTAAGATGCTCAATGGCAAATCACTCCAGTTCCGATTTTCTACCTGCACCGAACGCTCCGAACATCCTGTCTAGCTCGAATCAAGCGACAAGGATGCTGTGGTCACTGTTAGTACACTCTTAACTAACTAGTGTTATATTCATTAATTATTGTCAAGAACGGGGAAAGCATTTTATAAGTATGAAACTGTTCTCCTTTTCCACAAGAAATCATGATTGTAATAAAATGAATGTAATAAAACACATAGGGCCTGATGTGCATAGGTAATGGGAGTATGTGCTACAATGTTCATGTGCATATTTATTGTATTGTATCATGTTGTGTTGTGTTGTATTATATACATCAAGTGATGGGTGTTGTATGAGAGATGACCAGGACATGTCCCAGTGAACAAGCTAGAGCACCTTCAGTGCCCACTGCCCACTCAGTGGACAACAGTGGACAGTGGTGGCCAGTCAGAGCCCAACTCAACATTGATTTTCCATGAAACAAAGGCAGCAACCAGGACCGGCCAGCTCTCTCACTCAGCCATCTATAGTCTCTCACAAAAACACTGTCTACAGATTCTCACAAGGTGTAACACAACCAATATTTGTTACCTTGACGGATTCAGAAAAAATATCCAAAATATAATTGTTGAATAAAAAGATAATAAACACTAATAAATATTTCAAACAGTTAGGTTGTTGTGACACAGTTAAACTCATGTCCTACTGTTGTAATAACAAACAGTTAGGTTGTTGTGACACAGTTAAACTTATGTCCTACTGTCGTAATAACAAACAGTTAGGTTGTTGTGACACGGGTGAACTCATGTCCTACTGTCGTAATAACAAACAGTTAGGTTGTTGTGACACATGTGAACTCATGTCCTACTGTCGTAATAACAAACAGTTAGGTTGTTGTGACACATGTGAACTCATGTCTTACTGTCGTAATAACAAACAGTTAGGTTGTTGTGACACAGGTGAACTCATGTCCTACTGTTGTAATAACAAACAGTTAGGTTGTTGTGACACATGTGAACTCATGTCCTACTGTCGTAATAACAAACAGTTAGGTTGTTGTGACACAGTTAAACTCATGTCCTACTGTCGTAATAACAAACAGTTAGGTTGTTGTGACACATGTGAACTCATGTCCTACTGTCGTAATAACAAACAGTTAGGTTGTTGTGACACATGTGAACTCATGTCTTACTGTCGTAATAACAAACAGTTAGGTTGTTGTGACACCGGTGAACTCATGTCCTACTGTTGTAATAACAAACAGTTAGGTTGTTGTGACACAGGTAAACTCATGTCCTACTGTCGTAATAACAAACAGTTCGGTTGTTGTGCCACAGGTAAACTCATGTCCTACTGTCGTAATAACAAACAGTTAGGTTGTTGTGCCACAGGTGAACTCATGTCCTACTGTCGTAATAACAAACAGTTAGGTTGTTGCGACACAGGTGAACCCATGTTCTACTGTCGTAATAACAAACAGTTAGGGTGTTGTGACACAGGTGAACTCATGTCCTACTGTCGTAATAACAAACAGTTAGGTTGTTGTGACACAGGTAAACTCATGTCCTACTGTCGTAATAACAAACAGTTAGGTTGTTGTGACACAGGTAAACTCATGTCCTACTGTCGTAATAACAAACAGTTAGGTTGTTGTGACACAGTTAAACTCATGCCCTACTGTCGTAATAACAAACAGTTAGGTTGTTGTGACACATGTGAACTCATGTCCTACTGTCGTAATAACAAACAGTTAGGTTGTTGTGACACAGGTAAACTCATGTCCTACTGTCGTAATAACAAACAGTTCGGTTGTTGTGCCACAGGTAAACTCATGTCCTACTGTCGTAATAACAAACAGTTAGGTTGTTGTGCCACAGGTGAACTCATGTCCTACTGTCGTAATAACAAACAGTTAGGTTGTTGCGACACAGGTGAACCCATGTTCTACTGTCGTAATAACAAACAGTTAGGGTGTTGTGACACAGGTGAACTCATGTCCTACTGTCGTAATAACAAATAGTTAGGTTGTTGTGACACAGGTAAACTCATGTCCTACTGTCGTAATAACAAACAGTTAGGTTGTTGTGACACAGGTAAACTCATGTCCTACTGTCGTAATAACAAACAGTTAGGTTGTTGTGACACAGTTAAACTCATGTCTTACTGTCGTAATAACAAACAGTTAGGTTGTTGTGACACATGTGAACTCATGTCCTACTGTTGTAATAACAAACAGTTAGGTTGTTGTGACACAGGTAAACTCATGTCCTACTGTCGTAATAACAAACAGTTAGGTTGTTGTGACACAGTTAAACTCATGTCCTACTGTCGTAATAACAAACAGTTAGGTTGTTGTGACACATGTGAACTCATGTCCTACTGTCGTAATAACAAACAGTTAGGTTGTTGTGACACATGTGAACTCATGTCCTACTGTCGTAATAACAAACAGTTAGGTTGTTGTGACACATGTGAACTCATGTCTTACTGTCGTAATAACAAACAGTTAGGTTGTTGTGACACAGGTGAACTCATGTCCTACTGTCGTAATAACAAACAGTTAGGGTGTTGTGACACAGGTGAACTCATGTCCTACTGTCGTAATAACAAACAGTTAGGTTGTTGTGACACAGGTAAACTCATGTCCTATTGTCGTAATAACAAACAGTTAGGTTGTTGTGACACAGGTAAACTCATGTCCTACTGTCGTAATAACAAACAGTTAGGTTGTTTTGACATAGGTAAACTCATGTCCTACTGTCGTAAGAACAACGGTCATCTGTCACCAACAAGAAAGTCCCCTTATGCGACATCACACAAGACAGCCAAATGGTATGTCCAGTGTCACACGAAACACATTTAAATTCACATCCCTACTATAAATGACCTCAAAATAGAAATCCTCCTTCGTAAAAAAATTTTTGTAACCTTCACTGTAGACAAAAACAGGCATTTAAAAACTATTTCTCTATAATAATCCTCAAGTTTTTCAAACAAAGATAACATTTATTAGTTCATGAAAAGCAACATTCAACATACTAAATACAAATTTATCATTCGTTTACAGATTGCAAAGCTAGGCAGTTGGCAAACAATGAAACTGTAGTGGCCATGTTGACGCAAGACTTATGAAACAGGGTGTAGCACAGGGGCTTAGTGTGGCCTTTGTGCAAGAGCAACAATTGATTTCTCCTGAAACAATAACAAGTTTACACATGAGTGAAAGAGACCAAGTTCAGCATGACTGTCACAGTCAGCACATATATGGATCTATACCATTCAATAATCCTAGAAACTCAACACTTACATGACAATGATAGGAGATATTTACTGGCATTACTGTACTTTGGATATTGTCTCTTAACATTGGAAAATCGGATTCCCCTGACTAGGGACAAATGTGCACATGAACAAAACTATATTTTGATAGAATGTCAGAACTGATAGAATACTTTACAATACAATAGAAATGGCACCACATAGAAGTGGCTCCAGCCACAACTAGTGTAGTGAATGTTACATCTCAAGACTTTTATTTATGTGCTTTTAATGCAAGTTTCTTCTGTGTTAAAGTCTGACTATTTCTGACCATGCTCCAACAACTTGACCATGGAAATGTTTTAATGAACTACACTTTTTTTAATATACTTTGACCATTATCTGTTTAACTTGAATGTTTTGGTTCACATATTATGTTTATATTATTGCATGCAGAGGGAATACAATTGTATAAGTGCTAATGATGAATTCCTGACCCTGATAAAATGTTGTCCACAGCTGTTGGAGACTGTCAACAGCCATTCACGAATGCACTGACCATTAAGGTCAATATATGTTAACAGATAATGGTGAAATCATACAGATCTAAGATATAATTAATACAAATTAAGGTTCATTAAAACACATTTGGGAGGAAAAGATGTAAGTATAGATGTAGTTTATACTATATAACATGATTTTATGATCAACTAGCCGAGTTACCCTGCACGGGACAAAAAGGCAGCCACTGCAAGAGGGTATGCACTGCAAGAGGGTATGCACTGCAAGAGGGTATGCACTGCAAGAGGGTATGACTCCTTGCATTGCCCAGTCAAATATTGTTGAGTTAAGTAATCTACGCCAAACTTCCACATACGTAATATCCCCACCCCCTGGAGAATTTGGAATATTTTAATGTACGAACCATCACCGTGGCCCCCTGGGCACGCCTACAAAATTTCAGCCCCCTATCTGCGAAATTAACTGAGATATGAGGCACATATATACTGAGTCACAAACTACTTTATTATATAAAAATGATAAATTGTACCTTAAAGGTTACACTGGAAGAACAAGCCTGGACATTGCTAACACCAAAATATGATAATTCATTTAACACTGACTTTTGAGAAAACATATTTAATATAAATCATCATTCCCCTACACAGCAACGCTTTCACAAAGGAAAGTGAAAATTAATAATTAACATTTACTGGTCAAAGCTGACAAAAATTTACCAGCAATGTGGACGGCTAGTGTCCAGAGCATTGTAAATACCAGTGACCTGCTGGACTGGCCGGCTTAGTTGCATCATGGACACATGCATGCGTTTGCATATGCACGCACACACGCATGGCCTATCTTCTGGCAGACAGCCAGAAACGTGTAAGAACAGGTCAGCTTGCAGGAAGTGAAGGAAATGTCAGTGTGGACACCTGTCTGTGGCTGGCAGTGGAAGACTACCACACTCACTCAGCTACTGCCTTCTGGCAGTGGAAGACTACTACACTCACTCAGCTACTGCCTTCTGGCAGTGGAAGACTACCACACTCACTCAGCTACTGCCTTCTGGCAGTGGAAGACTACCACACTCACTCAGCTACTGCCTTCTGGCAGTGGAAGACTACCACACTCACTCAGCTACTGCCTTCTGGCAGTGGAAGACTACCACACTCACTCAGCTACTGCCTTCTGGCAGTGGAAGACTACCACACTCACTCAGCTACTGCCTTCTGGCAGTGGAAGACTACCACACTCACTCAGCTACTGCCTTCTGGCAGTGGAAGACTACCACACTCACTCAGCTACTGCCTTCTGGCAGTGGAAGACTACCACACTCACTCAGCTACTGCCTTCTGGCAGTGGAAGACTACCACACTCACTCAGCTACTGCCTTCTGGCAGTGGAAGACTACCACACTCACTCAGCTACTGCCTTCTGGCAGTGGAAGACTACCACACTCACACTATGGGATGACACCACACTGTGTGTCATTACATATGTACACATAGCACATACATGCACAATCCCACGCACATACACACACACACCGCAATGACACGCACATATGCAATGACACACACATACGCAATGACATGCACATACACAATGACACGCACATATACAATGACACTCACATATGCAATGACATGCACATACACAATGACATGCACATATGCAATGACACACACGTACGCAATGACACGCACATACACAATGGCTTGCACATATACAATGACACACGCACACACAATGACATACGCACACACAATGACACACGCACACACAATGACACGCACATACACAATGACATGCACACATAATACATACAAGCATGGATATACAAACAAATACACTATTATTATATTCACAATTAATACGATGCACTCTTTTACTACAATCACATACAGGATATAGAAATTAATAAATAATAAAATAATTTCTGTAATTCTCACCTCTGTGCGCTGTTGAAGGCGTTTGTTGAGTTCGTAGATTCGAAAGTCTGGCTGCCCCATGAATGGAGTCTGGCGCCTGTAAAATTGAGACAAGGGCGATGCGTAAAATGGATCAACGTTCATGTTGACGACACAATCGCCGCCGTTGCCGTTGCTATAGTATGGGTCACGCATCTAGCTGGCTCAATTCCTACTGGAGAAATTTGCTGCAGTTACGTGATGATATCCTGTCACAAATAACGTTTTCACACCGTCCACGTTCTGTTGCTGTTATTCCCCTCCAAAGGAATTGCCTTCCTTGGTGCCGGAAGTTGCCCTGCGATTATGTATGTAGCCTAACAGGCAACACCTGACAATAAGTTGATGTTTGTGCCACAGATGACTCAACTGTTGTTCGACCGTGACAATGACACTGTTCTGACCACAAGAACAACTACACGGTAATTTGGTCACAAAATAGATCCGACACCGCCCATAAAAGGTTGTCACCGAAAATTGATCACCGACAGCCACATTGCAACGGCATCAACAATCCTGTCCTAGAAACACAGCCGCAACACTTGTGTCTGTGTGAGTGGCCCAGACTGAAGCAACAGTGAGTGTATTTCACCAGTAGATGGTCCAGCTAGACAGACCTGGTGCAGGAACATGCATGTCTGCACATAGTCAGTGACCATGTGTGCCTAGGTCTAGCACACACACTGGCTGCAGCAGCTGCAGGCCAATCTGTTGTGACCACTTGCTCTGATGCTGTTGGCTCACCTCTCCTCTAGTAACACTACACACCATTCCAAAAATACTGTCCACGTTCAGATTGTCTCGTTAGGAAAAGTTATTTGTGTTTGGCCAATATAGAAATCTGGGACATTTTACGGTCATTTCATGTACTTTTCGCCAATGAGGGTGGGGGACATTTTGTCAACCATAATTTTGTGCCTAAACTGGTCTGTGCTGCACTAATCTACAAATGGACATTGGAGACATTTTCATTTTAAATTAATTGCATCATGCACACATTCTATATAATATTGGTGATGTGAACACCATGATTTATGAAATTGCAAATGCATGCATGCACAAATGCATGCACTTCATATATGACATGCTTTGTTATATGACAGTTATGTAGGTCTACTATTGATTAATCTTGATATATTAAAATACTTTTAATGTATGTTCAAATTCCATATTGTGGCATATTAGAAAGTGAAAGAAAGTGTAAGAACAATTCATCTGAAGCAGACACTATCAAGTATCACTGTTTATCTGTTCATTTGAAATTGGAACAAAGAGAACAGATTTCTAAACTCAGTTAATTTTATAATGTTTACGCCACACTTGTCAGAAAAAATAATGTCACCATAAAGCACAACTTTAAGATGAACATATTTAGTATTTATCATAGAAGCTGTAAGCTGATTCCAATTCCACCAAAAAAATTAATATCAAGTCCAATTCCATAATACCAATTGAATTGGCATTTCGGATTTGGACTCGATATTTTTTAAAGGTGGAATTGGAATCGTCCATTGGTATTTCGGAATTGGATTTGAAATGTTTTGGTGGAATTGGAATAAGTATATTCTAGGTGGAATTGGAATTGGTATTCATAATTGGTGTGTAACTGGAGTTTGAATTTACTTAATGTAATTGGCTCCAAGTCTGCACATGTCCTGATGTGTATGTTTGTGAAACTTCACTGTGGTTTATGCTATAAAATAATGACAAAGGTGTGTATAAAGGTGATGTCTTAGTATTGTCTTTCTTTATATACTGTTGTGATTTGCATTGGTCCAATTCCATATTGCAATAACAATGTATGAACAGAGCAACCAGAGACACTCAACGCCAAAATATAACATCTGACTTAGAGCAGCTTTATTAAATTTCTGCATGTTATGGTACATAATAGCAAAAAAAATTATAGTTTACAGCAGCATATTATATTTTATTGATTATTTGTAGCAAATAATTTGTGTTAAAAATTTACATATTTTAGATATTTAAAAAAGATATCACCAATGCAGCCAGTACAGTTTTAAGAAACTTCAATTAAAATAATTTTTTTTAAATAAATTGGTTTGTGTTTTCTCTGGGGCCCAGACAACAAAGCACATGGCAGCATTTTCAGAAGTGACTATAGAGTAGAAGCTGCAAGGTGGTGGCAGGAAGCCTGCAGCCAGGCATCCAGCAACAGTGAGGCTAAACATAGCTGGACTCTACCACTCCCACTGTCTCCACCTGCCCTACAACAATGACCTGTCAGCAACAACCTGCCACCCCCACTGCACATGGACTGGTCCAGATAAAATCAATCACAGCTCCCACAGAATCCTACACTCAGATCATACCAGTAAGAGTTCAACATACTGTGGCGGTACATATGTGTGATTGCATTTATAAATTAAAATCTGCTTATCCTTGTGTCCGGAAAACACCTACTCATGAACCTCAACAGAAGAACAGTCATTGTGTTGCCAGTCATTTCATCATGTCACATTCTATGTTGTCACAACAATTATTGATGTCACATGATTAATATTTACTTTTTCTAGATATTCTTTCTAACAATTACATGTTTATCCATGCTGTTACTTGGTGAGCTTTGTGAAGCATTGCTGTGTTAACCCTTGCTCTTCTTGTGTACATTTAATTAACCCTCCATGCAGTGACTGTTCACTATAGATCCAGCAACTTGTACATACAAGATTCTTATATCTATGTAAAACACACTTTGACCTATTTCTATCAGAAATAAAGACTGTTGTCGTGATTGAATGTGATTTTTGCTGTTCACCACACCAAACACACGCGTGATCACCAGTTGAACTAGGTCATCAACTCGCATGAATAACCTAAGTGATTGGTCCAGATATATTCAATATAGCAACATTTGTTAATAAACTCGTTTATTCAAATTAAACACAGCATTTTGATAATAATACTATTAATAGTGTATGATTTGATTATCAGAAATCGTGGAACTAGACATTTTATCTTTATCTGGTATGTTTGTGAAAAAAATTAAATATGCGTCATATCCACCATTTCAACTAGAAAATAATGGTTAATCATTTTGCATTTCCATCAAGGCAAACCTTTGTACCATCCATGTAGACTAACTGGTGTGATGTGTCGAAAGCACATTATCTGCCAGTACTAGCACAGGCACAGAACCTACCAAGTGTGACCCATGTTAAAGCCCCTTTAGTTTTGGTAACTGGTTCAAAGATGGCAGTTTTTCCTTAAGTAAAATCCAAAATCTAAGCACCACTAGAAACTGTTGACATAAACTTTATTCCATCAGTCTTAATTTTCACATTATATTAATATTACCCAACTTCTAGTTCAAAGTAACTTCGGTTTGACCAGTATCATTGCAGACAAAAAGTAACTTTGGTTTAAGCCTGGTTAGTGTGTAGACTAACACACTGAGGCCAACAGATACTTCTGACTATCTGTGTGTATGCAGTCAAACGGCCACAGTAACTGTCCTACATAAACCCTGGCACGATATGCTGCCTTGTTTCATGACAAGACTAAGATACATCTAAATAAATTCTTATATGTCTCGTAGTTCTTTCTACCTGTGATAAGCACACAAGTAAACAGACACATTAAAACTAAGCTGATTTACCGATGAATGCATTTTCACAGCAGTTTCTGTCTGCTTGCTAAGACAAACTGCGAGAGACAGTGAATTTGACATGGGTCGGCATGAAGTGGATACATGTTATCAGGCGGGGTGATCCCAAGAGAAGCTGCCTTGCAAGAAATGGCCTCGATTAGCCACTTTATTGGCCACAGTGAGTCGTTCAGCAGACACGGCTGGCACAATGCCTTCTCACCAGCACAGAACATCGTGGCACTGACTGATGTTAATATGATCAAGTTCAATGAAATCTCCACAAACACATCCTTGTGTATCTGCACCTTGGTCTACACGGGTATCACCCTGGCTAGAACAACCTTCACCTTGGTCTACACGGGTATCACTCAGGCTAGAACGACCTTCCCCTTGGTCTACACGGGTATCACCCTGGCTAGAACAACCTTCACCTTGGTCTACACGGGTATCACCCTGGCTAGAACAACCTTCACCTTGGTCTACACGGGTATCACTCTGGCTAGAACAACGTTCCCCTTGGTCTACACGGGTATCACTCTGGCTAGAACAACCTTCCCCTTGGTCTACACGGGTATCACCCTGGCTAGAACAACCTTCCCCTTGGTCTACACGGGTATCACCCTGGCTAGAACAACCTTCCCCTTGGTCTACACGGGTATAACCCTGGCTAGAACAACCTTCATCTTGGTCTACACGGGTATCACTCTGGCTAGAACAACCTTCCCCTTGGTCTACACGGGTATCACTATGGCTAGAACAACCTTCCCCTTGGTCTACACGGGTATCACTCTGGCTAGAACAACCTTCCCCTTGGTCTACACGGGTATAAACCTGGCTAGAACAACCTTCCCCTTGGTCTACACGGGTATAAACCTGGCTAGAACAACCTTCCCCTTGGTCTACACGGGTATAACCCTGGCTAGAACAACCTTCCCCTTGGTCTACACGGGTATCACTCTGGCTAGAACAACCTTCCCCTTGGTCTACACGGGTATCACTCTGGCTAGAACAACCTTCCCATTGGTCTACACGGGTATCATTCTGGCTAGAACAACCTTCCCCTTGGTCTACACGGGTATCACTCTGGCTAGAACAACCTTCCCCTTGGTCTACAAGGGTATCACTCTGGCTACAACAACCTTCCCCTTGGTCTACACGGGTATCACTCTGGCTAGAACAACCTTCCCCTTGGTCTACACGGGTATCTCTGGCTAGAACAACCTTCCCCTTGGTCTACACGGGTATCACTCTGGCTAGAACAACCTTCCCCTTGGTCTACACGGGTATCACTCTGGCTAGAACAACCTTCCCCTTGGTCTACACGGGTATCATTCTGGCTAGAACAACCTTCCCCTTGGTCTACACGGGTATCACTCTGGCTAGAACAACCTTCCCCTTGGTCTACACGGGTATCATTCTGGCTAGAACAACCTACCCTTTTGAGTCGATTCTGTGTATTCAAATCCACACTAGTTTAGAAAGGGAACCTTCAGTGGAGCATGTTGTTGTATCACCTTCAGTGGAGCATGTTGTTGTATCACCATCTAAAGTCTCACATCAAACAATGCAAAATTTACTTTAACCCTGTGAGAAATCCCATATGGAGACATAACCATACGTAGAGGCATGTGGATGAGATAGTCCCTTCTGGGGAAGGTGTGAATTAACCATTTCAGTACGACAGGCTGGTATACCGGCCTCAGCTGACAAGGGGTGTACATCACTGTATCCTACAGCTGACAAGGGGTGTACATCACGGTATCCTACACCTGACAAGGGGTGTACATCACTGTATCCTACAGCTGACAAAGGGTGGACATCACTGTATCCTACAGCTGACAAAGGGTGGACATCACTGTATCCTACAGCTGACAAGGGGTGTACATCACGGTATCCTACACCTGACAAGGGGTGTACATCACTGTATCCTACAGCTGACAAGGGGTGTACATCGCTGTATCTTACAGCTGACAAGGGGTGTACATCACTGTATCCTACAGCTGACAAGGGGTGTACATCACTGTATCCTACAGCTGACAAGGGTTGTACATCACTGTATCCTACAACTGACAAGGGTTGTACATCACTGTATCCTACAGCTGACAAGGGTTGTACATCACTGTATCCTACAGCTGACAAGGGGTGTACATCACTGTATCCTACAGCTGACAAGGGTTGTACATCACTGTATCCTACAGCTGACAAGGGGTGTACATCACTGTATCCTACAGCTGACGAGGGGTGTACATCACTATATCCTACAGCTGACATGGGGTGTACATCACTGTATCCTACAGCTGACAAGGGGTGTACATCACTGTATCCTACAGCTGACAAGGGGTGTACATCATGGTATCCTACAGCTGACAAGAGGTGTACATCACTGTATCCTACAGCTGACAAGGGGTGTACATCGCTGTATCTTACAGCTGACAAGGGGTGTACATCACTGTATCCTACAGCTGACAAGGGGTGTACATCACTGTATCCTACAGCTGACAAGGGTTGTACATCACTGTATCCTACAACTGACAAGGGGTGTACATCACTGTATCCTACAGCTGACAAGGGGTGTACATCACTATATCCTACAGCTGACAAGGGGTGTACATCACTGTATCCTACAGCTGACAAGGGTTGTACATCACTGTATCCTACAGCTGACAAGGGGTGTACATCACTGTATCCTACAGCTGACAAGGGGTGTACATCGCTGTATCTTACAGCTGACAAGGGGTGTACATCACTGTATCCTACAGCTGACAAGGGGTGTACATCACTGTATCCTACAGCTGACATGGGGTGTACATCACTGTATCCTACAGCTGACAAGGGGTGTACATCACTGTATCCTACAGCTGACAAGGGGTGTACATCACTGTATCCTACAGCTGACAAGGGTTGTACATCACTGTATCCTACAGCTGACAAGGGGTGTACATCACTGTATCCTACAGCTGACGAGGGGTGTACATCACTGTATCCTACAGCTGACGAGGGTTGTACATCACTGTATCCTACAGCTGACGAGGGGTGTACATCACGGTATCCTACAGCTGACAAGGGGTGTACATCACTGTATCCTACTGCTGACAAGGGGTGTACATCACTGTATCCTACAGCTGACAAGGGGTGTACATCGCTGTATCTTACAGCTGACAAGGGGTGTACATCACTGTATCCTACAGCTGACGAGGGGTGTACATCACTATATCCTACAGCTGACATGGGGTGTACATCACTGTATCCTACAGCTGACAAGGGTTGTACATCACTGTATCCTACAGCTGACAAGGGGTGTACATCACTGTATCCTACAGCTGACGAGGGGTGTACATCACTATATCCTACAGCTGACATGGGGTGTACATCACTGTATCCTACAGCTGACAAGGGTTGTACATCACTGTATCCTACAGCTGACAAGGGGTGTACATCACTGTATCCTACAGCTGACATGGGGTGTACATCACTGTATCCTACAGCTGACAAGGGGTGTACATCACTGTATCCTACAGCTGACAAGGGGTGTACACAATAAATATAGATTTGGATTTTATTCCCTCCTCCCTCTAACAAAAATAGAAATTTGTAATCCTAACAATAAAACTGGTGTGGACCAACTACAGATTCCATTTTTCACTGCAGTATGACTTGTGCATTCGCTGCCCAGATCTTCCTGGTTATGTAACAAAGCAGATATTATGTGTCGATGACATCATCACGTATAAAGAAAAGATGTTTGGCGACTCCATAGAAAGCTAAATATACAATGAAATTCTCAGTACAGTCACGTTTGCTAGATACCTGGATCTTCCTGGTTATGAGACATTCACAATCATTATATGCTAGGTGTGTCGATGACATCATAAGGAAAGATGTCTGGCAAAGATATACTTCCATATAACGAAACATACAATTAAATTCTAATGACTCATGAGTTCTCACAAAGACGTAAGTCATGTGATCATCACAGAACTTTGTGTATAAAAGGTTGGCTATGACTGCATCACATAGAACGAGCCAAGGAAGACAAAGAGAGAAGATATTTCTGACAAGATGAAGACATGTCTAGTGCTGTCACTGTGCTGCCTTGTAGCAACCACTTTGGCTTTTGTGAGTAGAATATTTAAGTTTTCTTGCAAAGTGACAATAAGACAATTGGTTGAATAACTTAATTACCAGGTACACTGACAGCAACAAGATCTATCAGTTTACATTTAATATCATTGTTACCAGATAAGTACTAAAATTATCATAATCACATTTACAGGCTACATCACGAGAACATATTTGTGACAGTTTGTCAATAGTAATAAGTTTTTATAAACCAAAGACTTTGAACTATGACGTGCAACATAATATATAATGCGACATGGTAATAAGTAAGATAATAGCTAAATGAAGCTTATTCTCGTAATATTAAGACATAGTTTGGTACTACAATCATGTGTACAAATTAGTTTTAGAGTTAGTGTTGCTTTCAAGAACAAACTCAGTCACATTGCACCCTCTGAAACTTAGTTGTGGCTTCTCTTACAAGTGGTTAAACATTATGGTAATGATATTTGTTCATGTTTCTCTAGTAGTTAGTTTGTGACCCTGGTTATATCTTGACAACTACTTTCCAGGGTCGTGGAGGCAGCAGCAGCAGTAGCACGCATACTTCAAAAAGGGAACAGATTGCCCGGGAGGCCGAGAGTAAACGTGGCAGTACAGTCTGGGCATTTGCAGCATGGCACAAGACTTTTTACAACACTAACAAGTGCAACATCTTCGTGGCAGAAATGATCGAGGCAGCAGGCGCGACCGTTCCCCACAGGTACAATAGTGAGCTAGGCCAACTTACTTAAATAATGATAATTGTCTGAATGTTTAAAAACTAAATGAAATGTAATCATTTGTGCTTCTGTGTATGCCGGCCTCACTTAATGCGACACTTGTAGTCTAGGTTACCTCAATTTCATAGAACTGTGCATGTGCTTATCAGTAGCACTGGTTAACATGTCAGCCCTCGGTCAACCAGAGAAACGAGTCTCCAACTTTTAGAACACATTATGAGTAAACCATTGGCATGATATTCTTGATTTTAGTTGCATGTGATTAGTTTTTATTATCTCTTAGGTGCATAGCCCCAAAACCATGACTTTGTTTCACTTTCAATTGTATATTTCTGATATAACATAGATATTTCCTGTCTTCACTGTAAGTTGGTGGTAGGTAGTCATAGACACTCAGATGCCATCTGTCCTAGGTCGGTGCAATCGGCTTCTTGTCATGAAGTTTTTTCTTGACTTTAATCATCTGGTCGTGGCTGTGTAGTTAGTGGTCATTTGGCTGGCATGAGCATTCTGTTCTACTCGCCGTTGCTCTCCGGGTGTCAGACGGAGCAACTTCGGCAAGAACATATGAGTTGTTCACAACTGTTGGCTTCAGACACCCAGTGATGCATCTACTGCTATCATTTCTGTGCACATGCCAATCTTTCCCACACAAGGCATGCATACCAATTAGCAAAGTTCAAACATGGTAGAATGCATTGTGGCTGGATTAGCTCCCCAACATGAGTTACCAAGCTTTCGGAGGCTGGAGTTCCGTGCATTTACTTTGCCATTTTTCTTCTAGACTTCTCAATGTGTGTTCTGAATGACATTGTTCGGTCCAATGTCACCCCAAGACATATAAGATTCGTGCAGTGGGCAAGCGGCACTCTCTTCCAGTTGATGTTTAGTGGTCTGTTAGCCTTGCGATTTAGTAGACGGAAGACAGGTGTAAATATTGAACAAAAGTGGTGCAAGTATGTTCCCTTCATACACATTACAAGCACACCAAGTCAATACCAGAATGTCTTGTATTAAGAAGACATATCTGTCATGTAGCAAATAAAATATGTTATGTCATGAAGCCTCTATTCAAAGATGAGTAAAACCTTATGTATCAATAATGATTGCAATGATCGAAACAAATAGTGATATGGTACAAGTGTTTTCTTTTATTTAGACGCTCGAATTGGTGGACTCCAATTGGTGCACGGGAATGGGCCAAAACAGACTCCAGTTACCTGGTCAACAGTGGTTGCTGGTCACACGTCAACTTCTCCAGTCGTGGTGATGTAGCGGCATGCGAGGGTCACGTGGCCATAGTGACTGGGTACCACACAACAACTAGTGCTACCCATGACAACGTCGTCACCAACAACTGGGGATTCAGATCTGGCCAGACTCCAACATTCTGGCGTTACACATGCTAGAATGTCCAGTGGTCTGTTAGAATGTCCAGCGGTCTATTAGAATGTCCAGTGGTCTGCTAGAATGTCAAGCGGTCTGCTGGAATGTCAAGTGGTCTGCTGGGAATTCTGGCAGTTTGCTGGAATGTCCAGTGGTCCGTTAGACTGTCCAGTGGTCTGCTGGACGATCAAGCGGCAGCAAACTCATCAGGTCAGGAGAAACCCATTTGGACTTTTAAGATTGTTGGACTTTGAATTGTGCTGCATTTCTTATTTGCAGGTATATTTTGAACATTAGATGTAAATGACATTCTAGACTTTTACTTTTAAAAATGAATGTAACTGGTATATAAATAAATGCAAAGTGGTAAAGTTGAACTGACATTAACAATAACATCCATGGCAAATTGGCAAGGTTATACATTAATATAGAAATAAACATGTGAAGCTGTTGATTGCCTTGTGTTGTACTCATTCAGCACAGACACAAATGTTGACTGAACATACAGTGCAAGTCACCATCTCAGTTTTCATACATTTGTACACACAAAACACCCACGGGCATCAAAACACCTGGAGGTCTACATTAAAACCTGGCAAGGACATGTACCTGGTATCCCAAGGGGTAATAAAGGGAGGCCCCCCTAGTTTTAAACAGTGAGCAAAAAATCCCCCAACAGTGAGCACGCCAGAACTGGTTTGACCCCAGAGGTGACACTAGCCAAAAAACTCAACATTTGTGAAGTTTGAATTCCAAAGTAGGGTAGGCCTAACCGTTGGCTATTTCCATCACACACTAGTCCTACAGGGCAAAACCATGCCAGAACCATGTGGTATCTCCCTTTTTATTTGATGTGGCAAATTGATAAGTCACATGACTACATTCAAATCTAGATTTAAATATACACAGGGACTGCCCTCTGGTGACCATGGGGAAGAAAGGTAGGCTGCCATCTGGTGTGTAAAACCAATAAAAATTTAGCCCTACTACACTTGCTCAACACTAATTCATGCAGTGACAGGAGATTCCATTATATGCCATGCTGTCAATTGAGGAAACAACGGTTTTTCTATCTTTCACTAACAACATGCAGCACAAAACGCACTTGAAATGCACAAAATGGAAATTACGCATTTTGCAAATAAACGCCTCATATACAAAACAATGGCTATACGCAGTAAGAAATAAAATGATTAGTTAAAGTGAGTTCCTTTGATGAAATAAAACAGTTGTATGGTGTTTTGTTTACATTTAACATTAAACATAGTGGCACAGGATTGAACAAAAATCAACATTCTGTGCAACTAGCTAATACAACAGGTCATTCACTGGTTTGGGTACGACAGCTTCACAACCCTTGTACACAAGGCATGCGCTTGACTGTTTCATGATTCTTGTAGAATTTGGCCTCCTACAACCCTTGTAGAAGTATTACACATTGCAAATACCTCACTGTTTCAAGAGTATTACACAGCATCATCTGTAACAATTCTACAAGAGTCACGACACAGTCGAGTACAAGCCTTGCGTAATAATTCTACAAGAGTCACGAAACAGTCGAGTACAAGCCTTGCGTAATAATTCTACAAGAGTCACGAAACAGTCGAGTACAAGCCTTGCGTAATAATTCTACAAGAGTCACGAAACAGTCGAGTACAAGCCTTGCGTAATAATTCTACAAGTCACGAAACAGTCGAGTACAAGCCTTGCGTAATAATTCTACAAGAGTCACAAAACAGTCGAGTACAAGCCTTGTGTAATAATTCTACAAGAGTCACGAAACAGTCGAGTACAAACCTTGCGTAATAATTCTACAAGAGTCACGAAACAGTCGAGTACAAGCCTTGCATAATAATTCTACAAGAGTCACGAAACAGTCAAGTACAAGCCTTGCGTAATAATTCTACAAGAGTCACGACACAGTCGAGTACATGCCCTGTGTAATACTTCTACAACTCACGAAACAATCAAGTACATGCCCTGTATAATAGGGTGTGTATTTGACTGTTTCATGAGATTTGCGTAATAATTCTACAAGAGTCACGAAACAGTCGAGTACAAGCCTTGCATAATAATTCTACAAGAGTCACGAAACAGTCGAGTACAAGCCTTGCATAATAATTCTACAAGAGTCACGAAACAGTCAAGTACAAGCCTTGCGTAATAATTCTACAAGAGTCACGACACAGTCGAGTACATGCCCTGTGTAATACTTCTACAACTCATGAAACAATCAAGTACATGCCCTGTATAATAGGGTGTGTATTTGACTGTTTCATGAGACTTGTAGAACAGTAGAAGTAAACACAAAGTCGGGGACAGATCACTATTTATTTTCCCATTGGCAACAATGTTAATGTTTTTTAATGTTGTCTGCAAATAAATGTTTAATACTCTGACATTCTGCTATGTTAACATTTATTCTTTCATCAATCTGCTAGACAAAATTTGTGAATAATTTTTTTCTCTCTCCAGAAAATCAACATACAAGATGCTCCCCATTATATGATGATAATTTGGCATCCCTGGATGGAACAATAAGATAATAGATGGCATTAAGTACCTGGTAGTCTGACGGCAACATGGTTTAACTTTTGTGTTTAATATCAATGTTACTAAAATTGTGAAATTCACACCTACATGCTATGTCATCTGAACATATTTAAACATAACTTTAAAAAAGTTGTATTAAATATTTGTGACAAAACAAAGTAACAAGATATAAATAAGGTGGTAGCTAAAATAAGATTAAGTCTTGTTATACTAATATTAGGAGAGTTTGCACCTACAATGATCCTTATAAATTCTTCTTCTACTTTTCGGGAACTTAGAGGGAAAAGGGCAAATATTGCCCATGAAGCCAAGAGTAACGAAGGTAGTGAACTCTGGTCATACGCATCGCTGCACAAAACTGGTGCTGACACGTGGAAGTGCAACACCTTTGTAGCAGAAATGATCGAGGCAGCAGAAGCGGAAGTTCCCCACAGTTACAACAATAAGCTAGGCCAATGGCAAGGCAACTTTCGGAAAACATTATAGTTGTCTGAAAGTTTAAAAACTAAATTGAAATGTAATCATGGAGCATGTTGTAGCGCACTGTAACCCAGTTTTGTAAATATATTCGTGAATTGTTGATTATTTTTCGATTGCTATCATTTGTGGTTTACATATGTTATTAACCAAGATATTCCTGCTTTATTGAGGATATCTGAAATGAAACTGAAACAGCTATGGTACAGATTCAACCAACAGTGTGTGGAACAATGATCAATCCACAACAACGTGGTCCTAATCCAATCAGCAAATATTTAACTATATGTTACTGAGTCAACAAAGAAAACATCCAATTATTTTAACAAAGATCACTGTGCTATCACCAGAATGAAAAATACTGTTCTAATCCAACATCTGAATAATTTTGGGAATCACCGGTCAAAAGTTGACAGGGATTTTTTTTGGTTATACAGTGTGTAATTAATTTTTCAACATATCAATAGCGTGTGCAGCGGTGGAAACATAACTGGAATAGTGACATGATCAAAGTGCTTTCTTTGATCCAGACACTGGTTTAAGTGGAGTCCAATTGGTGCGAGCGAATGGGCCAACCCAGAGTCAAGTTACCTCACTGACAGTGGTTGCTGGTCAACAGTCGAAGACCCTAGACAAGGACCATGCCGTGGTGACGTAGCAGCATACAACGGTCACATGGGCATAGTGACTGGGTACCACACAACAACTAGTGCTACCCATGACGTCGTCACCAATGACTGGGGATTCAACTCCAACATTCTGGCGTTACACATGCTAGAATGTCCAGCAGTCTGTTAGAACGTCCAGTAGCCTGTTAGAATGTCCAGTAGCCTGCTAGAATGTCCAGCAGTCTGTTAGAACGTCCAGTAGCCTGCTGGACGAGCAGCAGCAGACTCATTAGGTCCGGAGCAGACTGTTGGACTTTGAATTATGCTGCATTTATAAGTTACAGGTATGTTTTGAACACAACATTCTGGTAGTATGGTATATAACTAGTACTGTGGTATGTAACTGGTAGTGTGGTATATAATTGTGTAAAAAGGTTAACTTATACGCGCACCAACACACCACACAATCATGGCATTGTTGATAAATAACAACAAGGTTATACACTGAAGTAGAAATAAACATGTGAAGCTGCTAATTGTCTTGTGTTGTACTCATTCAGCACAGACACAGATGTTGACCGGACATTCAGTGGAAGTCACCATCTCAGTTTTTATACATTTGTACACAAAACCCACGGGCATCAAAACACCTGGAGGTCTACATTGAAACCTGGCAAGGATATGTACCTGGTATCCCAAGGGGTAATAAAAGGGAGGTCCCCCCTAGTTTTAAACACTGGGCATAACTAAAATTGCTCCAACAGTGACCACACCATACACGTAAGTGAAGAAATGGTTTTATACATGAGACAACATCAGCTAAGAAACTGACTTACTGAGCACTTGTATCTAGCTCACAATCGATGATTGAAAACCTTCTCGAGAGGCATAGAATAAACTGACACATCCACATTTCAATCTACCAGGGGTACTGTAGTACCATAGTACTAATACCACCCCTGGCTAGAACTGGACAGAAGCCAACATGACACAGACAACAAGGATGCTTCTGTTGTACCCTGTCACAGCAGCAACTCTGAGACAAGAAAACGTTAGACGGAAGGCTGTTTACAAGAGCGAACTTTAACTGGCCTATACCAACAGGTGCTTTGATGAAAGATCACGACCAATACAGTTCCAGTTGGTCGCTGATTGGCTACTGCATAAATTAAACCGTTTGAGCAACAGTCGCTGAAATATCTTATACAGAACAATATATAATTTTTAGATGGTGGCAATGCTGTTGTCATATGAAGTTGAACACTGTTATCACAATGACAGTTTGGAAAAATTATATACAATATATGAGGCGTTCATCACAAAACATAAAAGGTCAGAGAATCACACAAAATGAGTTAAGAATGGCTTTGTACTAACACCTAGTTGACAATGGTGGAGGTAAAATAATTTTACATTACATGCCACGCTATCAACTGATGAAACGTACAGCACAAAACACAATTTTACTCGAAATGTACAAAATGGAAATAACATATACAAAACACTGGCAATCCACAGTAAAACATTATTGGTTTTAAGTGGGTCATTGATGAAATAAAAACATTGTGTAGTGCCAAGTACAAGTCCTGTGTAATAGTTGTACAAGAGTCATGAAACAGTCAAGTGTAATAATTGTACAACAGTCACAAAACAGTCAAGTACAAGCCTTGTGTAACAATACTACAAGAGTCATAATACAGTCCTGCATCACAGGATGTGTAATTGACTGTTTGAATACTTGCAGAAGTAAACACAACACTTGGTTAGTTGGCATAAAATCATCGCTCTGTCTAAACTTGCTTTGTTAACTTCATTCATAATTTTTAAATGTAAAGATGAACCACAATGGTTTCAAACATCCCACTATTCATTGTTCAGTTCATTTACACAATATAATATGTTCAATATTATATATACTACACTTCACCCTATCCTTAATTTATTATTTACACTAGCCATAATTTATTATTTACCTCGGTTTTAATTTATTATTTACCACAGTCTGCTTAAATGTATTGCAAATATTGGAAATACAGCACTGCATTTCATTAAAAATATCACAAATACTTTGGCAATACATCTCTGCTCTGTATAATATAGCATAATGCAATATTTAATATTAACACAAGATGCATTGCTATATAAGTATTGCTTATTTCATATTCAGCACACACATTTTCTTGGTAAAAGCCACAATCAAGTAAACATGTTGTCACGGAACTTTGTGTATAAAAGGTTGGCTGTGCTGTGACTGCTTCACATAGAACGAGCCAAGGAAGACATTTCTGACAAGATGTCTAGCGCTGTCATTGTGCTGCCTTGTAGCAACCACTATGGCTGCTTCACTGCCTTCTTGTGTGAGATACTAAGATCAGGGTTCAAATTTAGCGGGAGCCTAGGAGATCGCTGGCCCCTAGATTTACTGTCGGATCCCCCAAAAAATTCCAACTGTGGGAGCCCGGCTGGCTCCGAGAATTTGGCAGAATTTTACATTATAAATACTTTGCATCTCAACGGCACAAAACATATGAAATTTCATATTTTATAAGGCACTGCTGCTACCGACCTATCCTACTTCACTTCTCCACCCTAGCGAACATGAACGAACATCTGGAAGTTCCATCCGTCGTTATCCAAACACATGTTGTACCAAGACCACGAGATTAGTAAAAAAAACACCATTTTAATATCGATCCATTTCTGCAGAGCGTTAAATGCTAAGTGTTGACAAATTATGAACTAGCCCGGCCAAGACTTGAAAATTGCGGGAAAGCGTCTTTGATTTTTTTATCATAATGGCCAATATTCTCAAGTATATGACTGGCGGGGAATTTTTTTGAAAAGGCAGAAAAAAAAGAACTCAGTCAAAACGTTTAAAAGGTAAAGTCTCTGATGCTTAGAAAAGAAAGAGTTTTCCTTGATTCGTGGCTGGATGGTCGACCGTGGCTGGTTCATAACGCTATAAAAGACTAAATTCTAACTCTGAGGATGATACCATATATTTTAGTTCCAAATAGCTGTGCAGAGGCTTGGGTGGATAAATATGTTCTCATCACCGATGACATAAACCTTTGTATTAATTATTTGTGACAAAACAAAGCAACACAATATAAACAAGGTGGTAGCTAAATCAAACGTGTTCTACTAAATGTAATATTAGATCAGGCTTCTCTTACAAAATGTAATATTAGATCAGGCTTCTCTTACAAATGTAATATTAGATCAGGCTTCTCTTACAAATGGTTTAAAATTTGGTTAATTCTATTTTGTAATGTTTTTCCTCCATTTAGTTTGTGACACTGATTATATTATAACAACAGGTATTCCGTCTACTTTTCAGACGATTATATGAAGAAATATTTTAGATAAGGCTAAGGAAGGCAGTGACCTCTGGTCATACGCATCACCGCACAAAACTGGTGCTAACACTTGGAAGTTCGACATCTTCGTAGCAGAAATGATCGAGGCAGCAGGTGCGACCATTCCTCACAGGTACAATAGTGAGCTAGGCCAAGTTACACAGCGATAGTTGTCTGAATGTTTAAAAACGAAACAGAAATATAACCATGGTGCATCTATTACCAAGCAAATCATCAAATCATAAAATTCATAACGTCATATGCTGTACTGCACTGAAACGTCTGTAACCCAATTTTACAAATATATTCCTGTTTTTTTAATTACTTGTTATTTTTCATTGCCATCATTTGTGGTTTACACATATTAACTAAGATATTCACTCTGAAATGGGGTTACCTTAAATGAAAGATCCAATCGCAGATTCAACCAATAATTTGTGGAACAATCCACAATCACATGACCCTGATCCAGTCAGAAAATAGTTAACTATATTTTACTGTGTCAACAAAGAAAACATTTAATAATGCCTACAGTTATTTAAAGCGAAACAAGTCATGGTTTTGGGGCTATGCACCTAAAATAGATAATAAAACTTGTGCCATGTGCAATTAAACTAAAAAATATCATGCCAATGGTTTACTCAGAATGTGTTTTAAAGTGGGAGATTCCGATCATTTCTCTGGTTGACTGAGGTATGTTAACCAGTGAGACCGATAAGCACATGAACAGTTCTATGACAGTCAGGTAATCTAGACTACATGTGACATGTTAAGTGAACCAACGCAGTCTCAAACAAACAGTTCTATGACAGTCAGGTAATCTAGACTACATGTGACATGTTAAGTGAACCAACGCAGTCTCAAACAAACAGTTCTATGACAGTCAGGTAATCTAGACTACATGTGACATGTTAAGTGAACCAACGCAGTCTCAAACAAACATGCTATTTTCTCATTTCAGTAAATAAAGGCCTAAATATGTTACATAAGTTGAGTTTGGATACAAAAACAGCACGGCCATATCGTGTTGGCAAACATAGGAATAGGTGTATACAAATATATTTTTATTTGGTGACTGAATTTTGCTAGACTTTGACACCCATGAAATTAGGATGCTGTTTGTTGTAAACCACTGGCGTGATACTCTTACGTGTAGTTGCAATATGTTTTAGTAACTGTTATAGGTGCATAGGCCCAAAACCATGATTTTTGTTTCCCTTGAACAAAATTATCTGTCATTCTATCCCAACACTAATTTAAATGTTGGTTGTCATCAACTACAATTTGACAAACACTATTTGGGTAACATGGCAAAAAAATACAGTGTAGCAGTCACTTTACAATAGATAAATTCTTGCGTTGATGTTGTCTGCCTGTGAGACTAGCGTGACTAGGAGATATTTCCGTTGTCAGATATTCTGGCCCATGTAGTAATGCGAAATTGCATTAAAACACCTATTTGCCATGTATGGTATGTTATGCAGCATGGGTGAAACCACCTGGCTGTGAGCACAATGAAGCTCCAGTGGTGTGCTAGAGTGTCCAGTGGTGTGCTGTGACCACTTATCACACAAAACAAAATGTTATAAACAACTAGCAATGTTTTAGCCACTGTGAACTTATTGGTGCTGTATAATATATATATATATATATATATATATATATATATATATATATATATATATATATATATATATATATATATATATTCAGTCCGGAGAAGGCTATTTGGACTTTTAAGGTTATGTACTGATGTAGAAATAATTGCCTTGTATTGTACTCATTTTGCATAGACACGTATCTAAGATACATCTGGAACACCACTATCGCAATTTACATTCTGGACAAAAAGAAAAAAATACACTTTTGGGCATTAGTAAAAAAGCCCGTAGATGGTGTGCATTCAAACTTGGCAAGGACATGTAATTTTTTATATAGGCCCATCCAAATAATTGTTCTGGGGCACTGTACAGTGGTGATTACTGTGACAAGAGAGTCGGGGGTCCCTGTTTTAATTAAAACAATTTTTGTTTTGTTTTTATAGCTGCTGGCCACCAGTCAAAAACGACTGAAGGACATCTTGTTTTAAAAACTGTTGACAAAAGGGAAAACCTCTCACAGCACAATCTTCTTACAGCCAAATACCTTTGGTAGGATTCTTGGATGGGATTATGTTCAAACTTTTCATTGACACATTTGCAACTGAAAAGCATCAGAGATCACCCAGTTCTATACATGTTCTATACATGTTCTATGCATGTTCTACACAGGGGAAACCACATGTCAACACACTTGCATTATTATTTGCTAAATGTGAAAGGCATCCACAGCTATGGAGGCAGAAGATGTGCCATCTGGTGAATGCAACTGAAACTAAATACACATGGCCAAGTAAACCCAACAATGGTGCATTTTGCTTGCAGCATAAATTGACACTAAGCCATCATTGGACAACCCATGATTTGTATAGTGGCCACATGTAATAATGTACTAGAACATATTCTCATTATTTTCACAAATTTCTTTGCCTTCCACCTTTAATATTTGTAGGCATATTAATGTTGCACGCTCTTCTAAAATTGAATTTGTTAACCTTTTGAGGACCAAACCCCGATATATCGGGGTTGGCGAGTAGTGCTTACGTTGATCGCTAGATGTCAGCAGCGTTTCTGTGCATAGCCAATACGGAAAGACCCGTATACAGCCATATAATTTGTTGCTATTTTGAGACCATTCCGAGATTTTTCCTGTTGTTTTTAAATTTTTGAGAGCTTTGTGAAGTTGAACATGGATCGTCGACGATTCCTGATTCGAGGGATTGACGACTACGAACGGGTATTGGATGCTATAGGTTTAGATTCGGATGAATCAGACGAAAGCAGTGTTGTTGACAGCGAGATCGATGTGGCTGACGATTTGGATGAATAAGTGCCGTCATCAGATGCTTCGGGCAGCGAAATTTCAGGTATGTTTTGCTACGCAGGTGCAAACACAGGTAAAATTTAGAAGAAAACCTTCGAGGCATCGATGTCTCCCAACATAATAATGTTTTTTACATCGAAATCAGTAATTTAGATCGAAAACATAATGGTAGGAAGCGGCAGCCATGACCGACCATATTTTGACAGCTGTCAAACAGGGCACTCGCTTGTGGTGGGCGTGTCAGTTTTGGGGTAGGGTGAGCGATATTACAGTGTGTTTGTTCAATTATGTTGTAATGTTATTTGCTGCACCTTGTTTACTGGGTATATTTTGCACATTATTAGTAACAAGTAAATAATGCATACAGGACAGTCAATTGTTTCCTTTATTTATAGATGAAATGATATTTGATACATTTGTTTCAATTTTAGAAGCACCACATCCTGCCAACCAGGAGCCTGGCCCATCATAGCCTGGCCGACCCACAGAAAATATATATTTTGATATAACTATTTTGAACATCCTGAATTGTATAGTTCCATACACTGAACCATTAGTTATCCGTGCCCACATTCTGCACTCACGCTACTTGCATACTATGCGAGAATTTTTTTTTACATATTTGCCTCAAATGACAGCAATTTTTTTTCAGATTTATAGAGTACATATTGTTTATCACAATGAAACACATATTTGCTGTATTTGCATGTATATTTTTTGTAGGGATTGCATAATAATCAAGAATATATAAAAAAAAATTGAATACATTTTTTTAAAAATATTTTTTTTTTTTACTAATCACACAACATTCATTCTTGTGTAATCAAATAGAGAAATAAATCCTGTTTCAGAAAATATATACTTTTGTATACTTATCTATGGTAGTTTTCATTCTGCAACCATCTATAGATACCCTCCCTTGGTTATAGTAGCGTTTGCTCCAGAAACTTGGTCTTCAAAAGGTTAATGAATACATTAAAGAACATTTGTGTACACAAAACATTACTTACCTTGTTTAATAATTGTTGGTAATTGCTTTGTTGCGGCTATTTTTTTGCAAGCATAACATTTATACAATTGACACAGACTTAAAATGGTTGTCTGTGCTTCCAAGAGTGAACAACTTTGTTACTGCCTTACAGACACTTATGCACATGCATCAATATGAAAAAAGATAATTTGGTAACATGACATCACACCAAAGGTTCACAAATGTTCTGTACAAAGCTTAACTTTAATACTAATAAAAATTGTCAGCTGGCAAATTTAAGAGTCACTTATGACAAATTAATTGAGATGATCACTTTGAAATATGATGTCTGTGCCAGCTATGGGAAATAAAAGATCCCACACAGGGCTTTAAATGTGCAGTCTGGACCCACTAATTCTAGAGAAGGAAAACTCTGAAAATAAACAAATCGACGCAGTTTCCCGATTACACAACATATAAAAAACCAATGCAATCCTTATTCATCAACAGTTTTCATTTCTAGTCGTAGAAATATACGTAGTGTAATTTTAAACTTGCTTTTATAAAAATGTAACCCTTACTTAGAATCAGATATCCACCTGACGTTCATAAACGTATGTTTAACATAGGATTCTCAGAACGAGAATTATCTGGATGGATATATCACAGTAATAAACTACCTGATTGGTCTAGAGCATTTTACTGTGATATATCCACCCAGATAACACAACTGCCTCGTTCCGAGAATCCATATGACGTTTGAATCATTTCAAACGCGCGTTGGCATAGACACACGATTGTTCGAACGCTATGCATGTTTTCTCTGATTGTTCATGTCAGTTCCTTCGTTCGATATGAATGCTTCATGAAACAGGCCCAGCAGCATATTTCCGTGTGATGTTAACTGGTTGGTAACACTCTCGTGACGTCAACAGTGTATCATTCCCTAATTATATTAACTGCATAATGTTTCACTGTCTATTCCATAGTGATGAGTGTATTTGTTTTCATTCTAGGAAATGCTCCGGGAATGTAATCCTGTTCATCTATAAAAGTTTTTGTTTATCAACAGCTTTGTAAGCTGTAGACAAATGTAATCATAACTGTATTTTGCATGGATAGTGGAATCATAATCGTAATAAAAATATTATGGCATGGAGATTTTGCAACAAAACCAAGGATTCTAACATTTCTACAAATAAAACAAAACTAGAAGTAAAATGTACTCACGGCATGTTGGGATCTCGATCCAGGGGGCCCCCAGGCACGGGTTGTGAGAGGCTTCTTTGGAGGGGGGTACCAACACCAAGTGGTACCCCAGGGCCCCCCCCGCCCCCCACCGGCCAATTCCTGTTGTCCAGAATTGTAGTTCGCACCTTCGAAGCCACTTTTCTAACTGACGCGACCGGCATACAAAGGCAATGGCAGATCTGAATAAGTAACAGCATTGAAGTTGTAAGTGTAAATAAAAGCTAATGTAAATAGCATCAACATATTTTTAACTGCTTAATCAACCTATATGTAGCATTCCTATTGCAATCGTATATCACCATCTATCAGACAATGAAATATACCTACATCAAACAAAACACACCTATGTCAAAATAAACATACCTGCATCAAACAAAATATACCCATGTAAAAAATATACCTACAAAATATACATGGATGACTGCGTCAAACAAAATATACCTATGTAAAAAAATATACCTACATGTACATCAAAGTATGATGTACATGTAGGAATATTTTTTTCCTAGGTGAATTTTGTTTGATGATGATGAAAAAAAATACACTGTCAACAAAATATACCTGCATCAAATAAAATACACCTGCATCAAAAAAATATACCTAATCTTGAGTTCCAAATAAACGTATAGGCCAAATAACAGTATAGGGTGGCTAATCGGTCAAATTTAATAACAGTATAATAGTATAGGGGGACAAATTGTTCAAAACAAATAATAGAACAGTGCAAAAAAGTCACTAGCATTTTTTTTTACTTGACGTGAAACCAATGTGTCCCTAGAAAACTACGCGGATCGCCGTGTATTTTGGTTTTCTGCCGAATATGCATAAACTTTGTGCATATTCACATTCATTACCACAGATATAGTAACCGCATTTTATATCTGCGAAAAACTGGGGAATTTTCTGTTTTTAAATGGACATTAAAGTTTTATTGAATTAAATATGCACGCCCGGCCGCCAGCCGGTTACGACTGGTTTGAGGCGCTGCGCACGATGACCATTTACAAGGTGATAATGACGTCTTAACTAATAATATACCATGTCGAGCTCTCAAGAAATAAGGATTCTGATAGGGATAAAAATCTAGGATCCTCAGAAGCACGGGATCCCGTCAGAGGGAGCCACATCCAGCTCCAGTTAGGAGCAAGCGATTTTAGCGTGAGTGGTAAACCGCTCCGTGGATGATTGATTAGCGCTAACAATAGGGAGTGAGAGCGATTGCTCTCCTAGAAATTATACCCTGTTATAATTTGTCATGATTATCCGAGAATATAGGCTGGCACAAATGTTTAAATTTAATAATAGTATAGTGCCAAATAAGGTGTGTATAGGGTCACAATTTTCATCAAATAAATACGCATACAGGGACGCTTATTCTGCACTCAAGAGTACATCAAACAAAATATACAAGCATGGCTGCATCAAACAAAATAAGAGTTCACCTTTTTCGAATGGAAATGTTGTGATAGCTGAAAGTGGATTGAATCCACAGAATCAATGTCGTGAAAAAGAATTTAACTTCTCAACTGGAAATTCCAATTTGTAGACAACTTTAAAAAAATAAAATGATGATTCATAGCATCTAAACAGCTGAAAGCTTAGCTAAGCATGATGCGCAACTGTCATGTGGGCACACACATCATGGGCGTTTTAACTACAGCACGCCGCAGCAAGTGGTTCTGCCTTTAAGTGTTTAAAAATTATGACATCTTTCATCTTTAAGGCCCATAGGGTACAATCAAAATTGTGCTATGCTGTGGGTGTAATCATATTGCCGCCCGAGCAGTAACCCATGCTATGATAAGTGGAAACCATGACAGAGGCCCTTGATTTGCTAAAATGACATAAAGTATGCGATTTTTATGAGAGAAAGTGGTCTACATGAACACAGTAAAAGCTTCCAAACGTTGGATTACGTAGCTTCGCAAAATTGAAAATGTATGCAATTATTCGTAATAATCACCACACGAAAAGATAACAACGACCAAGTGATTTTTTTGTATTTCATGTGTTGTATTGCATACATTTGAAGCTCTCTAAATGGCTTGTACTGGTAACTATTTTGTGCAGTGTCATATGTTGTGTTGTGTGTAGTTCACCTGCCTAGTTGCCAAATAGCTGAAGAGCATGGGAGCATGTTGACAAAGCTGCCCAAGGGGTGCGAAACACCATAACAGCTATTTTTCGTCATGTCGATATAATACAGATGATTGCCCTGACATTTTACTGAACATTCTTTGGTCATATTTTTGTTCTACTCATTGATCAAACTCAGCCATTCTGGTGTTCACAGAAATATAGCAGGGGAGTTTTTATCAAGTCTGTCAACCGTCACGAAAATTAAGCCCACATACTGGACAGGGTCGATGTTCTGTCAGATTTCATGCTAAGATTGTTGTTCCTAATGTTGTTTATCTTGTGGCAACACATGCCAACTCAAGAGCTTGTGTCGTTTACTGGTAGCATGGCATAATAATAGCAGTGTGTCAATGAAGTAACGTCAGCATCTCTGTTTATGCCTAAACCAGTCGGGACCGTCGCATATCAGATCCCCCATTAGGACCACAGTGCACTGTGCTCCCCATTTTTGGGGGTTTCTGACGTCATCATGCTTCAGGGTAATTGAAACAGAATTGATCTGAGACAACATTTTTAAATGCAATTTGCCTTTTTTGACAATTTTATTTTGCTTATGCCAAGGAGTCGAAACGCATGAGCTTCACAAAAAGTATGCAAAGTGTCGCTACTCTCTACAACTCAAACTAATGCCTCAAGTTGAATGTAATGTGTATGCACTATGCAGCATTAGCTTTGTGTACCTTCATTTATAGTAGCGACACCTTGCAACTTATCATGAAGACTGAAGCTCATATGTTGCAGTGTTCAAAATTAAGGCCTTTTATCAGCAGCTTCCGATTCAAAATGCTTCCCGCCAATTCAGTTAGCCAAAATGCCAAGCCAAAAGTTATCCCCCACCGATTCATCTGGGCGGCCACGACTGGGTCGGACTGTATTAGTGATGCACTTTACAGTACATACTAATCTATGCTAATTCAATAAAAAATACAATTGTGACAAAACTACTCCTTCCTTGCCAGCAACAGATCGCTGCAAAGTCCACACATGTAAGGGAAACCCCTGGCATTTGTAACATGGATGCCTATTCGATGACTCACATTTAATGATGTCAGTATCTTGGGGAATACCAGAGAAACACCAAAAACAAAGATGACGGACGAAGTTGCGAGAATTGCATAGAGTTCGACAATTTTCTTAAGGATGTTACGCCACGTTATTTCATACTGGTGATAAAGAGGCAGACAATCCGATTGACAATAAAATCTGTCAACACATTCTGATTAATGTGATATCTGGCTGTGAAAGTGAACTTACTTTCAAGAATTGTAACTGTTTCACAAATAAAATTCACATTGAAATGTTTATTAAATTCATTACTTTAATTACTGGTCTGATAGTTATAAGAAATAAACAACATTATTTGGTATGGTTTATATTTTATAGGTTTTTATTCTAATTTAAAGCAATGTTTTAGTTTTATATCTGAAAACTTTGCTTTATTATGCACACTTATCATTTATACATTTTGTGGGGCCAGTTCAAAATAGAACTGGGCCAGATCCCAAAAAATCTGGGCCAGTTCATTGTTTTGCTAATTTTGTTGGGGTAAATTTTTATCATTCCACATCTGACCCCCATTTTCCACACTAGTCTTTACCTTTACTGCATACTATACCAATATTAATACGAGATGCTGTGAAAACTCAATCATTGTTCCTTGACATATTATTCTTTGTTGACATTTTGTGCACCGCAGAAACTGCTGCTCCAGCCTTCACGGCACTGTCACGATACAGGTGCCAGAACTACATCAGATCTGCGGTTAAATTCAGCGATTTTTCCTCGTTAAATCTCGATATCGCAATGGACATCGGTCAGGATGAAACTCAAAAACCATTCAAAGTCGAGGTACTGAGGTAAATCGACTACGTGACGGACGGACCCGAGAAATAAACGTCAACTACAACCAACCTGGCTGCTGCGGTCGGGGCATGAACATACCGGCCGGAGACGTTTTAAGCAGAATTTAGGTACCTTCGCTGCACTGGTCGCGGTTTCTGCGTTTAGTTAACTTAACTTATTGTCATAGTTCGCTGGACGGCAGTTTATCAGCAGACCTATACTTACCAATGAGATTCTAGTGGATAATCAGTTCGTTTCCCGACGACAAACCGAACTGCCAAACAGTCTTTTTGTGTGACTGCGCGTGCGGCATCATGGGAAATCTATGGCCTTGACCCAATTAATGACACACGGTGCGCTGCTGACACCTCGTTCGGCCGTGGTTATACCGAACCAGCCATGGGCCAATGCGCCTACCGCGAAACCGAACGTCGCCAGATCCACTTCTTCAGCTTATTTACTCCAAACAGCTCCTTCTGGGCTAACATAGGAGTGTAGTGCTTGGTACGCACGAAAAAGGTGCATATAAATGTGGGAAGTTATAAATTTTGAATACAAAAAGTGGATTAAAATCAGATATCTCCTTGGTTGGCTGGAGGGGCCAGATATAGACAGTGCTCGATCACTGCTAGTTGGAAGGGGTGAATGGGGGAGTCTTATTATTTCAGTGGGGGGGGGGGGGTAGATTCCAGGCACTCATGATAGAAAGAGTATATATATGTGTTGATGCGTGCTTTTATATATATATATGTGTGTGTGTAACCGTGGAATCGCATAAAGATGGGAAATGGTGATTTGTTTTAATTTGTATAACAAAAGCTATATAAAAACCTGTAAAACATAAACAAATATTATTACTACATGCACTACTACAATGGTTACACAGGATCATTAATCAACAGAGTCAAAAACATCTATTCTCTGCATAACATTGATACGTAATTATTACCTATGAATTATCTCAGACACCAAATAGCAGGTTGGCACCTGTGGTGTTTGTATCTAGATTTCTACCCAGCAATACTCCATGACAGACTAAGTACCAATAACATACATAGGTTTATAGTCTTTAAACACTGTGTTCCCAGGTTGGAAATACAATCAAATGAACCCTAAGTACCAATAACACTGTATCAACTCCTATAAGTGGTGAAGTGTACAACAAGTATACTCAGCTAAAAATGCAGCTACAATTAATACAAATGTTATGTACTCCATGCATGACACAGCATCCGTTATGCTTAACATCCATTATAACATATAAAGGTACACAATCCTTGGAGACTACGGGTACACAAATCAGTATTAATACCCACACACATATGATATATGCAGTGTCTATAATTAGTTCTTTTAGATAGTTATGGATGACTGTCAAAATAAATGTTTCCTAACCTAATAGTAATACTTCATGACAACCCATGAAACCAAAATAACAATGCTCACCCCAACTGGGCACTGCAGGCCTAACCAAAAGTGTTAAACTGTGTCTGAGCACCGACTCAGTGCAACCACATCCTGCATTTTACAGGAATTCATCTGCACCTGTTAATGATATACAACCAATTAGTTATAAATGAATAAACAAAAGAGTGACTAACTACATTATTATATGTATGCTAACACAATGGTGTCACCAGAAATTAACTAAGATATAAATACTACATTAAATGATCAAACCAAACACTTGATCCATGTTTACAAGTTATTATCTAGAGTGGCCCCAGCTTGCTCTCAAGCACTTGTCCCTTGGGAATATTTCACACACCCTACCCAGCCAGTGCCACATGGTGATTAATGAAGACAACATCAAAGAGAGGGAGAGTGCTCCAGTCTGATTCTGGCTTAACTACACAGAATGTTATATAATTATACCGCACATACACAGTCCCTGCATAATGTATTTTGTCTATCATAATACATTAACTATGTATACGTAACAGTACTCAGGGGCGGATCCAGGGTTTAGAAAAAGGTAATATATGAAGCGCCGAAGGCGCGAAACGAGACGTGAATTGCCTCGGGGTGTGTGTGGTAGGGGAATATCTCCCTTCCTACCCATTTGACGTTTTTTAGACAAAACACTTGAAATTGTGTAATTTGGGACACCAATAATCTGGTTTTAATCGAGTCAGGGCCTAATGTAATCAACCGAAAATTCAGACATGCGACATCGATCGTACGTGTAAAATACGGATTTTTGGGAGGAATAGGGCCGTGTCCCGTTTTAATACGGATTTGCTGAAAATATAAAAATCGTGATAAAGTAGTCCTATGTATTTTCTTGTATTCGTCACATAAGTATAACTTCAAATATCAAATTTGCAATAGACGAGGTGCAACTACTTTTGAGTCTAGTGTTTCGGCAAAACGCAGTGGATTTTATTTCATTTACACCTGTAGGTAGGCCTATTCTAAACAAGTATACTACGGCTGACTAAACCAGCACGTAATCGTCTTAACTCTGCATCGGCATTATTGCAAACTAGAGGCACGGTAGTGTAGTAATAGTAAAATTATATATTTATTCGTACGACAATGTGTACAGTTCAATTGCAATTGACGTATCTTTGCACACAAAGAGACTAACACGTCTTTGACTAAAAAAGTGCTACACGCATTCTCTGTATTATTCAACACATCCTTTGCCAAGGAAACTGTGTTTAATAGTTTCTCATCCGGCCCCTTCTGATAGTGGTTCTGAATGATACAGTAACATTAGCTATCTTTTAATATTATGGAAAGTCGTGGAATCAAGTTTGAACTGAGACAAAGTGTAATTGAAACTGTTAGACATATATGAACCAATACCCCGAAGGGCTAGATTGCCCTCTCAAGAGAGTCTATCCAAACTGTTGTTGCATTTTAAACTACTCTGGATAAAGCGCACCATTCGATTCATGATCTGAATATGAATCGGGAGACATTCTGCTAAAAGTAGTAGTAGTAGTAGTAGTAGTAGTAGTAGTAGTAGTAGTAGTAGTAGTAGTAGTAGTAGTAGTAGTAGTAGTAGTAGTAGTACCATATAATAACAATGAGTGCAAACTGGTAGATTAAAACGTTTCCTGATACTTTGCGCCATGTAAATTAAAATGCATCATAGAAACATGCCCCATAAAAAGAGGAACAGTGTGACATTACTAATTGGTGTTGTGTACTTATATTATAAAACCAAAAAATGTAAATGTAGTGATTAGCACATCCGCCTTTCATGCCATAATTCTGAATTCAAGACGCAAACCGGACACGGGACATGTGGTGCTTGGCGATAAAGTTCTGAAAAGGCTAACTAGTTGAATGAGACCTCAAAAGGACGTAACATTCTAACCACAGTATAATTATAAAGACTATAGTCAGCTAATAGAACGTTGCCGGGACCTGGAAACAACTAGATACTATAGAAACTCTGTTTATATCAGCTGTGTTTTAATAACTGTTGTTCAACTGTGTATGCGCGCGTGTGCGTGTATGTGTGTGTGCGTACGTGTGCGCGGTTTCACTGGTGTTGAGTGTGTAATTTTGTTAAACTTTTACAACATAAAGATACAAAATCAAGTGAAATTTTTTTTTTTTAAACATTCTGCACGATAGCATGTTCCTACACTAATAACTCATACCACACCATCATTATTACCAAGACTTATGATATGCTGCTCTCCAACATGTCCGAAGAGTAGAGGATATCGAGGGCCAGAGTTAGAATTGGCTGCGATTTTGTTGACTGAGTAGCCTTGTTTCGTGCTCTGCTCCTGGCTGGTCACAATGTGTAAATGACGTCACAACATTCTGGCCATTCCTTGGACGGCAACCGCATCAACCCGGAATACCTGGCTGCATTGAGAAAGAGGGCTTACTCGTTGCAGCCTACATAATTAGCTAATTACGATGTCATCCGGGCATTTGGCTAATTAATAAAATAAGAGTTAACTGGTGTCAGTGTATACGATGCAATTCGAATTAACATTAAACTTTGATTATATCAGCACAACTCTCCGACTGAAAAGTTAAATCAGGCAAACAAATTTTAGTGTAGCATTTCGATAATGACACCGACTGGTTGCTGACGCTTCACGGGATCGCCTAACCGAAACGGAGTGGTGGAAATCACGTAACGTCATACCAGTGTTGATTTCGGACAATATCGACCAGTAGGAAAAGGTAAAGTGGGCCCTCACTATTATAGCTATCCTGATATGCACTGGGTAAACCACGGCAGTAGCCTACTTAGTGTTTAAAGGCTAACCAAGGGACGCAAAACAACGTTGCACATGCCAGCCAGGCGTCAAACCAAAACCGGGAGTCACAAATTGGTGTTTTTGGCAGTTTTCTTAAAACATTTGGCGTGTCTTGCAAACTACATATTTTCAGAAATGGTCCGGGTATTTAGCAGTAAATATAGAATTAGACTAAATGTAGAATTTTCTTATACAAAGATCGACAGAAGTGTCATCCTCCTAGAATTTTTTGGAGGGATACAGCGTGCAAAAAAATCAAGGACGACTCACTCACGAACAGCGCGCGCAGAACATGTAAATATACATGTGAACAAATCAGTATCATGTGTCAGCAACACATTGAACAGTTATTTGCCATCGAGGTCATGGTGTTCCTGATTATAGGCGGAGACAGCCTTCCTCCATGCAGCCAACACCTTCATGTCTGGCACGGAGACGGAAGGACACACATCTGTATTCATTTTCACAGATAACAAAGTACGCGTAGTGTCTTGAGCTAGCTCGCTCATAAAGTCTGTCTCTATCTATCTGACCATGATAGAGGCTCGCTTACTGGCGGCGTTCGACAGTGGCACGACAAGGAACGCGAGCATTACCTTCGTGAGGATAGCAAACCTCGCCATGCCACTGGGGTTCAGCCTCCTGTTACGTTTCCCATTGGCGACCATGTTAACGTTTTGCACGATTATAAGAAAACGGGACCATAAAAAATTCTGAAACTTCTTACCTGCCGTTGCCATCATCTCATTGACATGCTGATCGAGCTTAGTCAAAGTATCGTACTTCTAACTCATTTAAAATGACTGAACGTGCCATGCCCGTAAATTTTTACCAATTTCTGCATGAATTACTACGCACACGTGCCTTGTTGCGAAAAAATTGCCAAAAATCCTTCCGCCAATTGAAATCATCTAAAAATCCACAGTTACATTGCCAACATGTTCTACCAGCAAACTTGCCAATGTGGCTGGCTCAAATGCAGTTATGTCAGATGATATGATTTTTTTTAAATAACACATATCTAACAATACTGTGCCCTACATTCGTGTAACACACCAGGAAGTCTAACTGAGGCATGATCCCACTGTCGTCACGTCGGAGAGCCATATCTCCCCAGAAAGCGTCCAGCCTGGCCACACCATGGGTGCAGTCTAGCAGGCTTGGGTCGTCGTCCAGCTGGTACGCGCTGAACTCCAGCCGAAGTGTATCATGTTGATCCTATGCCACCAGGTGAGGTCAGCTTGACAGCCAGGCGGCACACTGAAAACATATAATACAAATATTAACATTCACCACAATGAATATTAATACTGGCACGATTTGAACTTTGCCATTCCTGTTAACACAGTATTTATGGACACATCTTGTCTGCGAAAAAATTAAATTCATTTCCTAAATGATTACGCCTCAGCTTGTGTCAGCCAACCTTCGTTGATATTACCTACAAGAAAAAGAAACGCACAGTAGCCTGACCAATGCACGTGATATAAATACACGACACTCACCTGACTCATCTGTGTGGTCGAGCTGTTCTCTGTTGGACAGAGGATTCCAACGTACGTTCTTCATAACAGGATCGTTGAGCAGAGACTGTTTCATCATCTTTGCCACCAGCGCCACATAGAAGGCTCGAATGCTCCTGCAAAACATGCATAATACAAAGTAACGTGTACCACAGTTACCTTGTTGGAAGCCAGGTTTGTTGATTTAAACCAAGTTGATTGAATTTATATCTTAAATCACATGATTATTTACTGTAATCACTAATTTAAATCACTGATTTTTTAAAATATCTAAATCAATGATTTAAGTCACTTTGATAATTTATTTTAATCTTTGATTTAAATTGATTTTACGTACATTTTATTGTAAACATTGATTTTAACTCGACATTTTTATTGTAAACACTGGATTTAAATTTGTTGCCATCGCTAACTTCTCACCACTAAGATTGTAGATTGTGCTTTACCTGTAGGACTTAGCCGATGTCGCGGGAGGGATGACCCGTCCAGCGTCGTCCTCCAGAGCATCACATGCGTCGTCTTCAGCGCTGACGATGTCCTCCCTCAGGAACTTGCGCGTTGCTGTTCGCAGCCCCAGGTCCTCATCGTCCAGCTGTGATGAACGGTTGGTGAAGAGCACCTTGGTGAGGTCGCCAGCCTCCCGGATGGCATACCCAACACCAAGACGTTGAGACGCTGGATCTCTTCGTGTCCAGAAACAACCTCGGTGTCCTCGCTCTGTAACATACATATTAATATACTGAGATGATTTGAGGACGCTATATCTAATAGTGAGGGTACACACGGTGAATGGTGAACATTGCTGATAGATCGTTACTTTCTCAGTCAGTACCTGGGACATCACGTTAAACTTGTTGAGTGGTACCAAGACGTAGTCCAGGAAGAGGAAGTAAAACTTCATATAATTTAAATAACTCTTTTTATAATTTTTTTTTCAAAAGTCCATCCATGCTTAAGGGGTTCACTTTATCCTCCGTTCACCTATTGGACAATACACGTACTCATACCCAATTATTAGTAGTACATTTCTTCTGATATATGTATGTATGTATATGTATATATGTATGTATGTATATATGTATGTATGTATGTATGTATGTATGTATATATGTATGTATGTATGTATGTATGTATGTATATATATATATATATATATATATATATATATATATGTATGTATGTATGTATGTATGTATGTATATATATATATATATATATATATATATATATATATGTATATATATATCTGTATATGTATATGTGTATGTGTATATGTATATGTATATGTATATGTGTATGTGTATGTGTATGTGTATGTGTATGTGTATGTGTATGTGTATGTGTATGTGTATGTGTATGTGTATGTGTATGTGTATGTGTATGTGTGTGTATGTGTATGTGTATGTGTATGTGTATGTATATGTGTATGTGTATGTGTACGTGTATATGTATATGTATATATGTGTATGTGTATGTGTATATGTATATATGTGTATATGTGTATATATATGTGTATGTGTATGTGTATGTGTATGTGTATGTGTATGTGTATGTGTATGTGTATGTGTATGTATGTGTATGTATATGTATATGTATATATATATATATATATATATATATATATATATATATATATATATATATATATATATATATATATATATATATATATATATATATATATATTATATTAGCTTTGTGCACAAAAATTCACTTCTAATACACAAATGTCCGAAAGAAGGCGACAGTTACTGGCGCTGATAACAAGTTCGCCACTATGCGTCGCCACTACATGGGATGGGCGCAAGTCGGGTGGGTCTGTTTTCTCACATGGAACGAGCATTATACCGCGCTTTATTGTTAGTCCCCTTTACGCTGTGACTGTGGGCATTTTGAGAAGTAAGAGACCGATATAGATGAAGCTATTTCGTATAATTTCTCACTGATAACAAATATGTGTAGGCTTAATGGAGGCTGACAATGTCAATGTGGAATCGCTCGTGTAATTGACCAACAAGCTAAACTTTCTTAGGACCTCTCACAGCACTGTAGACGTTACTATATATTCCAACACCAGTTCAACTTATCTTTTAGGTGTCCAGCCACCGCAACGCCAAAGCTGTTCATTCACATAACTCTACTTCTGTCTTGTTTTCTATGTAGGCTTTTTCTTTGGCTGAGCAGTTGTCCCTCTCCGCCCTGGGGGCGGGCGCTGACGCAAGGCACTAAGGAAGGTGTTGACGTCTTCCTTGGCTGAGCAGTTGTCCCTCTCCGCTCAGGGGGCGGGCGCTGACGCAAGGCACCAAGGAAGGTGTTGACTTGTTCCTTGGCTGAACAGTTGTCCCTCTCCGCTCTGGGGGCGGGGGCTGACGCAAGGCACCAAGGAAGGTGTTGAGTTTTTTTTCTTGAAAGGTTCTCTCTCCCTGATTGTAACAATTTACTCTGGGAGTTCATTATAGACGCGGGAGGCAGTTGGACGAATGTCCTGAGTAGTGTTTGTTGATGGAATTGCCACAGCGGCTGTGTGGTGATACGATGATGCCATGGTGGCTCTGCACATTAATGGAGGAGGAGGTAATATGCTATTGAGTAGATTTGGTGCATCTCCATGGTGTTGTCAGCAAACCAAGGTGAGTGGACCAACTTGTCATATGGCATAACTATCTGAATGGCATCAAGTCTGTTTAAGAGGCTGTCATGTAAGATGACGAGACATTCCATATTGGATCTCTTCATCTATCGCCAGGTATTTCTACAGCTGAGCACGTGGAGTGAACCAAACTGCCAGGGTTCGAAATGGCAGCAAAGTAATCGAATATTGATTCTTTGATTTATCTATGTTTGTGAGAGTTTGGTGTTCTAATCACACCACGTGCATTCCATTCAGAAGCTATCCTGTGCTGACAGCATAGCCGCTTAGATGGCTACAGGAAAAGCAACATTTTGCATCAATAGTATTCCATTCAGAAGATACCTTGCACCAAAATCGACCGTATGATTTGTCCGGTGCGTGCGTGAATTCTGCAAAACTAGTGCATGGGGAGACACTGTGCTGTTGTTGTTTGCCATTCAGTGGGATTTGTTGTAATTGGTTTACTATAATCGGTGCTTATCCGACACATAAAGTCGGAATTATAAGGTATGATTATACGAAGGTATAACATCTTGATATGCGGATGATCTCAGCCAGCCAGCCAGCCAGCCAGCCAGCCAGCCAGCCAGCCAGCCACCACCAATCATTCCCTTTCGCTCCCGTTGGAACATAAGGTGACAAAATTCATCCAACAAGCAGAGCACGAACCACAGTCATTTCCCCATAAACGACCATTATAACGTTCTTACGCCTACATTGAAAATTTATCCTACATTTTTTTATTTCACAGCACATCACAGACCCACTAAGACACCTGGTGTGTGAAATTCGTGAAAATGACATACCTCCTTTTCGTACAAATTGCTTCAACGCGTGACACCCCTGCATTTCTGCAATGGAATTCACCGGTTTCCGAAATATGAGTACATCCTGCCTAATGGCCACTGTGTCCTTACGCAACAGGTATACCAACTGATAGATGGCATCATTTCAAAGCTCAGATGCTACTGCGCACAAAAACATTACTTTCACTCACTCATTCACACAATTTCTGCTCTCACAAATACACCCAAACTGCACAATTCTTTATCGTTGTAATGGCGGATGGATTCTGATTGTGGTCCGTGTCCAGTAACGGTCACTGGCGAACCAACTCAGTTCATTCCAGGTTTTCCCATACTCTCCGCCAGAGGGACTACCGAGTACAACAGTACAGGGTTTGATTGCCGCTTAGTACATCGCGTTAATCGATCGCAAGTAGCACCGCTAAAGTTTTTACGTGGCAACAAAACAAACAATATGGCCATGACGTGGCTCACTCACAGCACGCAGTCTATAGGAGGC